>WAAE01015605.1:84122-233211 GCA_013400495.1 Nicator chloris
TGAATTGGAGGCCATGAGGGGAAGCCCACAGCTGGCGCCGGAGAATCTTAATCACGAAATGGTTTGGGTTGGAAGGGACCTTGAAGCTCATCCTGTTCCACCCCTGCCACGTCCAGGGACACCTTCCACCATCCCTGGCTGCTCCAAGCTTCGTCCAGCCTGGCCTTGGACACTTGCACAGATCCAGGGGCAGCCACAGATTTTCCGGGCACCCTCTCCCCACCTCACTGCTGTAATTCCCATAAAACCTGTAATTCCCAATACCCCCAGGCACCAACGCTCCCAGGAGGAATTTGTGCCTTCCCGGCTTTTTACATCCTGTGACTGCGGTGGTTCGGGAGGTGCAGCCGCTCCTCAGCCCCCCAGGCTCCGGTGTCCCGGGGCCCCCGGGACAATCCCCCCCTTCCTTCCATCCCTCCGGTCCCCGCCCGGGGCCCAGCTCCCCCAGCTCACCATGGCCGCGGCGGCCCCGGGGCGGCTCTAGGCAGGGCGCCGCGCTCTGCTCATCTCATGGCCGGCGGTGGCCCGGCGGGGCCTCCCCGCACATGCACCGGCGAGCCCCCGCCGGCCGCGCAGCCACGGGCACCGGAGAGCTGCCGGCACCCAGCCCCCGGGCCTTCCCCGGCCNGCCCCGCCCTCCCACCGGAAGCGCTCACCGGCCCCGCAGCCAATCAGAGCCAGGCAGTGAGTTCTGCGCATGCGCATCTCGGCGCGGCGCGCTGCCCCCCGCCATCTTGGAGAAGGGCGCGGCGCCTCGAGAGATGCTGAGGGAAGGGCACGCCTGGAGCTGCTCCTGGCTCCGCCCCCATAACACTGCGCATGCGCCATAGGCGATTTCCCGCGCGGCAGGAAATGGGAGGTGATTGGGCTGTGCCTCGGTGGGCGGGACTATTGCTGGGCACGCCCATTGTGGGCGGGGCCTGTCATGGGACGGGAAGGGATGGGATGGGGTGGAATGGGGTAGGAATGAGGTTGGATTGGGGATGGGGATGGGATTGGGATAGGATGGAGATAGAGATATGGATGAAGGTGGGATGGGACTGGAATAGAGATGGGAATGGAGAAAGGGATGGGGATGGGGATGGGGATGGGGGTAGGAATGAGGAGGGGGATGGACCCAGACCTGGGCAAGGGCCTGGACCTGAGCCTGCAGCTGGAGCCAGAGCTGGCCCTGGTTCTGGCCCTGGGCCTCGACCCCAGCCCAGCCCCCAGGGCCGCCTGTGCTGCCTCCTGCCCGCTGAAGAGCTACCAGGGCTCCGGGTGTGGGTCATGGCTTTGTCCCCGTGTAACTATTTAAGTAATTAAATGAATCAGGGCAACACAAACCTCCAACCCTTCCAGCCCTCCTCAGCAAAGACAACAAAGCTCCATGACATGGAATCCTTTGGCTGTTCCCATGTCCTGGGTTTGTCTTTGCTCCTGGCCAGGTGAGGCAATGGAAAACTGATGGCCACAAAGAGCTCCAGGCTAAGACATTAGCAGGGAGATCCAGACCCATTAATCCAGGGGATTAATGTTAGGAAAATTGAAATCCAGTCCCTAACAGCTGCCTCACAAAATAAAAAAGCTGGGAACCACTGCAACTCCAAAGCAGTGAGGCTGATACAGATCAGAGTATTCCTTCTGGTTCCCAAATTCCTGTGGCACCTGCAGTGACAAGAGGTGGCTCAGCCTGGCGGCTTAACGGGCTTTAGAGGGGACAACAGCCCTGTGGGGACATTGCAAAGGCTGGCACTTCCTTTAGAGGATTAAACACTGGGAGGAGGGGGAATAAGCCATCTGTGGGGCTGGGACTGTCCCCAGGGCTCCGCAAGGAGCTTAGGGCTGAGCGTTCCCGTGGGGTCTCCAGGAAGATTTTCTGTCACGGAGCGTTTTATTTCCACGCTCTCAGCAGAGCACTGACCCCAACAGGCCCCAGTCCTGCTCATCCCTCCAGGGAAAACGCTGCTCCTGGGCCAGGCAGGGTGGTGGAAGTGCCCAGGGAGGAGCAGGTGAGGGGACACGGCCTGGATGTGCCGAGGGATCATTGTGTGCATCTCCAGGCAGAGCCCCGGCTCCAAAACCTGCCTCTGCATCACCTCCAAACCTGCCCAAAACCTCCAAACCTCCCCAAAACCTCCAAAATGCTCTACAACACCTTCCAAGACCTCCACAACCATTCCAACCCCTCCACAACCCCTCCAACCGCTCCAAAACCTCTACAACCCCTCCAAAACCTCTCCGTCACCTCCAAAACCTCTCCAACACCTCTTCAACCCCTTCAACACTTCCAGAACCTCTCTATCTACTCCAAAACCTCTCCAAACCCCCTCCAAACTCTCCGAAATCTCTCCAACATCTCCAGTACCTCTCCAAAACCTCTCCAATATTTTCAGCCCCTCCAATGCCTCCAGGACTTCTCTGACTCCTCCAAAACCCTGCAACACCCTTAAAATCTCTCAGGTCTCAAGACCTTCAAATCCCCTTGAGTGCCTGCAAAACCTCTTCAGCCTTCCCCAAATCTCTCCAACGTCTCTAAAACCTCAAATCCGTCCAACAGCCTCCAAACCCCTCCAATCCCTCTAAAATGTTTCACCTTCAAAATCCC
Source organism: Nicator chloris (assembly GCA_013400495.1). Lineage (NCBI taxonomy): Eukaryota > Metazoa > Chordata > Aves > Passeriformes > Pycnonotidae > Nicator > Nicator chloris. Next base: position 86,710 of record WAAE01015605.1, read on the forward strand.
TCAAACACTTCCAAGTACCTTCCAACATTTCCAAAGTATCTTCAGCACCTTCCAAACTTCTCCAACACCTCCAAACTTCTGCAAAATTTCCACCACACCCAAACCCCTTCAGCTGCCTCCAAAACCCCTCCAACAGCTTCAAACCCCTCTGACTCCTCCAGAATTTTTGAAAACCCCTTTAACACTTCCAAAACCCCTCTGACACCTCTAAAACACCTGCAACCTCTCCAAAGTATCTCCAACGTCTCCAAAACCCCTCTAAACCCCCTTCAACATTCCCACCATTTCCAAAACCCCTCCAGCACCTTCAAAATTTCTCCAAAGTCTCCAAAACCCTCTTAAAAACCATTCCAGCATCTCCAGAACCTCTCCAAAATCTCTGCGATATTTCCTACGCCACCAAAACACTCAGGTGCATCCAAGACCTCTCCAACACTCCCAAAATCTCTCCAACATCTCCAAGACCTCTCCAAAACCTCCAGAACTCCTCTGACTTCTCCCAAACTCCTCTGACACCTCCAACCCCCCTCCAAAATTTCCCCAATATTCCCAATACCACCAAAACTCTCCGATGCTTCCAAAACCTCTCCAACACTTCCAAAACCATTACAACACCTCCAAAATCTCCAAAACTCCTCTGACTGCTCCAAACCCACTCCAAGACCTCTCCAACCGGCCCAGCTGAGCCAAGGGGTGCCCGTGTTGATCCCAGGCTGGAGCTGCCCGGATTCCCCACCTCGGCAGGGCTCCCACTGGGATGTGCAGCCGCGCGGGCTCGTTTCCATGGTGATCATTAACGGGATAATCTCATTATCGCCGTTTGTCATCCCAGCAGGGCTGTGTGCAGACACGTGCTCTGAGGAGCTGGGGACAGCAGGGATCTCCTGAGCCTCCCCAGCCAGGGGACCTGCTGCTTCCACCACTGCAGGCCTTGGGGATGGGCTTTTTTGGGCTCTCCAAATGAGAAGCGGCTCCAGGGCGCTGGGATGAGGAGGGAGGGATCCACAGGCACAGAGCAGCTGATGGGAACCTGAAGAAGGAACCTTCTGCCAAACTGCTGGATCCCCACAGGGAGACTTCTCCTCTATTCCACTTATCCCTGCAAAGGGCAAGGATGTGGAGCAGCTTTCAGGGATGTGAGGCTGAGTTTTGTGAGCCTTTGCTTTAGAAACACCTGTGCCAAGGTAAAGGAATCATAAAGCATGGAATGGTTTGGGTTGATGGGAGCTTAAAGCCCACTCAGTCCCACCCCCTGCCATGGGCAGGGACACCTCCCACTAGCCCAGGTGGCTCCCAGCCCCATCCAACCTGGCCTTGGGCACTTCCAGGGGTCCAGGGGCAGCCACAGCTGCTCTGGGCACCCTGTGCCAGGGCCTCAACACCCTCCCAGGGAACAATTCCTTCCCAATATCCCATCTAATCCTGTCCCCTGCCAGTGGGAAACCATTCCCCATTGTCCTGGCTCTCCAGGCCCTTACAAAAAGTCTGTGCCCGTCTTCCTTCCAGGCCCCCTGTAGACACATCAAGGTGTCCCCAGTGTCCTTGTGCCTCACACAGGAAACACCATGGCCCCATCAGGGACCTCCTGTTGTTGTTGATCCACGAGAAAGCAAGGTGGGAATTCCACATCAGCCTCCAGCATCACTGGAGCATGAGGAGGAGCCTGCCCTGGGAATGTGGCCATGCCAGCCCCAGGCCTGCCTTACCCCATTGTTGGAATTGCCATTTCTTATAGAAAATCAACAGTCCCCCAAATCAGCGACTGTGCCAGCCCTCGTTTCAATCTGGGGCTCCTCCATCCAGAAAGAGGGAGCAGCAGTGCTTGGACTGCCCCTGCACCAGCCCCAAGGCAGGAGAAGCCATCCACCTTTTTTTAAAATTTATTTGGTAACTTTATGTTTTGAAGACACGGGAGGAATGGAAATGCCATGGAGCTGAACAGCTGCTAGGGGAGATGAATGGAACAGGATTTGTGAAAATAATTTGTTACCACATGGTTTATCTCTCAATTTTTATTACAAATAGGCACTGAAATGCCTGTTCTCCAAGCCTCTGCACTGCTCCAGCCTTGATTCCAGCCCCTTCAATGCCGTGCCCAAATATTCATCACATTTAATTGCTTTATTCTCGTTCTGCAGCGTTTGGGTTTTGCCCTCAGGGTGAGTCTGAGCCTCACGCCAACCCAGCAGCTGGCTCTGCTTCCCCTCACATCCCTCCTCTCTGTTCCCATCTCCTTTATTGTTCCTGCCACAAACCAAGCTGTAACTCATTGGGAACGCCATGGAGAAATGAGCATTTGACTGCCCTGCCACCTCATGCAAAGCAATTTGATGAAAAGGGTTAAACTGTGTTTTATAAGTCCAATAAAGCAGCTTGGAAAAGTTTTGTCCACAAAGCCCCACCGCTCCCCACGTCTCCCTAGTTCCTTGGCAAGGAATTTGCTTATTTAGCAAGCTGTAAAAACCCAGCAGGTAAAAATTCCTGAGCACAAATTCCTGAGGAAAGTACAAATGTGGATAATGAATGATATGAACCAGCAGAGCCTGGGGACAGGGAGCTCTTCCCTGGGATGGGTCTGTGTCCTGCCTTGGTGTGGGGTGGGACACAGGCACCCCATTCTGGTGTCCAGGGGTGGAGGGTGCTCAGCTGGGGCTGGAATCCCACCCCATCCCACACCCTGTGCTGGGCAGACTGCTCAGGACCATCCAGGGTGGCCGTGGTGGGTGAGGGACCTTTGTGGCTTTGTGGCCACCACCGGTGCTGGCCAGGCCTTCCTGCCTCCACCCCTGCTCTGCTCCACACCCCACTGGGATCCGTCTGGGACTGTGCTGGGGTTTTGGCACTGATTAGATCCCTGGGGATGGCTTCCCAATTCCCTTTGAGGGGTGGCTGTTCCCAGCCTGGGGCTGAACGGGGACAGGCAGCTGAGCAGCTCCCCAAAGGACACACGGATGGGGAGCACTGCAAGACCAAGCTTCAGGCAGCTTTGTGGCTCTGATGTCTCAAGAGTATTTGAAAGGGAGTCCTGGAAGTTCATCCCGGTGTCCCAACCACCCCTTCCAACAGCTCCAGAGGCAGAGGAGCAGGTGGAAGGCACGGCTGTTCTCTCCCTCCACTCTCTTGCAGGCGGGGAGAAAGGACTTGTTCAGGCTGTGGCTTCCTTTGAACCTACACAAAGTTCAGTCTGTCCCAACCTTCTTCCCAGATCTCAAATGCACCCAGACAGCACAGCAGGATGTCCTGACCTGCCCTTCTGTGCCTCTCCCTGCTCTCAGCACCCCACAGTTTTGTGGCACACCAGCACAGGTGCAAGTGGTGGTGGAGGAGGATGATGGAAACTGGGTTGCCATGGGCAAGGTCTCATCCTGAGGGGTGTGTCCTTCACCAGGAGCTCCTGTGGGGATCCACCAGGAGCCACACGGATTCCTGACTGGCCCTTGGTCCCACATTGTGCTGGGATTTTACTCAGTGAGGCAGGAGGGTCCCGTGAGCCAAGCAAGGTGTCCTGTTTTTCCAGGAAGCAGAGGGTGGAAGGGGAAGCCATCAGGGGCTCCCCAAGCCTGGGCACTCTCATCCTCTTCCCTTTTTCTCCAGGTTTCTGCTCCACTCTGCTCAGCCCATTAGCCAAGGCATTGAATTTTAACATTTTTGTTGCTCCTGCAGCATGTTCCTGATGAACAATTCCTGGTGAGTGGGTGCCAGGGTGGATGCCAGGACCCCAGCACCAGGGGACAGGGGGCGGGGGGACCTGATCCCATGGACTCCCTCAGTGCAATGCCTGGGGGATGCTGAGCCTTCTTCTCCCAGCACCCAAGGACCAGCATGGAAAGAGGATCATTGCAAACACCCTGCACAGCCCCAGTGGAGCCAGGCTGGGAGAGCTGGGGGTGTTCAGCTGGAGGAGAGAAGGCTCCAGAGAGACCTCAGAGCCCCTTCCAGGCCCTAAAGGGGCTCCAGGAGAGATGTAGAGGGACTTGGGACAAGGGATGGAGGGACAGGACACAGGGAATGGCTTCCCAGTGCCAGAGGGCAGGGTTAGATGGGATATTGGGAAGGAATTGTTCCCTGGGAGGTACGGACGCCCTGGCACAGGTTGCCCAGAGCAGCTGTGGCTGCTCCTGGATCCCTGGCAGTGCCCAAGGCCAGGCTGGACAGGGCTTGGAGCAGCCTGGGACAGTGGAAGGTGTCCCTGCCCATGGCAGGGGGTGGAACTGGATGGGCTTTGAGGTTTCTTCCAGACCAAACCGTTTTGGGATTCCAAGATTCTGTGAGATAAAATTGGGATCATCAGAGTCTCCTGGGAGGACAGGACCCAGAGCAGCACCGCCAGGAGCTTTCTGGCCATGAGGAATTAAAAAGCCATCGATTTCTGCCATTAGCGGGGGTGTGGCCGGAGCAGACGCCACAGGCAGAGCCACTCTCTGAATAATTCAGGGCGAGAGATGACGAAGCCCAAAAGCAGGCTGGGGAAGCCTCTCCCTGTTCTCCTGCTCCAGCTTCCCAAGGACACGGCTTTTGCTCCTGTCCCAGGGCACTGGGTGCGGGCTGGGGCAAGGGACCAGGATTCGGTCCCAAGGACGTGGGGGACATGTGTGGGTCCCTGAGCCCGTCCCAATGGATGGGGAACAGTGACATGTCAGGGCCATGTGAGTTTGGGGGCTCCTGACGCAGCGTGGCCGGGCGTATCCCCGTGGAGCGGCTGGACATTGCCGGCAGCAATGGTCCATTTTGGGGCAGGGACACTCATCAAGGGGCAAAGGGACGCTGCTGTGAGGCAGGGATGCATTTCTGGGGCAGGGACGCTGCTGTGGGGCAGGGACACCCCTCACCGTGGTGCTCCTGTGCTGTGCCCTGTCCCACCGTGCCCGTGCTGTGGGAAACGCCCGGGGATGGCTCCCACACCGCCTCCTCCACCACCAGCAGGCACAGGCCACCCACAGGCTCCAGGCTAAGAGATTTTCCCCCGACTGTGCCATGTCCGCTGTGCCAAGGCTGGCCAGAGCCTGGGGATGTCGGCCGGAGCCCCGGGGGACAGAGCCCGGGCTCCTCGGTGCCTCGCGGTGCCCGGGGCAGGCGCGCTGAGTTTGCCCGGTCTCAGGCCGTGCTGGCGGCCCGGAGGCAGCAGCGGGCACCGGGAGAGGGCAGCTGGAGCCCGGGCAGGCGGCATTCGAGGAGTTAACTTCCAGCCTCGCCGCGGGAGTCGGGAGCTATTAATACTCGCACGCTGCTTTAGCTGTCAGAGCGAGCGGCTGCTCTGCCGGTGAGACGAGCCCCGCGGAGCCGCCGCTCCACGACGGCACAACTTTCCCCCTCCGTCCGTGTGTTGGGCTGCCGGACCCTGCCGGACCTTCCAGACCCTTCCAGACCGCGCTGGATCCTGTCAGACCCTGCCGGAGCCCACCTGCTGCAGGGGACACTTTCCCTCACCGCGGCGCAGGCACTGTCCGGTGCCACCGGGCAGCCGCTTCCCGCGGCCTCTGAAGCACCGCAGGGCTTGGCCGGTGCGTCTGCCCACCCTGCCGGACCCCCGGTGCCGGTGATGCCATCCCGGGTCCCTGTTCGCACCCCCTGAGGACTGGCAGTGCCGCCGGCCGGGCAGCGCGATGGGTGCCGGGGTGGCACTGGGCATCGGTGGCCCCGGCGTGAGGGCGACGCGGGACGTGGCACAGCTCGGAGCCGCCTCCGTGCCCGGGGAGCGGCCGGTCCCGGCTCTCAGCCCGGCCGTGTGAGGGGCTCCCCGACACCATGGCCCCGGGAGGGCCAGCGTGAGCCTCCGGCCACCGCCGGCACTGGCGAGGAAGATGCCAACATCCCTCCGGCACTGCCTGCCCTGCGGTCGCCCTCGCTCGGGCGCGGTGGCCACCGGACCTGAGCGATGGATTCCTTCTGCTTCGTCTGCTTCCAGAAAGAGGAGCTGCAGCCCCTGCCCCTGCACAGGTCAGTGCCGCAGGAGGGGACACAGCGCTCGTGGGGACACGCCATGAACCCACGGGAGGGCACGGCACGGGAGCGGGGCACGGAGCCGGGCTGGGGGACAGTGCCCGGCGCCGGCCGTGCCAAAGTTTCCTTGGGAGCAGGCGCATCCTCTCCAGGCCAGAGGAGCGCGGAGCCGGTGCTGTGCCGGGAGCCGGTGCTGTGCCGGGAGACGCTGCGCGCAGAGCACGTGTGTCCGGCCGGGATGTGCCTCCCTGGCAGCAGCTCTCCAGGGAACCCAGTGGGCATGCCGTGCCGTGCCGTGCCGTGCCGTGCCGTGCCGTGCCGTGCCGTGCCGTGCCGTGCCGTGCCGTGCCGTGCCGTGCCAGCTCAGCGGTGCTGCTGCGCCCATGGGAGCAGTGGGGCTGTGGGCAGCAGCGTTTGCACCCACGGCCTCCCAGAGCCATCCCAGAACCATCCCCGATCCGTCCTGGAGCCATCCCACCCATCCCTGCTCACCTGAGCAGGGTCCTTGGGCAGTCTCTGCGCATCCCTTCCTGTCTGGGGCCAGGGGCCCAGTGCAATTGGGGGTTCACAAGGAGAGCCACGAGGCTCCCCGAGGCCTGTCCCTCTGGGCAGCAGCACCGGCGCTCGCCTCCCCCTTTCCCGAAATCTCCTTTCCCATCGGCGCTGCTGAGCGACAGCCAAGGGGAATGTGCCGGTGCCGGAATTAGCCGGGCAGCCGGCAGGATGCGAGGTGTGAACGCTGGCACACGTTGTGCCCAACTGCTCCTCCGTGGCACTGAGCCACTGCCGGCTCCTGTCCCACGCTGCCAGCCCCCAGCAGAGCTGCTGCCTGCTCCAGCCAGGAGCCCTCCAGGCACTGGCTGTCCCCAGTGAGGTCTGGGGGGCCTCAGGGCCATCAGCTGGATCAATCCAGGAGGTCTGTCCTTCCTCTCGGATCGCAGGAAGCTGTAGGGTTTGTTTTGGTGTAAACCATGAGGATTTGGAGCCTCAGTTCCCTTGAGTCAGTGTCCAGGTGGGGGGAACAGGGACACCAGGCATCGAGAGGGCCTGGGTGTGGGTGCTGCTGGCTGCAGGGGTGCACAGAATTCCCAGGGCTCCTGTCCCACAGCCCAACCCGAGCTTGCAGCTGACCAGTGGCATCCAGCATGTGTCAGGCCACAGGTGGCATGAGTTTGGCATTCTCAGCCAGGGAGGAAGCACCCGGGGTGGCAGTGTGGTGGCCCAGGGTCCCGCGTGGTGGCTGCAGGGACCACCCCTCCCTGCTGGGGGGACAGCGAGGGATGGACACCTATGGCTTGTGCCCAGAGGCTTCTCCCTGTCCTGCCCTGCTTCAAGGTGGGCTGCACTGGGGGGTGTGTGGGTGTGGGGGATGTGTATCCGGCCCCTGAACATCCCCCTGGTTGTCACCAGCTTGTTCCTGAGTCTGCCCCCATCCCGTGGGGACACAGCTGCCATCACCACACCTGACAGAGGTGCTGCCTGCTGTCATCGCGCCGGCGCCCGGCCCTGGTCCTGCCCCCTGTGCCAGGGGCAGGGCGCGAGCCCCAGGCGTGGGTGCTGTGGCAGTGTCTGTCCCCCATGCCTGTCCCCACGTGTTTGTCCCTTCATGTTTGTCCCCCCGTGTCTGTCCCCACGTCTCTTCCCCGTGTCTCTCCCCTCTGTCTTTTCCCCTATGTCGGGCCGCCCGTGTCCGTTCCCGGTGCCATACCCCGTGTCTCTCCCCCCGTGTCTCCCCCCCACCCCGTGTCTCTCCCTCCGTGTCTCTCCCCCCGTGTCTCCCCCCCGTGTCTGTCTCCCGGTGCCCGTCCCCGCAGCCTCTAGATGGTGCCAGGAGAACGGGCAGCGAGCGGAGGCGGCGGGCGGGCGGTGCCGGCTGCTGTTGGGGTACCGGGGTACCGGGGTGCCAGGGCGGGCCCCGTGGCTCTCCCCGTGCCCCCAGTTCAGTCCCTCCTTCCCCTCTAAGAAACCCGTTCTGCTGCTTTTCCCAAGCAGCCCGTCCTGTCCCATTCCTTCCCAGTGGCTGAACAGCCGTCACTGTGCTCCAGGGTCCGCACCATTCCCAAGATCCCGACTGACCCAGCCCGGATCCGTCCCTTAGGGCGCTGTGCCCCCGCCCGGCTGCTCGGTCCGTCCCAGCCCCGGGAGCACGGGACGGGCTCTGGGCCGGGGGCAGCACCCCGAGGGTCGCTGCCAGGGGCTCGGCGTGTGCCCACCACCGGCGGGGCTGCCCCACGGCTCCCGGGCCGCGGCCCCTGAGCTTGAGAGCAGCCCCCGGGAATCTCCTCCCGGCTGTCACCGTGTGGGATGGCAGCAGGCGCACGGGGGGGACACCGAGCTGGGGGGCGCTGAGCCCCTCGCCCCGCGTTCCGGGAGCCAGCTCCCACCGCCCCCTTTCCCCTGGGAGTCCCCATGCATGAGCTCTGTCCCCAGGGACCGGGGGGACACCCATCGCCCCCGACACGGGCGGTGCCCCCCGGGCTGGGGGCGGGGGGTGCTGGCCCCGCAGCCGGAGCCCCCCGGGACGAGCGGGTCCCCTCCGCCCGTGCTGCGGCTCCCGGCGTGCTCCGCTCCCGCCTTCCCTCCCTCCTTCCCGCCGCTGCTCCTTCCCAGCATCCCCGCAGCATCCCCGGCAGGTCTGGCTGCTGTCACCGCAGCGGGACAGGCGCGGGTGGCCGTGGGACCCCGGCCCGCGGCCGTGGGGGGCTCGGCCCCTTGGCTCCCGCTCTGACCAAGCCATGGCGAAGGGACAAGCGACTTTCACGCTGAATTCCGAGGGGATATGGCACGCTGGGAATATTCGGGTTTTCCAGGTCATTTCCCGCTGCCCACCCTGCCCAAGCACATCCCACGGCACGAGCCGGATATTCCCTTTCCGAGCACAAATCCCAGGGGCACTCGTGGTCCCTCCGGGAGGCGGGGGCTCTTCGCACGGTTTGGGATTGCACGAGATGATAAACATGTTTGATCTCGCTCCTTTCATCTCGTTAATCTTAATTAGTTATTAATATTCCAGGAGTGCTTTGAAGACCACGAGCTCAGGGCGGGCGCTCCCTGGTACAACTGGTGTTACTATGGCTCACTGTGCGTGTCACTCACACGCCACCGAGGGGCAGGGACGCCCCAGAGGGACCTGAGGGGCCCCACAGAGCCCCATGGAAGCCCCGGAGTCACATGGAGCCCTGCTGAGCCCCACGGAGGCCTGGCAAGCTCTGAGGAGCCCCATGGAGCCCCACAAATCCTTATCCTTATGGAGACCCACAGATCCTTGTGAAGCCTCACAGAGCTCTATGGAGTCCCACAAAGCCCCACAGAGCCCTACAAAGCCCTGCCGAGCCCCACAGAGCCCCCCAAAGCCCTGCCGAGCCCCACAGAGCCCCACAAAGCCCTGCCGAGCCCCACAGAATCCCATGAAGCCCTGTCAGGCCCAGCTGGTCCCTGGCCCCTGTGTACCCAGGGCATAGCAGCAGGGTGGTGACACTGGGAGCTGACCCACGTGTGGGGCGTGTGACAGTGTCCCTGCAGCCGCCCCATGGTCCCCGGGCTGGCTCTCCGGGCACCGGCACCTCCCGCCTGACCTAGAAACAGCCCCGAGCTATAAATAGGGAGAGAGTTGACAGAGAGCTCAGAGAACGCCGCGAGCGGGAGGCTGCGGGAGCCAGGATGGCACTGCAAGGACAGGCAGGGGACACGGGGGGAGAGGGGCCTCGGGAAGGAGCGAGGCTGCAGCCACCCCATCCCTAGCGGCCCATGGAGTGGGGCGTGCGGGGCGGGCGGCTGTGGCTTTCCCTGGCCCGCGTCTGCTGCTGCGGCGACACAGAGAGCACCCCAGCTCTGCCCATCTCCCAGTTTTCCTCTTTCGCACACCTTCACTCCTCAGATGCTCCTGCCCCGTGCCAGCCCCGTGCCAGCCCCGCAGCGGCCGCTCCGAGCACCGCCAGCCCCCACCCAGCCCAGCCCGGCTGGCCGGGTCACTGCGCTCCAGCATTTCTCCTCCCGAAGCCATTCCGATGCCTCCACCCCGGTGGGGATCATCCACACCTGGAGCATCCCAGCCGCAGGAGCCGGGAGCTGTGGCAGGAACCGGCGAGCAGAGGGGGGTGGAGGGAGCCGGCCCCGGGAGCCGCAGCCGCCCCTCCCGCGGCCCTGCCCGGGGCTGGCGGTGCCCCGTGCGCAGCTGGAAGCACAGGGTGACAGCGGCACAGCCGATGCCGGCACGAATTAAAGCGGAGTGTCGGAGTGTGATTCAGCCTCTTGCCTTAAAGTCATTCATGAAAAGACTTAATTGCTCTGCATCCTCAGCGCGAGCGGAGCAGAGCCACCAGTGAGTCAGTGCCGATGGCTCCCCGGCCCTCTCCGGTTTGTGGGGCCTCGGGGGGCAGTGGCACGGCCCCGGTCCCAGCGGAGCAGGCACAGCTGATGTGTGGGAACAGTTTGTTGTCCCCCTCGGAGCGTGGGGCAGCCCCATGCCTGTGGGTCCCTTTAAAGGGACATCGCGGGAGCCAAGGGACCTGGCACCCGGCTGAGACAAAGAAGTCCCGAAGGAAATCCTGGCTTGTGTTAAACATCCCCGCTTGGCCTTGGTGGGCACAGAAGGAAATCTGGGAAGACAAGGTGTGTCCAGGGATGCTCCAAGAGGGAGCACAGGGCCAACCCCTCGCCTTCCTCCGGGAGAGCTGTCACTGTCGTCCAGGCTGGAGGTGCCTGGGAGCTCCTGGTGCCCAGCTCTGGCATCACTTGCTGAAAGGGTTGCCAAATTTAAGGCACCTGAAGGGAAGCCCCTGTGATATCTTTTCCTCATCTGGCGTTCCCTGGCTTGGCCTGAACGTTCCCACCGTTCATGAGCCACAGGGGAAGCCACATGTCCTGCACACATTGAGGAGCAGCATTTTGGGGGGCTGCCTGTGCCATGGTGGGCATCACCTGTGCCATGGTGGCTCGGGGTGCCCAGAGAAGCTGTGGCTGCCCCATCCCTGGAAGTGTCCAAGGCCGTGTTGGATGGGGCTTGGAGCAGCCTGGGATTGTGGAAGGTGTCCCATGGCAGGGGTTGGAACGAGATGATCCTGAAAGTCCTTTCTAACCCAAACCATCCCCTGACCCAGCGTGGGCATCACCCACACCACGGGGGCATCAGCTGTGCCAAAGGAGAGGGAACAGAGTCTGGGAGGGCTCAAGGACAGGAGGGCCCAGGGAAGCAGCGGGCAGCAGGATGTCGTGCTGTGCTTGGGCATTCCGGCTGCACGGTGCTGGTGACCCCCAGATGCTCCAAGCTTGAATTATCGGGGTCCTCGGGTGGGGTAGGGTGTGAAGCCGCCCCCTGCAGAGCACCGCTCCCATCCCCATTGTCCCGGCGCCGTGGTCTGCTCCGAGCCGAACCCGCGGTACCGGAGCTTTGCACCCGGCGGGGAGGGGGCGGCTCAGCCCTGACCCCCCTTTCCTGGGCTGCTCCCGCACCGACTCCCCCCGGCTACATCGGCGGGGCGGGGACAAGCCCCGCATCCCGCATCGCTCATTCCGCATCCCCCCATCCCCGCGGGGCCGGCGGCGGAGCCCCCCCGCGCCTCCCGCTCCTCCCGCTCCGCGCTCCCTCCCCGGGGCGGCGCCGGTGCCGGTGCGGGCGGAGCGCGGCGCGGGGCGGGCGCTGCCGNGCGGCGGCGGCGGCGGCGGCTCCGGCTCCTCTCCCGCCGGGGACGGGGCGCGGCGGCGGCTCGCCCCTCCGGTAAGGCGGCGGTGCGGGGTTGGGATGCGGGCACGGCGGTGCGGGGATGAGGATACGGGGATGGGGGTGCGGGAATGGGGGTGCGGGGGGCGCTGCCCGCCCGGTACCGAGGCCGCCCTTTGTTTGTCCGCACGGCGAGGGGAGGGGACAAAACCCCCATCCCGGTACAACCGGCGCTCCGGGATGAATGGAGCGGGGTGGGCACCGCGCGGTGCGGGCGCTGCCCCCGGGATCGGTCGCCCCCCCGCCTCGGGTCCCTCCTGCGGTCGGTGGCACCTGCGCCCCGGGCGGCCCCGGTACGGCGCGGGGGGGCGAAGGGGAGGGACGGGGACAGAGGGCGTGAATGACACCGAGCAGTGCTGGGGTCGCGGGGCTGGTCCCCGGGGGCTCCCGGCGGGTTTGGGGGTGTCTGGAAGGGTGCGCTGAGCTGGAAGGCAGCTGAGAACAGGGGAAGGGGAGAGCAGGGGGAGGCGGCCTCGGGGGCAGCTCAGGCCGTGTCCCCTCGTGTCCCCTCATTGTGCCCCCTTGTGTCCCCTCATCATCTCCCCATCTCATCTCCCCTCGTTTCCCCTGTTCCCTCACCTCCCCTTGTCTTCCCTCACCAGCTTCTCTATCACCTCCCCTCATGTCCCCTCATGTCCTCTTGTCATCTCCCCTCATGCCCCGTCCATCATCTCCCCACGTTTCCCCTCATTGTCTCTCCTCATCGCGTCCTCTCTTGTCCCCTCGTCATCTCCCCGTGTCATCTCCTCTCGTCATCTCGCCTTGTCTCCCCTCGCATCCCTTCACCACGTTCCCTCCTGTCTCCTTGTGTCCCCTCATCACCTCCCTTATCTCCCCTTTCACCTCCCCTGCTGTCCCCTGCTGTCCCCTGCTGTCCCCTGGCCGCGGGCGCGGGGCCGGCCTCCATCCCACCCCGGCGTCTCCCCGGCTGCAGCGGGGAAGGGGAGCGTGACCCACTTTCCTCCAGGTCCGGCCTCGCTGCCGCCGTGGCCGCGGGCGGGCGACGCCAGCCGGGAGCCCCAGCACAGCTCGGGAACCGGGGACAGGGTGGCCCGGCCCCGGAACCCCTCTGTCCTGGGCCCGCGGGGAGGCAGAGGTCAGAGCTGTGTTTCCGTGTGCCAACCCCCCACCTGCCCGGTGTCACCGTGTCACCCTGCCCTGCCCGGGGTGCTGCGGGAGGAGACCATGGCAGAGGTGGGAGCCTCCTCCTTCTTGGGAGCCTCCTCCTTCATGGGATCATCCCGGTCGGCGGGAGGCTGCGGCGGGGGCGATGCCCGGGCTGCGCGGGGCACATAAAGCCCCCCGGAGCGGAGTCAGGGCTGGGTTTTGTGGCAGAGGGACGTGTCCCTGTTGTCGCCAGGAGCGAGCGCGGCCGGGGGCCGGCTGGCCCTGCCGTGGGGTCGGGCAGGTGCCGCTCGGGGCGTTTGTCTTTGCAGATCCCAACCGTGAGGTTCTGCCGGGGCTGGCGGAAGAGTTTTGGGAGGGACATGATGACAGGCTGATGAAACCAATCAAACAATGAAGTAATCATAAATCCCCGGTGCTGGCGGCGAAGGCGGGAGGAGCTGCAGGCTGGAGGAGCTGAGGTCCTAACGAAGCCATCCTGCTCGGCAGCAAAAACCCCGGGAGGCCGGAGCGCTGAACGGCAGCCAAGGTCCTGTCATTGAGGCCGATGGACAGAGACAGCCCCGTGTGGATGAGGGCAGGGAAAATCCTGCTGGCAGCTCCGGGAGAGCAGTGCGGAGGGCACAGGGAACGGTGGCAAGAAGGAGGAGTGGCGGTTCCCCGGGGAGCTGGTGGAGGAGAGAGTCCTGGCACTGCTTTGTTTGCTCTTCCCAGACTGGTCTGTGAAACCTGAATCCTGGGACCAAAGGCTGAGGAAGCTTGTCACAGGCTGCTGGCCAGGATGGGAGATGGTTCCTGCAGCGGGGGACACCATGGAAGGGTGTGACAGGGCCTGCCCCTGCCCTGCAGCTGGAACATCTGCACTGGGAGAGCAGCTCCTGCCACTGGGAGCCCAAGCCTGGCTGGGCGTTCATTGGCTTTGCCGAAGACAATCCCGCTGCCGAGCTGGCTGCTCTGGTCTAGGCAAGGAGCTGGTATGAGAATTGCTGGATAACTTGGAATTCAGTGCCAATTCAGTCCTAAACTGGGGGCACTGGGGAGTCCCAGTTGCTGCGGGTGCTTCGGTGGAGGTTTGGTGCTGGTTCCAGTGGTGCCCTGGTGCTCCAGCGTTTCCCGGCACTGTCCCACTGCGGAGGAGCCAGCTGGACATGGAGATGTGCCCCACCTGTGGCCTCTTTGAGGTGGCTGCTCCTCCTGGGCTGCGGGATGCTGGCAGAGGGGCTGTCCCCAAACCACTGCCAGCAGCCAATGTCCCCATGCCATGTGTGACCAGCCACCTCCCGGACACACTCGGCTTGTCCTGGGTGGCTTTGGATGGCCCTGGGGTGGCCCATGGATGCAGGAACGCTTTCTCTATGCCCGTCTTGCTGCTTTGGGTGAGGGGGGAGGTGGTGGCCGGCCTGGCCAGAGGCTGCCTGGCCATGGTGGCTGCCGGTGGCTCCGAGCCCCGGTGAGATTCCTGTCCTGCCCCCACAGCCACGTTGTCCTCGTTAGGCCAAGGTGCCTTTGCGAGCCCTCCCTGGGCTCCAGCGTGCCACAGCCCCTGGGAAGCACAGCTCATATCTGGTGTGCAAGTCCCAGCGGCACGGAAGAGAGGAGAGGATGTCCCTGGAATGGGGTCAGGCAGGAATGGAGGTGGCAGCAGCTGGAAATGGAGTGGGGCACTGGGAGGCAGCAGCTCAACGGGGGGTACGGCCAAAGCACCACTGGGCCCTCGTTCCAGTGACACCAGGGTGGTGCTGGCATGTGGAGAACTGGGAGAGTGGATGGCTCTGGCCATCCCAGGGCGTGACTTTGCTGGCTCAGTGTGTTGTTTAGGGGAAACAGGGCAGGTTTGGAAGCTAGTTGGGGTGTGGAGGGAAGGAGGTCCCTCCTGAGGGATGCCCTGGGCTCCAGCCTGCTGGGCTTGGGTGGGAGTTGGTGTCACCTGCTCATAACTGAGGGTTTGGGAATGAGAAATAGGGAAATCAAAGCTCTGCCAAGTGCAGGGACAGAGCAGCATGGGCCTGTGCCCATCCCACTGCTGCATTTCACATTTCTCCCCTCTGTAAAGAGGAATCTGGGTCTTGCAGAGCCCCTGCCCTGCACAGATTTTCCCTTCATCTTCCCGATTCCTTGCCCCAGAACAGCTCACGGTGCGAGCCCCAGCCCCTGGTGCTCAACTGTGCCTCAGGCTCAGCCCAAACCCTTTTCCTGTAACCTCCCTCAATAACCGGGTTGTTTTTCTCTCAGTCTCTGATGTGGCCAGAGGGATTTTTTCCCCCTTTGCCTCTTAATTTCCAAGCAGCCGCTGCTCCAGCAGCCTCCTCTGCGGGAGCCTGGGGCAACTCTCCCGGGCGGCCTCTGCTCCTCTCAATGAGCTCCTAATGAGTTTGCAATTAGTTATCGGCAGAGCCGATGTGCCCAGGGCTGGGCGTGCGGCGGAGCGGGATGTGGAGCAGGGCAAAGCATCCCCCAGCAGGGAACAGCGCTGGGAGAGGATTGTCGGTGCCAGCCTCGGCTCCTGGCAGGATGCTGGGCTGTGGATACGGGATAATGCCCTTCCGGGATCTGCCCCACGGTGCTGGGGATGGAGCCGGGAGGTTTGGGAAGAGGAGCGGCAGCTGCCGACGGGAGACGAGTGGCTGCCTATAAATACCTGCCAGGGAGCAAGGAAGAGGTGGGTGGATTATCCTCCTCACTCAATGAGATAAACGGTTCTGAAGCTTAAACACAGAACAATTTTAGTCTGAATAGTAGGAGAAATGGCTCAGGATGCGGAGATGACGGCAGGAACCGCCTGTGGTGAGCGGCGGGTCCCGGGGCCACGTGAGAGCAGCTTCGCTGCCTCTTTGTCACTCCCGGGATCCTGAGCCGTGGGGGGCTTTGCCAGGACTCGGCCGGGATGGGCATCCTTCCTCCCTGCTTGGGAAAGCTCCTTCAGGAACACCTGAAACTGAGCTGGAGAGGGTGTGTTTGTCCTCCTTCGGACACGGTGCTGACTCCTCTTCCAGGGTTTTGGGGTGGGAGAGGAGCTGGGTGCCGGGAAAGGCCCTGTCCTGGCTCTGGAGTGACCCGACCTGCCGTGTGCTGCACAACTGGTCCTTGGTGTGACTGGCCTGGCTGCAGAAGGATGTGGGACCTCAACCCTGGCCAGGTCAAGCTGGTGGCATCTCCTGCCGCACTGGCACTGCCATCTCTCAGTGTCCCGCTCTTCCCGCATCCCTGCTGTCCCTGGGAGTGCCTGGAGCTGGAACCGAGCTCTCGCTGCCTCCTGCTGCTGCCCCGCTTGGCTGCTCACATCAAACCCAACATGTTTTCAAAAGCCTTTCAATTTTTAATGAAAACCTCTGCATTCACGCTTTCCTTGGCCTCGGCACGTCGGTGTTTTGGTCACCGCTGCTGTCTGGCTCCTCCTGGGATCGGTGATGGCCCCGTGTTCCCGTTGGCCCCGACGAGGCGGGGGTTGTTGTCGGGAGCTGGCGGCACTGCGGCAGGATCCCGGCACATCCCAGTCCCTGGCAGCACATCCCGGTGCCAGCTGCACCAGCCCACGCCACAGCACGGGACCTGACTTGGCGGGATCCCTGCTTCCCATGGATGTTCCTCGGTTGCTGGTTGTGAAGGAGACACCTGGAAACCCCGACAGGCTGAGCCAAGGGGAAAAACAAACAGCCCTTGACTTGGAGAGCACTTCCACAAGCTGCCAATCCTCCCTCTCCTCTATCCAACCAGCAGGGTTTTTCCTCAAACCCAACCTTCTCGACTTGAATAATTACGTTTCAACACCAGTTAATTAAGGGACATGGACGAGCGCAATCGTAAATCCAAGCGTAGCCGGCATTCTCCGTGCAGGATGCTGGGGGCTGTTCTCAGTCCTGCCTCCAGCGAGCTGCTGCTGATCCACCTCCACCTCCAGCACCCAGACGCTGAGATGGTGCTCCTCTGCCAGGGGGCCAATGAAACACTATGGAGATGAGCTGCTTCGGAGATCTTATGAGTCAAACCGTTACATTTTTGGAACATCATGATGTTGAAGTTCCTTTTCTATTTTTTCCCCAACTTCCCAGGGAAAAAATATAACTATAATAAGTGAAGAAGCTGAGCTTTGGTTTGGGATGACAGGCAGCACAGTGGGGGAAAGGAAGGAGGGAAGGAGGGAGAAGTTGGAGATCCGATTCAGCCTTATTGGGAAGGGGCTGGCAGGATCCTCGTGTGTGATCCTGACCGTGGGGGGCTGCAGGTGCTTTGTGGGGCGCCTGGCACCATTCGGGGTGGCTGTCACAGCCCCTGCGTGGGGCTCAGCCCATGGGCACCAGCTGGGCTCTCTCTCTCCATCCTCATCCACCTGCAGGCACCGAGTGCCCTCCCCACGTCCCTGGCTGCCCGGGGTTTGTGCCTGTGCGGTGATGGAGGGTGAGGCAGTGCCCTGAAGACACCAGAGGAGACGCTGGGGTGGTTTCTCTGCTGTGGTGGTGTTGTGGGTGACTCCGAGCTTGGGTCTTCTTGTGGGAATGGTCAGAGTGAGGAGAAAACCATCCCTGGTTTTTGGGAGTAAGGAATGTTGGTGCTGTTGTCCGTGTGCTGCTGGCTGGGCCAGCCGCTGCTCTGCTTTGGTGAGATCCCACTGGGAATGCTGCATCTGGCTGTTGGTCCCCAGCACAGGAAAGACATGGATATGTTGGATCAAGTCCAGAGGAGGCCACAGTGATGATTATTGGGATGGAACACCTCTGCTATGAGGAAAAGCTGAGAGAATTTGGACCATTCAACCTGGAAAAGACCCTGGGGAAATCTTAAAGCCCATTTCAGTGCCTCAAAGGGCTTCAGGAGAGCTGGAGAGGGACTTGGGACAAGCGCCTGGAATGAGAGGACAAGGGGCAATGGCTTCCCACTGAGAGGGCAGGGTTAGATACTGGAAGGAATTGTTCCCTGGGAGGGTGGGGAGGCCCTGGCACAGGGTGCCCAGAGCAGCTGTGGCTGCCCCTGGATGCCTGCAAGTGTCCAAGGCCGGGTTGGACAGGGCTTGGAGCAACCTGGGATAGTGAAAGGTTCCCTCTCCATGGAACAAGATTGGCTTTAAGGTCCCTTCCAACTGCAGAGCAGTCTGGGATTCTGAGATTCTCCACACCACAGTGTCTGGCACCCTGGCCAGCAAAGACCAGGAGCTGGTGTTGGTGGATGGTCGGAGAGATGTGAGGGAGGGATTTGCTGCAGAGCCATTGTGTCCCCGTTGGTGCCTGTGCATGGCCCTGGTTCTGCCCTGGACTGTGGCTGGCTGGGGTGAGGCTCAGCTCTGGAGGCAGCTCAGTACTGCAGCGGGCAGGGCTGGCTCTTGGGGTCACACTCGGGACACAGCAGCAGAGGGGACCCCCAAAGGGCCTTAGCTCCTGCCCTGCATTTTGGCTGTGAACACACCAGGCCTGAGAAAATGCGTCCATGTGTGTGTCCCTGTTTGTACCCATGTGTGTCCTTGTGTGTGTTTCTGTGTCCCTTTCTCTTTTCTCCTTTCCCTGTCTCTGCCATGCCTGGAGCCCTCCCTTTGACCCCAAACATCCACACGGCTGCAGCCCCTGTGGAGGCTGGAGCATCCCCACCAGAGCCATTGGCTTGGTGGCCCCTGGGGACAGAGGGGTGGCACCCAGTGGGGGCTGCTCAGCACCACCCTGGCAGCCCAGTCCCCCTTTGCAAGGAGCCATGGCTGCAGCCATGGGGAAGGGACAGGACGAGACAAATGGGATGGGGTTGGGTGGGATGGGATGGGATGGGATGGGATGGGATGGGATGGGACACAATGGCTCTGCAGCCCCCATGGAAGCAGTGCCACCTCTGCCTTGCAGCGCAACCATGAGCGCGGGCTCGATTGAGCAGGAGCCGTCGCGCAAGCTGGGCTGCTGCGGGGTGCCCCTCATCACCGAGGACATGCAGTCCCTGGCCATCCGCACCCTCTCGGGCACCGACATCACCAAGCACTATGACCTCATCCGCGAGCTCGGCAAGGGCACCTACGGCAAGGTGGACCTGGTGTCCCACAAAAGCACAGGTGAGAGGAGCGGGGCGTGTGCTGGGAGCGCCCGGTCTGTCCCAGCCGAGGGCTCACGCCTGTCCCCTGCCCTCCACAGGCACCAAGATGGCCCTGAAGTTCGTCAACAAGAGCAAGACGAAGCTGAAGAACTTCCTGCGGGAATTCAGCATCACCAACACGCTCTCCTCCAGCCCCTTCATCATCAAGGTCTTCGACGTGGTCTTCGAGACCGAGGACTGCTACGTCTTCGCTCAGGAGTATGCCCCTGGTGGGGACCTCTTCGACATCATCCCGCCTCAGGTGGGACCCCCGGCACCTCCCATGGGAGCCTTTGTGGGATATGGGGCTCAGGGGTGCCGAGCAAAGCCGCCCCTGTGCCTTGTGCCCATGTGGGGAGGGGGGGTGTAGGGACTGGGCACCCCTGTCTGGGCTGGGCTTGACCACAAGCACCTACAAACAAGTGTAGGATCCACTGGGTTGCCTGAGACCCATCACCCTCCTCCTGGGGAAGCTGTGGCTGCTCCTGGAGCCCTGGAAGTGTCCAGGGCCAGGTTAGATAGATTGGGCTTGGAGCAACCTGGGATAGCGGAAGCTGTCCCTGCCCCGGGCAGGGGGTGGCACTGGATGATCCTTAAGGTCCCTTCCAACCGAAACCATCCTATGGGGAGGCTGAGACCCACACCCATCCCTTGGGTGGCCCAGGGCCCACCACCACCCCTTGCCTCAGAGCACTCAGAGATAAAATCACCCACGACCATCAGATCACAGCGGTGTGGGTGCCCAGGCTGGGTGGGACCCCACAGGGCTCGGTGGCAGGCGGCTGACGCCGTGTCCCCCCCGCAGGTGGGGCTCCCCGAGGAGCTGGTGAAGCGCTGCGTGCAGCAGCTGGGCCTGGCCCTCGACTACATGCACAGCAAGAGCCTGGTGCACCGGGACATCAAACCGGAGAACGTGCTGCTCTTCGACCGCGACTGCCGCCGCGTCAAACTGGCCGACTTCGGCATGACCCGCAAGGTGGGCTGCCGGGTCAAGCGCATCAGCGGCACCATCCCCTACACGGCGCCCGAGGTGTGCCAGGCCGGCCGGGCCGAGGGCTTCGCCGTGGACACCAGCATCGACGTCTGGGCTTTTGGGGTGCTCATCTTCTGCGTCCTCACCGGGAACTTCCCCTGGGAGGCGGCGGTGGCGTCCGACGCCTTCTTCGAGGAGTTTGTGCGGTGGCAGAAGGGGCGGCTGGCGGGGCTGCCCTCGCAGTGGCGGCGTTTCACGGACAGCGCCCTGCGCATGTTCCAGCGCCTGCTGGCCCTCGACCCCGAGAAGCGCTGCCCCGTCAAGGAGGTTTTCTACTTCATCAAGTGCGACCTCATGGCCGAGGTGCGGTGCCGGCCCTCCTACCGCTCCCGCAAGCACGCCAGGGACAAGCTCCCGGCCGGGCCCCACTGCCACGAGGCCACCGGCTCCTGCACCCCCGCCCCGCTCAAGAGGACCGTCCTGACCGAGGGGAGCGGAGCGCGCGGCCCCGAGCCCGGCGCGGCTGCCCCGGGCACGGCGAGCAGGACAGACGGACGGCAGGACAAGGGCAAGGGGCAGATGGTCCTGGCCACAGCAATAGAGATCTGCGTGTGACGGCTGCGCCAGCCGCCCCGTCCTCCCGCCCCGGGGACAGGGATGGGGGGAGCACGTCGTGGTGGTGGCACGAGCCAGGACCGGGCTCTGGGTGTCCCAAAGGGGAAAAAAAAAAGGAGAAGAAACACAGTCGAAGAGGAAAAGGACAGAACTGGTTGCGCTCTGTAGCGCCAAGGATGCTGATCCCCCCGTCCCGCCTGGGCGAGGCCGGTGGCCGGAGCCCAGCCGAGGGCACCGCTGGCCGCTGGGGAGGCTGGGGGCACCCACGGCCCTGCCAGGGCTGTGCTACCCCCTCCAAGGCTCCCCCCAGGGTGGCATGGGGAGGGCTCTCCCAGTACAGGGAGGACGAGTCAGGGGGCAGTGGGTAGTGGGTGGCTCACTGGCTCTGCCCCCGTGCTCCACCCCTGTCCGGGGAGCGGGAAGGCCGATGACCCTGCACCGTGGAGGAGGCCTTTGGGGAGGTTTGGGTGGGTGCTGATTTGCCCTCTTCCACTGGTCCCCGCCGCACTGCTGGGGCCCGGGAGGGGATGGGGAGGTGGGTGACGGGAGCTGGGGGGTGCCGGCAGCCCCGGACCCCCGCAGCCCCGGCTGCCTCCCTGCCGTGGGAGGTGCTGGCAGCCATTGATGTAGCAAGTGTCCCTGTCTGTGTGTCATTGTGTGTCCCAGCCACTGCCACTGGCGGCCCCTGTCCCCCTGCCCTGCCCCACACGGCTCAGGCCCTGCCGGAGGGGTGGGTCTCCTCTGGCCGGAGCCGCGCTCCGGGCTGTGGCCGGTGGGCGCGGTGCCGGCCATCCAGCAGGTTGGATGCTCGGGGCCGGGCTGGCTCTGCCGTGCCGGCGGCCCCGTGGCCCCTCTGCAGATTCTTTGTACCCAGGGACTGGAGGAGGTGGCAGCGGTGCACCCCAGGCTGGCCTGCACAGCCCGGGAGCAGGGGAGAGAGCTCCGAGTGGCCTCCCATGGGCCCGCCTGCTTCTCTGTGCTGTCCCCATCACCCCTCCTTGCTGTCACCCCTTCCCCAAACTTGTCACCCTCTCCTGGGGCTGGCGGGGAAGCAGCAGCGGGATAGACCCTGCCAGAGTTGGCTGCAGCGAGGCAGGTCGCTGGTGACCCCTTAGCGACAAGGTCCTGGGGTGTGTGTGGAGGTCACACCTTCCCTCCTGGATTTGGGCACCCAGCACAGCGGGGAGCTCACCCCACCGCCGCGGTGGGGAGACTGTGGGGGCACCCCAAGGCAGGAGCACCCTGCCGTGGTTCGGGCTTCCCTCCCATGGGGTGGGTGCCGTGGAGCCGCCCCGGTGCCCCAATTCCCCACAAAGGGCTAAAACGCTTTCCAGCAGCAGCAGCAGCAGCAGTTTACAGAGCAGGGGCCGCCCCCGCCCCCGCCGTGCCCCGTCCCTGGCACCCCCGGGCCCGGCGTTAGACGTAGCATTGCCCCACGTAGAGAGCTAGGCACCGGTTTTACTCCTCTTTGCCTTAGGTCCCTCGATGTCCTCGATCTTTCGTGCAATAATGTAGATAAGGGATCCCGGCCGCCCCGGCAGGGCTCGGTGGCACCTCTCTGGGAGGGCTCGGTGGCACCGCCCGGGGTGTGTCCCAGGGGGTGCCCGGTGTGATTTCTGTCCCCGTCGAGGTCGCTGTGTCCGTAGGTTGTCAGGTTTTTATTTCCAGTTCCCTCAGCTGTCGGGTTTCGGACCTTCTTCCCATAGGAGAGGCTGTAGTGTCACAGACGTTACCTCAGTTTGTCACTGTTGAAAAGGATTTAAAAAAAACCACAACTGAAACCATAAAAAATGACAAAATACATAGTTATAAAAGCAACAAAAAATTTCTCAATGGCGGTGAAGACTTTTTTTTTTTAATTAAATAAAGGAAATGTGATGCTGCTTGTGCGGGGGCGGAGGGCACGGCCTCTGCCCTGCCTTGGCCTCAGGGGTGGCCGTCCTTTCACTGTCACCCTGTCACCACGGCCACCCCGGGAAGGGAGGGAACGGCTTCGGGAGCAGCACCCTGGGGCAGCTTGGCAGCACCCATGGGTGGGGGGCACCCAGCAGCCCTCGGTGCAGCCCCCTCGGAACAGCCACGGCTGCCTGATGCCAAATGTATTCCAGCCACGTCCGCAGGCTAATTTCAATTTCCTGGTAATTATGCAAATGAATGTGGATTTAATTAAGGGCAGATTTCATTAAAGTCTTCTTGGGGAAATGAGAACAGGGTGGGGGAGAGCGAGGAGGAGGAGGCGGTGGCAGGGAAGCAGAGATGAAGGCAGCGCCTGCCCCGGAAGATAAATGGCCACAGGGGATGCGGCCAGGATCCTTTGGGAGTGGCGTCCCCCCTGCCCCTGCCGTGGGACCTCAGTGCAGGCGGCCAGAGCTGTGCGCGGCACGGCCGGGGCAGTGCCGGGGATGGAGCCCGGGCAGTGCCGGGGATGGAGCCCGGGGAGTGCCGGGGATGGAGCCCGGGCAATGTCGGGGATGGAGCCCGGGCAATGCCGGGGATGGAGCCCGGGCAATGCCGGGGATGGAGCCCGGGCAATGCCGGGGATGGAGCCCGGGCAGTGCCGGGGATGGAGCCCGGGCACTGCCGGGGATGGAGCCCGGGGAGTGCCGGGGATGGAGCCCGGGGAGTGCCGGGGATGGAGCCCGGGCAGTGCAGCAGCGGCTCCGTGGTGCATCCCCAGCCCCGCTCCGGGCACCGGGCAGCGAGTTCTGCTCATCCCCTGCTCCGGCAGCGACGGCTCCCGGCTCCTTCCCTCCCGCCAGGGCAGGGAAAGCATTGCTCTGACACGTGATTCGTATTTTTCTATTCCGCGGCTAAAAATACAGATTTGGGCACGCCGAGAGGTCTAGGAAATCAATGTCATTGTCACCAGGCTCTGGCTGGCAGGACTCTCCCCTCCCCGATCCAGACAAAGAAGGGATCGCTGCCATTTGACGTCTCCGAGCCGAAGCGCCCGCGCGGCTCCAGCGGAGCTGCCTTTAATCCAAAGTGAAATGGGGCTAATTTTATCCCGGCAAGGTCGGGATGCTGCGAGCCCGGCAGCGCCGGCGGGGCAGGAGCTGCTTGTCTCCAGGCAAAAGCTTCAGCCACAAAAAACGGAGCTAAAGTTTTCCAAGCCACCACCGGCCCAGCAGAGGTGTCACCTGCCCGGCAGAGCCGCCACCTCCCTGCCTCCCCTCCGAGTTTGCTCCCCGGCTTGGCTGGGACGGCCACCGGACATTCCGGGGTCACGCTGCTGACCTCGGGCAGTCCCCGGGCGAAGGATGAGCAACACAATCACTGCTCTGAAAGGAAAATAATCCTCGGTTTGGACAGATCCTGGAGGAGCGGAGGGAACAGGGATGGGGTGGCAGGTGTGGAATGATGTGGGTGTGGGTGCAACATCCCATAAAACGAGATCCTTCCGAGCTGGGAAGGCCAGGAAGGCCCGGCTGTGACACTCAGCTGCTGATCCCGCCTCGGATTTCATCCGCTCCCTGATTCCGCAGCTGGATTGTGCCCGGTTTTCCTCACAGACGCTTTGTGAGGCACTGCAGTCCCAGCTAAAACACTGGGGGTTGGGAGTAAAAATAACTGGGAATGATCCGCTCGTTGGGAGCACAATGATCAACGCCAAGCTGGCATTGCACGAAGTCCCACCCCAATCGCAAACAAGCCCTTTAAAAGGTAATATTTTGCCACTAGGATGGTGCTTCAGCTCGCTGCTGACTCAGGAGGGGCCGTGGGATGAGGAGGGAGTTCCCACGCATCCCAAACAGGGAGGGGAGCGCAGGGTCCGGGCTGCCGGGGGCTTCCCCAGCCCGGCTCGGGGACACGGGGGGACGCCAGCCCGGCGTGGGGAGCATCCATGAACTGCGCTTCTCGGGGCTGATCCGCTTTCAAGAACTTCCAAAAATAGCGGCGGCACCGCGCTGGAATGGGCGTTGGGAGGAAGTGTGACTCATGTGCCACCCGGCGCCCCTGCGGAACCGGGCGGGAGCCCGAGCGGGAGTGAGGGAGTGAGGGAATACGGGAATGCGGGAATGAGGGAGTGCGGGAGTGAGGGAGTGAGGGAGTGCGGGAGTGAGGGAATACGGGAGTGAGGGAGTGCGGAAATGCGGGAATGCGGGAGTGCGGGAATGCGGGAGTGCGGGAGTGCGGGAGTGCGGGAGTGAGGGAATGCGGGAGTGAGGGAATGCGCGAGTGCGGGAGTGAGGGAGTGCGGGAGTGAGGGAATGCGGGAGTGCGGGAGTGAGGGAGTGCGGGAGTGAGGGAATGCGGGAGTGCGGGAGTGAGGGAGTGCGGGAGTGAGGGAATGCGGGAGTGCGGGAGTGAGGGAGTGCGGGAGTGAGGGAATGCGGGAGTGCGGGAGTGAGGGAGTGCGGGAGTGAGGGAATGCGGGAGTGCGGGAGTGAGGGAGTGCGGGAGTGAGGGAATGCGGGAGTGCGGGAGTGAGGGAGTGCGGGAGTGAGGGAATGCGGGAGTGAGGGAATGCGGGAGTGAGGGAGTGAGGGAATGCGGGAGTGCGGGAGTGCGGCAGGAATGGGAGCGGGCACGGGGGCATCCTGTTGCTCTTTCTGGTGGCAGCAGACTGCCCACGGAGGGGACAAAGCTCGGGCTCGTCCCTGCCTGTCCTTCCCGCGGGGACCCGCTGTTGTCTGCGATTCCAGCTGCCAGGGATGATGGACAGATGTCAGTCAAGGCCTGGCAGCGGCCGAGGGCCCCAGCAGGAATGAGCTGCTGGAGACAGACAGCAAAAACTGTCCCGAGGTGGGGAAAATCCCAGCCTGTGCCCCGTGGGAAGGCTCAGCAGGCCCGTGGCTGGCGGCTGGAGGAGAGGTGACCTTGTGTGACGACCCAGCCACCTTTGGGAGGAGGGAGAGCAGAGCTGGCTGCACCTCCAGCCCCATCCCAGGCACATCCGTGCCTGCTGGAAAGAGCCCTGTGAGCATCCCACAGGGAACAGCTCACGGCCAGGCCCTGCCAGGTGCTAGCTGCCTTTGCTCCAGCCTCAGCCAGCTGGGGGACCTTGGCTCGGGGCAGAGGGATGCAGGAAGGTGCAGGGAATCTCTGCCGGCATCTCCCAGCTGGCCCTGTGCTCCCCACAACGGCTTTGGACACATTTTGTCACCCAAATGTGTTTTTTCCCCATGGGAAAGGGAAAAGACACTGTTTACAGCAGGGTCTTTTGGCTGAAGGATGGGTGGGGGTGTCAGCTGTGGGAGGAGGGGGTTGGTGGCAGTTTTGGGGTGTGGGGAGGTGCCAGGGCCCCGGGGAGGGGGGGAGGGCTAGGGAGCACCCCCAGCCCTGAACACTCCCCACCCCCAGAGGGGTGGGCTATGGGCTCCAGCTCGCAGGCCTCCCACGTTGCCATGACAACTGCAGCATCCCAGCTTGGCAGCGATGGGAAATCTCCATCCCATCGCCGCCTCGCCCGGACACGGCTCTGGATCTGGCACAGGCAGCATCCCAAACCCACGGAGGAGCACGAGGTGCAATTCCTGCTGGCTCTGAGGGCTGGGCCACGCTCCTCCTTCCTGCACAGCCCTCCCAGAGCCACACGGCTGCCAGGGCAGGGGCACGAGAGATTTCTGCTTTTCAGATGTGGATCTTCCCATTCCAAACCCTTCCACCTGCTCTGGATTTGTGGGGTCCTGGCAAGCAGAGCATCCTCCAGGCTGCCCCCACACCTTCTTGTCTTCTCTGGGGGGGACAAAGCGGGCAGTGGGCTCCCAGATCACAGACCCTGCTCCCCCAGTTGCCCCAGATTTGGGGGCAGCAGAGCCAGGGGTGTCTCTGGGATGGTGTCACCCCCTTTAATCGGAGCATCCTCTCAGGTGGCTCTTGCTCTTTGCAGCCTCCCAGCCCCTCAGCTCCGAGCCTGCAGAGATCCCCAGCTAATTCCTCGCTGACAGCAGTGGCACAGGGCTGGGGAGAAGCTTAGCTCCTCGTCTCAGAGGCTGCTGCACCTCCACCAAAGTCGCATTTGAAGAGCATTAACACAAGATTAATCGAGGTTTTAATAAACAGCAAATCGAGCGTTAATGGAGCCCAACTTGTAAGCCACGTGTAACACTCCGGGGGCTTAAAGGCATCCAGAACATGGCTGGAACACGCTGAAAGGGGATGTTAATCACCTTGGAGCCCTGAAGACACTGCAGGGGAAGGGAATTTTAGGGGAAAGGCTGCAGGTGAGCCCAGGGCACGACCTCACCCCTCCCACTGCTTCAGGACACGGGGATTTACAAGCGTTTCCCCCGCTGCAGCCCTGGCACGAAAGCAGGCAGAGGAATTTGGGACACCTGAGTGCCCCCGGGGCTGGAGCCACGGTGAAGCAAGGCCAGTTGAAAAGGGAAGGCCAGATGTGCCCCGGAGTGGAGCTATCCCCGGTCACGGAGTAGGGGGTGGTAACCGGGGACCATTTGGAGTGGGCAAACCCCGCAGCTGGCCTGGGGCTACCCCACCCTCCTGGACAGGAGCCCATCAGCACCTCCCTGCCTGAAGCTGCCCCCAGATCCCAGAATCCCGGACAGGGATTTAGGTTCCCTCCATCACCTCCAGCCTGAGGAAGGTCCAGCTCCCTCACCCTCAGCCTCTGCTGGCCTCGCTCCAGTTTGTGGCACCTCTGCAGCCACGGGAGGGGCAGGCCTGCTTTGAGGAGCAGTGCCAGGAGCCTTTCCCAAGGACCAAGGTCTAGTTCCAAAGTCCCCCTGTACCCCGTGAGCGTGGCTGGCTCTGCAGAGCTCCTGGGCCACGTCTGCCCCACAGGGCTGGCCAGGACACCTGGTGTGTGCCAGGGCTGGCTGGCTGCCCCCCAGGCTGCCCCCCAGGCTGCCCAGATGACAGGCTTGGCTTCAGGGCCAGGGGGACTCCAACCTTTGGAGGCTGCCAGCTGTGCTGGCTGTGACTGTGCTGGCCATCAACTCTGGCTGTGGCAGTGTGGGAGCTCAGCAGCTCAGGATGGATGGACTGTGGTGGTTTAGTGGTCAGGAGCTTCTCTGGGGTCTTTAGTTTGCTCCATAGAGCCTCAATCACTGCCATGTGTTTGGATATCCCCCTGTGGGGAAAGGAGCAGCTCTGCAGGACCTCAGGGCACTTGGGCTGGCAGCAGGGTTGAAGCAGCCCAGGATTCTCTGTCAGGAGCTGAACACCATCCTGGCTTCCAGGCTTCCCAAGGAGGCTGGACCTGGGGTCAGGACAGGCCTGGGGACCAGCACAGCAGTGCCATTTGTGTCAGAGTGATCTCCCTGCAGGACGAGGCACCCGGCTCCAAGTCACTGCCCAGCTTTCCCACCATTCCTGGGAGCCACTGGTTCCTGCTGCTCCACAGCCCTCAGGGAGGCGTTCACTGGCCAGTCTGCTGTGAGAGGGAATCAGCCACCAGCAGCTCAGGGTCTTCTGCCAGAGCTCTGGGAAGGAGGAGCCCCACACCCAGAGTCACCACTCAGACCTGGGATTGCAGCTGGTGGGTGTTCCAGGCTCCAGAGCCCCACGAGTTCCTGTGAGGCACAAGCCAAAAGGACTCTCCAAGCAGTGGCTGCCAGCTGAGGGACAATGGCCAGCTGGGACATTCTGCTCCCTCCTTTCCTCTGTCACTTGAAGTCTCCCAGGTGTCAGTGCCAGGTAGATCAGCCGGTACATCACAGCATTCAGATCACAGAATTCCAGAATAGTTCAGCTTGGAAGAGACCAGTGGAGCTCATCTGGTCCCACCCTGCCCCAGCAGGGTCCCCCAGAGCACGGTGCTCAGGACTGTGTCCAGATGGCTCTTGAGTGTCTCCAGGGAAGGAGACTCGACAGCCTCCCTGGGCAGCCTGGGCCAGGGCTCGGCCACTGCACGGGGAGGGAGTTCCTCCTCATATTGGTGGTTTTGTGGGAATGTCAGAGCTTTGCCTCACGGAGTCTGGAGGTTTTTCCCATCCCTAATGATTCCATGACTAAATAGAACTCCTGGGATCAGCCCCTGCCCACTGCTGGTCTCCCTGCTCTGAGCCTCCCTGCACACAGGGACACCCAGGGCTGAGGGCCCCTCTCGAGGCTGAATGGCCCCAGCTCCCTCAGCCTTTCCTCACAAGGGGATGCTCCAGGCCCCTCACCATTGTCCTGGGCAAACCAGTCACAAGCAGGCCCCTTGGAGCCCCCTGGGGATCTTGAGCACCTGCAGCATCTTGGTGATCTTGCTGGACACAGGTTTTCATCTTCAAAATCATCTCTGAAAGCTCACAAAGATATCAGGAGGCTCCTGATGGCCAGAAAACGGCCAACATCCCACGGGTGTGCAAGGAGGAGACTGCAGGGGTCACATCCATGGGTTCACCTGGCCGAGCAGCCAAGCACAGCCCCAGGACAAGGCCAGGAGCTCAACAGAGCCCCAGCTGAGGCTTAAATATCCCCACAGGATGGATGGATGGATGGATGGATGGATGGATGGATGGATGGATGGATGGATGGATGGATGGATGGATGGATGGATGGATGGATGGAGGGATGGATGGAGGGATGGATGGACGGACGGACGGACGGACGGACGGAGGGACGGACGGAGGGACGGACGGAGGGACGGAGGGAGGGAGGGATGGATGGAGGGATGGATGGAGGGATGGATGGATGGATGGATGGATGGATGGATGGATGGANCCAGTCACAAGCAGGCCCCTTGGAGCCCCCTGGGGATCTTGAGCACCTGCAGCATCTTGGTGATCTTGCTGGACACAGGTTTTCATCTTCAAAATCATCTCTGAAAGCTCACAAAGATATCAGGAGGCTCCTGATGGCCAGAAAACGGCCAACATCCCACGGGTGTGCAAGGAGGAGACTGCAGGGGTCACATCCATGGGTTCACCTGGCCGAGCAGCCAAGCACAGCCCCAGGACAAGGCCAGGAGCTCAACAGAGCCCCAGCTGAGGCTTAAATATCCCCACAGGATGGATGGATGGATGGATGGATGGATGGATGGATGGATGGATGGATGGATGGATGGAGACAGACTCTACAGCCCCTCAGTTGAGTTCCCCAGGAGTTTTTGTAGGCCCAGCAGCCCCAGTTTGACCCCCCACTGTGTGAAACTGCCCTGGCAGAGCTGCTGCCTTGGTTTACTGGATCAAACTGGTCACTTTTGGGGACGGGCCGTGCTGTTGCTGCTGGGCCGTGGCTGTGCAGGGCCGGGTGGCCCCAGACAAGGCACTGGCAGCCCTGGTGTCCTGTGTGACCCAGTCGGAGCAGGCAGGGAGCTCCTGTTCCCTGCGTTAATTCCCGCCGGGTGACTCATCCCGGCCGGGTTTATCAGCCGGCACAAACAAAGAGCCCTTTGTGCTCCTGCAGCCCTGCCGGGGGATGGCCAAGGACCAATTTATCACCGCCTCCTGCTGCCACAGGCCTGGGGATGGTGCCCTGGGCAGGGGGAGAGCAGGGACTGGAGAAGGGCCACTGCCTGTCCCCTGGGACAGAACTGGAGCCCAGGTCCTGGTCCCAGCCCAGGAAGAGAGAGGTGAGGCAAGGAGCAGCCACCACCCCTGTCATATCACAGTCATAGAATGAGAGTTGGGTTGGGTTTGAAGGGATCTTAAATATCCCCCAATTCCCCTGCCATGGGCAGAGACACCTTCCACCAGCCCAGGCTTCTCCAAGCCCCTTCCATCCAGGCCTTGGACACTGCCAGGGAGCCAGGGGCAGCCACAGCTGCTCTGGGCACCCTGCGCCAGGGCCTGCCCACCCCCACAGGGAACAATTCCTTCCCAATATCCCATCTAACCCTGCTCTCTGGCACTGGGAAGCCATTCCCTGTGTCCTGCCCCTCCATGCCTTGTCCCAGGTCCCTCTCCAGCTCCCCTGGAGCCCCTTTAGGCCCTGGAAGGGGCTCTGAGCTCTCCCTGGAGATCAGCAGTGTCTCTTGGCCAAGAGAGGTGCTTTTGGCTCTGTCAGCCAGAGCAAGGCAGATATTTGTGGGCATGGGAGGTGCATGGCACAGGATAATCCCGTTAGGTGAGTATGGATGATCCCAGGACAGCTCCAGCAGGTCCATCAACTCCTCCTGCTTCCTGAGCCAGCCATGAACCCCAGGAGGTGAAACCCAAGTGCCCAATTTCGAGTTTGCTGGGAGGGCAGCAAATCCTGCTGGCTGTGCAGTAATTCCCAGGCCTGTGGCTCTGAGTGGTGACAGGGGACGTTCCCAGGGCTCAGCAGGGCTCGTGTGCCCAGGGCTGAAGCAGAAACTTTTTTGGGGGTGAAAGAGCCTGTTTGGCCAGGCTGAAAGCGCTGAGCAGTCCATATGCCTGCCCTGGTGGCTGCAGAGGGTCAGCAGAGCTGGCACCCAGCTCCCCCAGCAGTGGCTGGGTGCTGACCCTGGTCACAGCCACCCAGAGAAGGGCACGGCCAGGCCGTGCCCGGTGGGGATGAGCTGCTCCTGCAGCTCCTGCAGCTCAGCCCCTGCCCTGCCCTGCTCAGGCTGCTGAGGGGAGTGATGTGGTCCCCTTGGATCACCTGTCAGGGTGTCAGTGTCCCACCGACAGGAACTACCAGGGTGGTAGTTAGTGAAATGTGTCCTTGGCACAGAGGAGCTACAAAGCTGCAGCAGGAGTGAGGCCCTGCCTGTGCCCTCGATAGGGGAAGGCATCCAGCACCTGCACATTCCTGGGGACACCAATCCTTCCTGAGGAGGGACAAAGGGCTCACCTGAGAGCTCCCAGGGGTGTGAATAAACACGGTGTGCCCACCCCAGGGCACAGCAGGAGCTGTGCAGGGCGTGGGGAGCTGCTCTGCCCCCAACATCTGTCCCTACAGGGAGCTGATCAGGCTGGGAAAGGGGAATTTTGGCACCAGGCACTGTGCTCCCATTTTTGCCGTGGCAGGACCCTAAGGAGTTAACAGCAAATGCCACCTTCTGTATTTTATCTCTCCTCCATTGAGGCAGCTCTGACACTGGCAGCAGAACAATGCAAAATTCTGATTAGCTCTGGTTTTCCAGCAAGAGGGGAGGCACAAGAGGGTGGGGATTTAATACTATTCTGCATAATTTTTAATCTAAATTCCATTTCTTTTCTTTTCTTTCTCCAGGAAGCAAACAATCTAGGGGGTTTTGTACTCAATTTCTTGCTTTCATAATCTAAATGAATTGTTTGCAAGTAGGAGCCAGCTGCAAAGCTGGCAATCTCGGATCAAATCTGCCTTTCTCCTAGTTCTTTCAATCATTAATTTGCTCCTCAGCTCTGATTAGCTAATCCTGGCTGCCTTGTGGCAGCTTCCAGGGGAAAACGCTGCCAGAGCTGCAGCTCCCATTGACGGAGCCGGATGACGGGATTGATTCCTGGTGGGTCGTGGTGCTCCTGCTTGTCACTTCTCCAGAGACAAGTGGGGTATTCTCTAGGAGAAAAGGCAGGCAGGGTTATTTCTGGAATGCTGGCATTTTGGAAATACCAGAGGATGCTGCTTTCCCCTGCTCTGCGCGAGTTTGTTACGCCGAGATCAATTAGCTGGGCTTTAAAATAGGAATCCAAGGCAGCGCAGCAGATCCTTGCTCGGAGGTATCCGGGTGCTGCCCCATTTTTGGGATGTTGCTGCTGTGCCTGGGGGACGTGGCAGAGCTGCCAGCTCCATTTCCTAGATGGGAAACTGAGGCACGGGGCTTTGCTTGCTGGTGGGTGGAGGCTCACAGAGCTCAAACCTCAGCAGGGAGGTGTGGAAGGGGATGGGAAATGGGCTGTGTTTTGTGCCAGGCCCTGCTTTGTTACACAGTGAATTAATCTTTACTTAGAGGGTGGGCAGGCCCTGGCACAGGGTGCCCAGAGCAGCTGTGGCTCCCCTGGATCCCTGGCAGTGCCCAAGGCCAGGCTGGACAGGGCTTGGAGCACCCTGGGGTGGTGGGAGGTGTCCCTGCCCATGGCTGGCAGGGGATGGGATGGGCTTCAAGGTCCCTTCACACGCAAACCATTCATAATTCTCTGAGTTTATTAATTAATTCTACGAATTAATGAATTAATTGGTCTCAACTCCTGGGAGTGCTCCTGCCAAGCCCAGATGGGCTGGGGGTGTCCCACTGGGATGTCACCTGCCCAGGCTGACTGCTGGCACTCACCAGAGCATCCCCCGATGGTGTCCAGCTCCCTGTGATCTCAGTCCCACAGCTCTGAGGGCCCAGGTGACAGGGCCAGGGCTCTGTGACCCTTGTGTCACCGGGCTGGCCGGGTCAGGGCTGCTGCTGGCCCCGTGTGCCCCTTCCTCACGTGCAGCTCCACAGGGCTGCTCCCTCAGCTGCTGCCTTTATTCCATTCCTTTCCAGATCAAATTCCCCGAGTGCTGGGGGTGGATCCTTTTAATTTTCATTTGTTTCAAAGCTGCACAGAGCTTACAAGCATGACAGAAATGTGCCTGGAGTGCAGGAAATGGCCTACTTAGCTGCAGGAGCAGAGCAGGCTCCTCCAGCACGCTGACTCCAAGGACCTCGTCCTCCCCAGGGACCAGGGCAGCTGCCTGCTTCCCTCTCCAGCTCCTTTCTGGAGATGTTTGGTCCAACCACAAAGCCCAAAGAGCCCAGGTAGGCAGAACAGTGCTGGGGAGCAGAGGTTGGGAGAAACTTCCAAGGTTGGACAGGGCGTGGGGGCAACCTGGGATAGTGGGAGGTGTCACTGCCCACGGCAGGGATGGCACTGGGTGAGCTTTAAGGTTTCTTCCAACACAAAGCAGTCTGGGCTTCTGTGATTCTGCCACTGGAATGCTGTGTGAGGTCAGGCCAGGTCACTGTTCCCCCCTCACACCCAGCTGGCTGTGACAATCTCTCTTGGCTGTTCCAGGGTGGTTTAGAGCAGGGCAGGGGCTGTGTTAGGACTGGTCCCTGCTGAGGAAGCAGAACTTGCAGGGCCAGAGCTCTGACAGCTCTGGGACTTACTGGGCATTTCATCTCGTCTGCAAAGGGACAGATCCCACAGGGGTCACCTTGTCACAGTTTGTGGGAGCTGGGAAGGAGGAGGGCTCACCCCACGCTCTTCCAGAGGGAAAGGCTGTGTGAAGAAGGGGCTCACGTGCCCACAGCACCCAGAGCTGGGCTGGCCACATTGCTCTGCCCTCACCTCTGGGGCACTCACAGGGACTGTCCCTGCCACCTCTGCCGTGGCTGGAACTAGGAGCATGCACAGAATGACAGAACGTCCTGAGTTGGGAGGGACACAAAGGGATCATGGAACCAACCCCTGCCCTGCACAGACACCCCAACAATCCCAGCCTGAGCCTGAGCATGGTCCAAGTGCTCCTGGAGCTCTGGCAGCCTCGGGGCTGTGCCCATTCCCTGGGGAGCCTGGGCAGTGCCCAGCACCCTCTGGGGAAGAGCCTTTCCCTGATCTCCAGCTGACCCTGCCCTGGCCCAGCTCCAGCCCTTCCCTGTCCCTGTCCCAGAGATGGGAGCTGCAGCCCCCACTGAGCTCTGCCCTCATCTCCTTCTCTAGCTGAACAATCCAAGTGCCCTCAGCTGCTCCTCAGAGCCTTCCCCATGCCCATGTCCCTCCTCTGGACACTCTCCAACAGCTTTAGATCTTCTGATATCGTGGCACCCACAACTGCCCCAGACCGAGGTGAGGCCACACCAGGGCAGAGTGTCTTTGCCTTAGCAGGGCAGGTGGGAGCAGGAGCCTTCCTGGGCTCACAAGAGTCTTTCCTAAAGGAAAAGGACCCCAGTGGGTCCCAGGAAGGTTGAGGGCCTTTGTGTCAACACCAGCTTCCTTTCCTGCAGGCTCCTAGAAAGGATCATGGATCAGCAGCTGCTGAAGGAGGAGGAGGAGGAGGCAGGGCCGTGTGCCCGTGGGGGGAGCAGGGTGTGGGCTGGCACAGGCCATGCCAGGGCTGCTGGAGCAGAGGCAGGTGAACATTGAGCTCTCCTGTTTTCCTCTTACTGAACAGCTCGGCCTGGGGTACTGAACCTCCAGGGATCCAGCTCTCCCTCTGACTCTTTCCATTGCGTTTGCTGTGGGTTTGCCTTTGGTTCAAAGAACACAGGAGCAGCAGCAAGTGGAGTCTCCATGAAGCTTTGGGGGAGATGCAGTCCCCAGGCACCTGAGGCACACAGCAGTGAACACCTGCCCCTGGATTTGCTTCCCGAGGTTTTCCCAGCCAGAGGAGTGCTCCAAGCCCTGCTCCATGGACACGAGCAGCTTGTCTCTGCATGGACTCCACTGGGAAGCACGGCCACGGTTCAGAGGGGTTTGTTTTGGGGTGCTGAGCCTTCCTCCAGCACACTCATTTCTCTGAGCCATGCTAATGCCACACTTCAGGTTCTGTGTTTTAATTGCAAACAAACAGTGCTCTTGGAGCTGGTTGTGCCTGTGTGTCCATCTGCACTGCCCAGCCAAGGCTGCCTGGGAGCCCTGCCCATCTCTGCTAGCAATCCTGGGATTCAATTTGGTGGATGCTCTCTGATGTCAGGGAGTCAAAAAGGCAGCAGAGCAGCTCCTGGGCCTGGGGAGAAAACAGGGAAAGGGCTGGAGGAGAGCTGTGAGTTCTGTGCGTGGCAAAGAACATTTTTCCAGAGGCAGGTTTCTTGTGCAGAGGCTGTTTTCCAGGCTGGATTAATCCCAGCAGGGAACCCCTGCTCCTTGTGATGCTCAGGAGTTTTGTTTTCAAGGAACTGAAGAAAAGCAACAACAAGCAAGGTGCTGAGTGGGAAACCTCCTCCCTCCCTGGCTGCCCTGCCTGTCCTTCCCTGGAGCAGCCCTGGCAGTTTCTGAGCTGGAGAGGCCAATGTGGGGCCAAGGGCTGCAGCCCAGGCTGCAATCCTGGCTGTGCTGATGAGCACCACGGCCCCAAAGCCCTGGGGATGCTGTGCTGCTGCCCACCCCACACAGCCCTCGGGCCCTCCTGCCAGCCCTGCCTCTCCTCACAGCTTTTTGGTCTCTTTTATGGGCCTGCAGCCCTGCTGCCTGCTGCTGAGGGGCAGAGGATCGTGCCAAGAGGGGCTGGGAGGTGTTTCCTGTGTTCCTCTGCTCCAGTGCCACGTTTCAGGTGTCTGCAGGGAGGGTGGAGGGATTGGTGCTGCCAGGGGAGGCTGGACTGCTCCCCGTGGGTCCTTACTGAGGGGCAGAGACTGTGTCACCCCGCTGCTCTGGTGGTGGCAGGTCAGTGATGTCACCAAGGGACAGCCACTTGGTCCTCACAGTCCCAGCCACAGTGACTGGTGCAGGTGAGGGGAAGTGCCAGCCCCAGCACCTCTCAGTCCCCAGGCTGAGCACAGCACTCCCTGACCACTCCTTATCACTGCAGACATCCCAGTTTGGCCATGGAGCCCTGTGGGAACACCTGGGACACCCCCGTGGAAGGTCACCCGCCCGTAATGGTGGCACCAACAAACCACGGCTCTGTCACTCCCAAATGTGAGCCATGCTGAGCGTGCCTGGCACCTGCAGGGCCACTGGGGAGAGCAAGGAACTCCCACAGCCTGGGTTGGTCTGCTCCTCAGGCAGGAGTTGCACCCGGGGCAGGTGAAGGTGCTCCAGGAACGCAGCAGAAGCAGGCAGACAACCAGCCCAGGCACAGATGTCAGCACTGCACCAGGCCACATTTGGAAAGCTGATTTCTCCTGCTATTGCTTAATCCCAAATCACTCTGGGAGCAAGGATGATGTTCCATTTCACTTCCATGGCTCGACTCCACCAGGAAAGGCTGCAGCTCTGCTCAGACCACGAGGATTTGAAACCCACGTTCATTTAACCCGCCTGAACTTTGCCTGATATCGTGTTGTTGCTCATTAGCTTTGCCCTGCAAAGCCTGGCTGACATTTCATAAACTCATTAGCAGGAGATCAGAGGCTCAAACATCATTCCTGGGGCCATCCTTTGAGGAACAGATTCCCCGGTGCGTTTGCTCCTCAGCTCTCACCGATTCCTGAACCTGCCCTGAACTTGGGAGAAAAAGGCCCATTGGAAAACCAACAGGAGCTGCTGCTGTGCTGCTCGTGCCCCCAGGGAGATGTGCTGCTGTCCCAGGACTGCATTCCTGCTCCAAACTCCAGCCCCTGCTTCCAGAGGGATCAGATGGCACGTCCCAGGCTGCCAGAAGCAGGAGAAGGGCTGGGCATATTTGCTTTTTCTCCTCCCTAGCACAAAAAGCCCTCCAAGCCTCTCGCTGACAGGCTCGTTCCCCATCCCCGGGAAGCAGAAGGGATTTGATGTCAGGCACAGAGATGTAACGTCCTTTCAAAGCAAACCAGGAGACAGCCCGGACTTGCTGGCCTGTCACATTCCTTGGCGACAGCCGGGCCCCGTGGCAGCCCCGGGCTGTGGCAGCCCTGCAGCTCTGCGGAGCCGTGCGGGCACAGCTGCCCGGGCACCGCAGCCGGGGGTGCCACTGCCTGCAAACGGCAGCTCGGCCGCTCCGGGGGACCTGGGGGAGCTTTGTCCCTGTGAAAAGCAGGAATGCGCACTTCAAAGAGGGCTCGGGGTCTTTTGAGGCTCAATTCTTGGAGCACCGGTGCTCGGTGCTCGAAGGCAGCAAGGGAGATGTGTTAGATGAGGTTACAAACACATCTCGCTCTCCTGCTGGGCTTTTCTTGGGGATGAAAAGGGATCCAGAGGAGAGGTTTGTCCACTTGTTATCATTTCTCACTCTCCACAAGTCTTTTATCACAGAACGGTTTGGGCTGGAAGGGACCTTAAAGCCCACGTCACTCCACCCCCCTGGTGTGGGCAGGGACACCTCCACCAGGTTCACATCTCCTGATCCCAACTCCTCAGGCTCTGCTCCTCCATCAAACCTCTCATTTGTTTTGAACTCAACTTCGATGATTACAGCCCGAATTTTGAATGTATTTATGCAGTTTATTCCCATTAGCTGCCCACATGTCTGGAGCTCAGTGTTTCCTTTCTTGGGATGAATTACTGAGGAAATATTCAGCTAGACCATCCCTGGAATGGCTAATGGCTTCACTCCTCCTCTTCCACTTGGATTTGGGCTTCTAAAATGCGACTTTCAGAACACAGGATCTGTGCCAGCTTGGCCATAGGGCTGAATGAACATTTTCTGTCACTATTTTTGACAAAAATCACAGACACTTGAAATTCCTCCCTGTGAGGGTGGGCAGGCCCTGGCACAGGGTGCTCAGAGCAGCTGTGGCTGCCCCTGGATCCCTGGCAGTGCCCAAGGCCAGGCTGGACGGGGCTTGGAGCACCCTGGGGTACTGGAAGGTGTCTTTAAGGGGTGGGACTGGATGGGCTTTAAGGTCTTTCCAACCCCAAGCCATTCCATAATTCCATGAGATTTTTCTCAGCGTTGATTTTTCACAAAAAGTAACAGAATTGCTGTGGAAAATATAGAACCTTTATCAATATCTCCAAATGTTTTGATTCAGAACTGTGTCACCACTGTAATGTGGGAGACAGTTTGACAGGATTTTGGTCCCACCTTCCCCATGTTCTGGGCTCTCAGCCTAAGCCTTGGGGCTGTCACCACCTCTGACTCATAAAAGTTCTCATTTTCTTTGAATTTTCAACTAATATTAACAAGTTTCCTTCATCACAGGGGTACAAAGAACACATATCCATACTATAAACTTCTCTACTTGCCTGATTCTCATTTTGGGGATCAAGGAGATGCTCTGCAGTGTCCAGGACAGACTGGTTCTGCCAGCAGGCACTGGGGACAAAGAGAAAGGGAAGCAGGGTTAGTTTGCCATGTCAGCTGGGAGGCAGGGGGATGACCCAGCTCTGGGGAGGTCTGAGCTCTGTGCCAGCCACGGGCATCTGTTCCTGCTCCTCTTTACACAGCTAAATCCTGGCTTTTACAAGGCTTTGTGTGAATGGCTTCGCACTATTTAAATACAAACCTCCCAGCAAACAGCCACGTCCAGCTGCACGACGGCGCCTCCGGGGCACTGGGAAATGCACATAAACGTGGGCACTTGGCTCTGAGCCTTTTTCTCCACTGAGGTAATCCGGGTGTTTCCCCCCAATCCCAGGGTTTACTGAACTGCCTGGAGCAGCAGGCTCTGCCTCACCAGGCCGGGGTTTGCCCAAGCCGCACACGACCTGACCACAAAACGCATCGCAGAGAAACAGAGAGGCGAGGTACCAGCTTCACCAGTGCCTTTAGAACGGGCTCTGTGCACACCCGGAGCCTCAGGCTCCAAAACTCTCCCGAGGCTTTGGAAACCACTCCCTGCTCCCTGCCCCCATATCCAGGTATTGTGCCTGGCAACAGTTTTCCCTTCGCTGGTTTTCAGCAGCTCCGAGATTTTACACTCCACGTGTTCCTTTTTTTTTTTTCTCCTCAATTTTTTTTAAATTTCTACCTCTCCTTCCCCTCCAAAGCTCCCCGGGATGAGCTTCCTATAGGGATAACATCGCTCCCTGCTCGCAGCAATTAACGCTTGGTAAGAATGTTTCATCGGAGAGAAAAACATCCAGCTAAGTTCCTCAGCGCTTGGCTTCTGCTCTGATTGCAGTGCCTCGTTTAAAGGCAGGAAGGCACAAAGCCTGGCCTAAACTCCCAATTTCTCCTGCTGCAGCTCAGTTTTGGGGGTGCTTTAGCTAAACCCTGCCTACTGAGCTGAGTTAACCGGGTGAGCTGCTCAGTCTGTGCACAACACAGGTCCTGACAATCTGAAAGTGCTTTTTAAATGCTTAAACCATAGAGGAGTAATCACTGTGAAATCAGCATCACCTCTTAAGGCAGCTAAATCTGGTTTGTCATGCATAAAAAGCAGAGCGTGCCTTCCTTCCAGGAGTTGCTTTGAATCTACTGCTGTGAATGCTTGCCTGTGCCACCCTGCAGCCAGGAAATGTGGCTGTGAAAACAAGTTATGACAGGGAAAATTCAGCTGCTCTATCCCGAGCCATGCAGGCAGCCGGATGCTCTCCACGTGGATCTCCACGTCGTGTCTGTGGAGAGGATGGTGTCATTCCCTCTCCGGGGTCTCCACTGCTCCCTCACCTCTTCAAACCCCTGCCTGTGCCCCGTGAGCTCCCCTTGGCACGCTCTTGGACCACATTCCTGCTTTGGCTCCGCTTTTGGCAGGCAACCAAAGTCCCAGGCTGCTTTTGTGCCCACACCTGCATTGTTCCCGTCCCTTTTGCTGTGCTCAGTGTTTTTTGGTGCAGAAATAACGCCCAGAGAGCAGCCAGAGTGGGCCCTGCTGCTGAACAACCACAGCAAGGCGGGTCTGGGGCTGTCTCCAAATCCCCCGGGATTGAATGTCTCTCCTGGACAGAGCTGGCTTAGGAAAGCTTTAACAGGCTCAGGACGAGGAGCAGTTACACCGGCAGAGCCCACATGGTTCCCCTCAACACCTGATTCCTCCTTATCCCATCTCTGACATCACAGCCCGGCTCCCACAGGGATGGGAGCGTCCCTGCCCGCGGCACGGAGCCGCAGAAATGGGGCTCAGCTCTGGCTCCAGTCCCAGGGCTGGACAAGAATCCCTTCCCCGCCGTGAGGCTCCAGCAGTGCAGCTGAAATACAGGAACCTGGGCAGGCAGTGGAATCCTGGGCCCTGGCAGAGAGAGGGGGACAAATATCCCGTGATTTACCCGGGACACAAAGGGCTGCTGGAGCTGTAAGAGTAATTAACCTGTGGTGTTATTTCAATGGACGATGTCTGGGCATGATGTGTCCTTGGGAGGCACCGCTGAAGTCAGGCTGAGCTTAAAAAGCTCGACGGCTTGGGAGACAATGAGGGTGTGAGCTCCTGATCTCCCTGGGGATCAGAGCCCTCCCTCCTCCCACCCTCGGGCACACCTTGCTGCCCCTCCCTTCCACAGGCATTTTCCATCAGGAACGCAATGTCTTTTTTTTTTTTTTCCTTTTTTAAATTTTCTTCTTTTTTTGTAGAGCTGGTTTGAAAAGGCTCTGTCATCACTGGTTCTGGCACTGGGGGAGAGGCAGAGTGGATCCTGCTGTTTGGGGAGGGGATCCTGCTGTTTGGGGCTGGATCCTGCTGTTTGGGGCTGGATCCTGCTGTTTGGGGCTGGATCCTGCTGTTTGGGGCTGGATCCTGCTGTTTGGGGCTGGATCCTGCTGTTTGGGGCTGGATCCTGCTGTTTGGGGCTGGATCCTGCTGTTTGGGGCTGGATCCTGCTGTTTGGGGCTGGATCCTGCTGTTTGGGGCTGGATCCTGCTGTTTGGGGCTGGATCCTGCTGTTTGGGGCTGGATCCTGCTGTTTGGGGCTGGATCCTGCTGTTTGGGGCTGGATCCTGCTGTTTGGGGCTGGATCCTGCTGTTTGGGGCTGGATCCTGCTGTTTGGGGCTGGATCCTGCTGTTTGGGGCTGGATCCTGCTGTTTGGGGCTGGATCCTGCTGTTTGGGGAGTGGATCCCGCTGTTTGGGGGTAGATCCCGCTGTTTGGGGAGTTGATCCCGCTGTTTGGGGTGGATCCCGCTGTTTGGGGAGGGGGTCCCGCTTTTTGGGGAGTGGATCCCGCTGTTTGGGGGTACATCCCGCTGTTTGGGGGTAGATCCTGCTGTTTGGGGGTAGATCCTGTGGTTTGGAAGTGCCTCCTGCCCCCCATAAGTTATGCACGTGTATTTGGGAGTTCAGCACAGAAGTTCATCCT
The DNA here is from genome assembly GCA_013400495.1 of Nicator chloris. Taxonomy (NCBI): domain Eukaryota; kingdom Metazoa; phylum Chordata; class Aves; order Passeriformes; family Pycnonotidae; genus Nicator; species Nicator chloris. The sequence goes on from WAAE01015605.1 coordinate 127,622, forward strand.
TTGCACAGAGCAGGAGGGGGGTGAAGGGGCAGAGATTGGCACCCATTCCTGCCCACTCCCTGCTCAGCCCCTGGGCTCTCTGAAAGCAGAACAGCCACGGGAGGTGCCTCTGGAGGGGCTGCCTTGGGACTGGCCCCAGCCTGAAGGAGAGGGAAGTGCTGCAGCTCATCCTGTTAAGCAGCACCCGTGATTGTGGTGCTGGGGAAAATAAAGAGGTGGGGGGATCTTGAGTGACTCTCCCAGAACTACCTCCAGCAGTGACCACCAGGGTTCCCAGAAGTTCACTGCTTTTTTCATTGTAAACCAGAGAAAGAGTGGGGGAAATCTCACCAGATAGGTCTTGGGTAATTTGCTGTTTTTCTCCCCTTGCAGAGTGGAAGATTTGGGATGTGGCTCCCAAGGGTGTGATTTTAAATGAATGGAAGCAAAGTCAAAATGCTGTCAGTAGCTTAAAAACCATTTTTGAAAAGTTACCAATGAAATCTGTTCCAAGCATTCCTCCCAGGTGTGGCCCTGGGAACATTTCTGCAAAGTAGGAGAGCTCTGAGGTGCAGCAGTGTGGATGTTGGATCCCTTCAGCCTGCAAATTCCAGCATCCCTGAATCCCTGACTCCTGTTCCACTGACAGCACTTTCTGGAAGTCCTCCAGAGGGCACAGCCAAAGTCAGGATGGGGTTTTTGGCGTGGCTGCTGGGCTGCTCCACGTGGGATGTGGCACAAACCCGACTCTTGGCTCCTGTGCCAGAGGAGCCATGTGCAAGAGCTGCACAGGCCAGTGCCAAATACCAGCCCCGTGCAGGGAGCCCTCCCCTCTGGGGAACACAGGGTTAATTGCCCTGCTAATCACTCTCTTTCACTAATCAGTCCCTGCAGAGGGGTTCTGTTTGTTTCTCCAGGCTTATACATCCTCTACCCAGCGTTTCTGGTGATTTATTTAAGAGGCTAATTTTTGATTTTGCTTTCTGGTGTTTATTTTAAGGTTTGGTGTTTTGGTTTTTTGTTTGGTTTTTTTTTTTTTTCCTCCACAGCAAACAATCCCAATGCTAAGATATTTCCCCTAGGAATTTTATTGATTCAGCAGGTCTATTCCCAATGTGAGTCCTTATTTCAGAGAATTCCCTGTATTCATGGAACCACGAGCCTTATGGACACTGCAGGTCCTTAAAAAAGAACACAACTCGGTTTTTAAAGGTCCTGAGTAGAGGACACATGACTTGGAAACTGAGGGCAATCTGAGGTATTGGGCCTCTCATGACAAGGGACACTGAGGGGCTGGAGCGTGTCCAGGGCAGGGAACAGAGCTGGGGAAGGGGCTGCAGCACCAGGAGCAGCTGAGGGAGCTGGGAAAGGGGCTCAGCCTGGAGAAAAGGAGGCTCAGGGGGGACCTTGTGGCTCTGCACAACTCCCTGACAGGAGGGGACAGCCAGGGGGGTCGGGCTCTGCTCCCAGGGAACAGGGACAGGACAAGGGGAAATGGCCTCAGGTAGTGCCAGGGGAGGTTTAGGTTGGATGTTGGGAAAATTTCTTCACTGAAAGGGTGGTCAGGGCCTGGCACAGCTGTCCAGGGCAGTGGTGGAGTCTCCATCCCTGGAAGTGCTGGATGTGGCACTTGAGGGCCTGGTTTCATGCTGAACCTGCTGGGTTCCTGGCTGGGCTGGGTCTTTTCCAACCTTAACAATTGCATGCCCCAGTGACTGAGCCATGAAGAAGGTGACTGTGCAGAGCAGGCTGCCCTGCAGTGGCAGCTGCCCCATCAGAAGCACAGAAAAGACAGGTGCCCTCCCTCAGGGCAGGAGCTCGTCCTGACCTGTCCAGCAGGGAGCCCAGGGAGGTGACAGCGCTGTCCCTCTGTGCTGCCAGCACCAGGCACAGCCCCTCCTTCAGCAGGGAGCACTGCAACAGAGGGAGGAGCAGAGCTTTGGTGCTGCTCTGCACTCCAACAAGTCTTTAAGTCTGGCTGATGGGTGAGGAAGAGGAGCCACAGATCCTCCCAGGCAGAGGCAGTGCCGTGTCTGAGCCGTTTGCGGTTCCTGCTGCCCTGCTGAGTGACAACCAGCAGAGTACCTGGGGGCTTATTCAGTCCCTGCCTCTGCTGGAAGCAGGAACACCAGGACAGGTAAATATTGAGACATTGTAGCACAAACACTCATTACTTGAAGCAGCCCGTCTCCCTCCTAGAGAGGGAGAGCAAAGGCTGTGACATTCACCTTTGGCTCAGCAGTGACAGATCCTTCTGGAAACACGCCAGCTCTGCCCTGGGCCATTTATCTCTGAGGGAGCAAGGAGGGATGGCTCTGCCTCCCCAATGCTGATTTGTCCTTTAGAGAGCTGTGCACATTCCGTGTGCAGAGGGATGGATCCTCGAGGGACTCGGGGGGACAGGTAAGCAGTGCTTACACTAATTGGCTGCTAGATGTAATTGCTGTTCCATACAGATGTACTTCAAAGGGATGCTGTCAGTTTTAAAAAGCACAACCTGAGAAGATCTTACATGCTCCTATTACAGATAACACCCAAGACTTAGAACTGAGAGCTGGAAGCCCAAATGTTTGTGTTTGTGAAGGGCCTGCTGTGGTGTGAGAGCCCCCAGGTGATGGTTGGTTTGCCACTGCCACTGTAATTACTGTCCCCCCTTGTTTACTCTCTGCTGCTGCCAGCACTTGCCTGCACATCCCAGCTTTGCCCAGGCAAGGTTCCTGACTGGGTGGGCTTCCCCTCCACCAAGAGGAGAACAGTCTGGGCCTGCTACTCTGCTGCTGTGGAGCAATGTCAGCTCAGCCCAGCAGCACATCCTGTGCCCAAACCCCAGGCGGGGCTGGACCTACTGACAGCCACAGAATGGCCTGGCTTGAAAGGGACCTCAAAGCTCATCTTGTCCCACCCCCTGCCATGGGCAGGGACACCTTCCACTGTCCCAGGCTGCTCCAAGCCCCATCCAGCCTGGCCTTGGGCACTTCCAGGGATCCAGGGGCAGCCACAGCTGCTCTGGGCACCCTGTGCCAGGGCCTGCCCACCCTCCCAGGGAACAATTCCTTCCCAATATCCCACCTAACCCTGCCCTCTGGCAGTGGGAAGCCATTCCCTGTGACCTGTCCCTTCAGGCCATTGTAAAGAGTCTCTCTCCATCTTTCTTGTACCTCCTTCACATACTGAAAGGCTACAGTTGGGTCACCCCAAGGCCTTTTCTTCTCCAGGTGAACAATCCCAATTCCCTCAGCCTTTCCTCACAGCAGAGCTGCTCCATCCCCCTGATCATCCTGGTGCCTCCTGGGCACAGGCTCCAGCAGCTCCATGTCCTTCCTGTGCTGGGAACCCCAGAGCTGGAGGCAACACTCCAGGTGGGAAACCTGCCTCAGGCTCCAAGGCACAGTCCAAGAAGAAAAAAGGTTTTTTAACATTGTAGAGGAGGATTAATGAGGTGTGATTACAGAGGGGGAAATAGAAACAGTATTTATATGGAGAAACAAGACTGGAGACAGCAGCAGAGCACATAGAACAGGGTGATGGCTGACTGGAATGAAACATTCCATAAATGAGTGATGGATGGGCCCTTCCCTGAGGAACGGAAGTGTTGAGGGGGGATGGTGTTGAGGGCTCCCAGGGACGCAGGAACACCAAGAAAGTGTCCCCAGTGCCCACATTACTCACCAGAGGTGCCAGGGCTTAGAGGCAGTGTTGCAATAGTGCCACCAAAGCCTCGGGGCAGCATATCAGAGCAAGGCACTAAGAGGCTCTTCTTTCAAGCCAAGGAAGCAAAGCCCAGCTCCAGCTGTTCCATACCTTTGCTGCATCACTGCCCTTGGCCCTGCTGAGCATCTGGGAGATGCAGAGAGCCTGAGGTGAGTCCAGCATGGCCAGGAGAGCTCCAGTCACCACAAAGCTGCTGCCCACCAGCTCCTCCAGCAGCTCCACGTATGGGGGGTGCTCTGAACCCTGCAGGGTTATCCCAGGCAGCACCAGGCACGTGGTTTGGCAGAGCTTCTCCAGCAACGTCTGACCTGACGGGAAAAGAGCAAAACATTTATTTGGTCTCTCCCTCCAACACCTCTGAGCCCTCTCAGGGCACAGACTCGTCCATGGCACTCAGAGGCACCATGGGGTTGGGATGTGCCCTGGGATGTGCCCTGGGATACTCTGGGATGTGCCCTGGGAGGTGCCCTGGGATACTCTGGGAGGTGCCCTGGGATGTGCCCTGGGAGGTGCCCTGGGATACTCTGGGAGGTGCCCTGGGATGTGCCCTGGGATGCTCTGGGAGGTGCCCTGGGAGGTGCCCTGGGATGTCCCTGGGATGCTCATCCCAAGCTGCTGCCCGCCTTTGTGTCCCTGTCTGGAGATCACAAGACAGCAGGAGTGACCCCATTTCAGGAGTCAGACAAGGACAACTGCTGCTTTGCTACAGGAGATGCGATTCCATTTTCATTTTTTCCGAGCAGAGAAAGCTGCTAATCCAGCTGCTTTTATAATCCCAAATGTAATTCTGCTCAGCATACGTGAGGCTTAATGTATTTCATATTTTCCTTAAGATAAATCTGTCTGTTCATTAGGCAGCAGCTCTGTGATAATTATTTGCTGGAAGGAGGTTTCCTTGTGTGCAAGAGCTTCCTCTAGTGTCCAAGATGAGCCCAGAACGTGAATGATGTGTCTGCTTTGCTGGAGGCACTTACGAGATCCTGCCTGACAGTTCAGAGATCACGTGGACCTGCTTTTCCAGGGCAGTAACTCTTTGAAATACATTTTCTGAGACACAAACACATCAGGGCTGTACCCTGCTTTCCTTTTTACTCTGCTTAGGCATCTTCAAAGCTAAGGTATCCTCATGCAGCAGGAAATTAGGGGCATGTATTTTGAGATTAGAGCCCAACACTGAGCTGTGCAAAGCCTGCAGAATACCTGTGCTGTCTCCACAACAAGATTTTATTTTATTTTATTTTATGCAATCTCTTCTACAAATCAAGTGATTTGCTCACAGCAAACCTGCTCCTTTCTCATTGTGCACTAAGATGATGGGGAAAACCCCCTTCCCAGATACCTTGGGACAAATCCTCCTTCAGAGACCCCCTGCACAAAAGTGACTTGGTGTTCACCCCAAGGAGCAGAGGACTTGATTTACCACCCCCTCCTTGCACTCTGCACCTGCTGGTACGTGACCAACACCCCCCAAATCCCGTGTCAGGCTGGGCTGGGCTGTGATTCTGTCACTTTTTTATCCTGCTCCTCTGCCATCCACAACAATCCTGTGGTTCCATTGCTGGGATTAAGGACTGCAGTGATGAGGGGTAGCACAGGAATGTTTTCTGAGCTGCCCACATCAGACCTGAAGCTACAGGAATGGGAATAGCCTGGTTCTAAACAATTCCGTTCCCCAGGGAACACCACAGGGATGCTTCACCTGCTCCCTGCTGGTTTGTAAAGGCTTGGGATCAATCCACAACCTCCCCAGGTGGGAGCAACCCCTGGTGTCAGTGCCATCTCCTGCCCTGCAGCACAGCTGTGTTTACAAATGTCCATCAAGTCAAATCAGCAGGAAAGGCCCTGAGAAGATGCAGCATCCCAGGAAGTGTCGGCCTGGCTGAGCCTTCAGCTCCCCATCAAAGTCAGCCTGGCCATAGCTGGGAGTCATTTGGAGCTGGCAGCTGCTCAGCAGCAGTGGGAGCTGGATGAGCTCTCAGCCCAGCTCAGGAGAGGCCTCTGGCCACGCTGCCAGCAGCACTGTCTGCACCAGCTGATATTTATCTATCACAGCACAGAAGAGCTCCCAGTGCCCAGCTCCTGCCTCTCCAGGGGAGGCTCTGAATGGACACAAAGCACCAGGGTTGTGCTGACACACCTGGGAGGGGTTCAGAGAGGAACATGTGCTGCTCTGACACCAGCTGTGTTGTCAGTGCTTGTTCTGCTGCTGCTGGTAAGGTCAGCCCTTGTGGACAGCTCTGTGTGTAAAGCCCTGAAGTGCTGGCAGGTGAACAGTTAAAGGCTGGACTCCCCCGGAGCTGTTCTCTGCAGCTCAGAGCTGTCTCTGCCTTCTGAGAGGACATAAATACCCAACCTTGCTGCCACCAGATGGTTTGTCCTGCTGTCCAATTAATCAATAGCAGTCCCAATCCATAGCAGGAGTTGCATTTACTCACCAGGACTGCCTGGCTGCTGGGAGCCCAGGACACTGGGATGTCTTCCCGGGGCATGGGTGAGGACCTTGTGCTGCTTCCTGCTTCCCAGGCTGAGGATGGGGTCGTGTTTCAGGTCGTGGATCTGCAGCAGGGAAGGCAGGGAGGGAGAAGCAAGTCATGTGAACACATTACCTAATGAGGAGGGATAACACTCCTCAAGTATTGATTCAGGCAAGCTGTGGAGCTTTTGTTGCTGTCGTGCACTTCTGTAATTGCCAGCCTGGAAAACACCTGCTTGTCTGGAGATACGAGAACATTTTGCATGCGTTCTTCTTTTTAATTGAGGTTTAATTCAGGGCAGCATCTCATCATCCTTTCCAAGGTCCCACATCCAGACATCGTTCTAAGGTCTCCACTCCCAGCTTTTCGAGGCCAGGAGCTCAAACAAAACCTGTGAGGGTCTGACAGCTTTACCCAGTGCCACGCTGGGGTGTGGCAGCTCCCTGTCCCTGAATGAACTGGCACAGTCAGGATTGAGCACTGAGCTGCACACACACAGGAGTGAAGCCTGTTGCAGATGTGGCCATTTCCAGAGCCAATCTCCTGGAAGGATCATCTCAGCTGGATCACCTCTGAGCCACAGCAAAGCTCAAACATCTCCATCCCTTGGCTGAGCATATCCCCATCATTTTCACATCATCAGCCATCCCAGCCCTGAATGATACAAAGCTGGTGAAAAACCAGCTCCTGGTCAAGTGTGCCTTAGCAGTCAGGGTGAGGCTGCTGTCCCTGCTCGTGCCCTGCTTCCACAGCAGTGTTGATCATTTGGGAGCACCAGCCCAGAGCCTGAGCTGTGCACAGCAGAGCTTGCTGAACAAACAGATCTGCAGCAGCTCCTCCCCACCGAGGCTGCCGGGCTCAGGGCACAGAGAGGAACATCCCCAGGACCAGGAGAACTCGGCAGCTTGGGAAACACATCCAGAGCTGCATTATCTAAAGCACAACAGGAGAGAAGTCAGGGCCACAGCTGCTGCTCTGGCACAGCAGGATAAAGCTGAGGAAAGAGCAGGTTCCTACCTCCTGCTCCTGCTCTGTCTGACACTGGGCACAGCACAGCCCTTCTGGGAAAAACAGCTTCACATCCCAGACAGCCATTGCATAGGATCTGGAGCCTGAGAGATAAATACAATGAGAAGATTCTCTCAGGCCATGAATTAAACATTCTCTAGACTCACACTCATCTTTTGGAGAGATTGATGATGTGCAACTCACTGCAGTAATTGCTTGAAAGGCCAGCTGTTCTGTACAGTAATAGCAAACATTTGAAACCATTATATTTAGAAGAGTTCCATTGCCTCCTTGGTATTTTGATTGTGTCCTACCATCACTCAGCAGCTTCCTGGTGTAAACAAGACTCCTTCTATTTCCTCACAGTGGAGCTGAGGGAATCATGTTAAGGAGGCTGTGAAACCTTTCAATTCCAGCTCTGAATCCTGTTGTTCCCTTGCTTCTGGATCACACCAAGCTGCCCTTACTGAAGGGGAAGGGCTGCTGGTTAGTAAAACAAATGTACTTAGTGATGAAAATGCAGGTCCCAAATAGGCTGGGAGCTCTGACTGACCATGGAAATCAGAATTAGCACCAGGCATTGCTGATGGAAATACATCTTTCTGTTCACCTCTGGTCAAGAAAGGTGAGTTGAGACTGGAACAATCAGAGCAATGACATGAGGATGACTGGGGAAATGTCGAGTCATCTGAAGAGTTAAAACAGCCCTTGGCTCGTTTGACCCAACACGACCCAAAGCTGAGAAACAAGATTGCTGAGAAACACTTCAGGGTAGGGAAGGTCAGAGGTGTAAAAAGAGCTACTTAAAATAAAGTCCAGATAAGAGCACAGGAACAAATGGGCACAAACTGTATGTGGCTATATTTAAGTTGGAAAATGTAAGGAGATTTTTAGCTCTCAGAGCTCTGTGACATCCATCCAGTTGGGCTGGGTGCTCATGGCAGGGGAAACGTGATGGGGCTGTCTGTGAGGAATTAACTGAACTCAGTGACTCCAGAGGTTCCTCCAGGCTTAGCAGCTGAATATTTCCCTATAAAGCAACAGTGTTATAAAGCATTCCTCAGAATGTTTGGAGATTTGTGGATGGAAAATATTAGAAAGGGAAAAGCTTTTTCTGCTGGAGTTTAGCTAGATTGTCAATGTGCTGGCTCAGATCCATCCTCCTGGGACACAAATATCCTCTGAAATATGACCACCCATTCAAAGGATCCCACCTGAGGGCACTCAGCCCTGTTGGAGCTCCATAATTCCAGGTTTTGTACAGCCAGAGCCCCTGAGGCAGCAGTTTACAACCCTGAGGTTGTGTAAGTCCCACTGGGCTGGATCCTTTCCATGCCTCCACACCAAACCTTCCGTGCCTCCATCATTTGTGGCATTACAGAGAACACAAATGCTCCCAAAATGAGCCTTTCACTCTGCTCAAGGTACAAGACAGTGTAAGGTGCACATGTAAGAGCTCTTGGGATGCAAGGAAAAGCACAGTGCAGTGACTTCCCAAGCCCCAGAGGAGATGGGAGGGTGCAGGTTCACCTCTGCAGCTGAGCCCCAGAGGACTAAATCTGCATTTCTTGGTTCACCAGTCTCCCTGCAACCCCATCTTCATCTAAACTGCATTTCCCCTGTCACTTTGGGAGGAAAAGTGGGAGTTTGCTCTGCTTCAGGCATTAACTGAAGTTCTTCCTCAGCTGGAGCACAACTAGGAAAGCCCAGTATTCCCTCCTAGGAACACAAGATGGGCTTGTGCAGTCCCCCAGTTACTCATTGAAGGTTCTTCCAGCTTAACTTGTGGGTAAATGTTTCACCTGTGCTGGAGGACAAGCTCTGGGACGTGCAGGGGGTAAGGAACACTCCTTTCCTTATGGACAGATGGCTGCAGGGCAGAGCAGCTGGGTCAGATCCATCAGTTAGCTACAGCTGCATCCCTGTTCCTGGGATGTGTGCAGGGAGGCTTTGTGGGCCAGCCCTACACAGTGCACCTGCTCTGGGCTCAGAGGGCAGGGCCAGCTCAGGCCTCAGCCCAGAGCTCAAGAGCCACTTCAGATCCCAGCCTGGGGGTCTGAAGGGAGTCAGAACATCCAAGCATCTCTCTCACACAGGGAGCTCCCTGTAACTCCCAACAAAAATGGGATGAGACTCAGCTTCCCTCACTCATTTTCACTGAGTTGTGCTGGGGATGCTCCAACTGTGGCAAACACCTGAAATTTGGGATATATATGACCCATTCTTAGCCATGACTGGGGAGTTTCAGAGCAATCTGGGTACAAAATCCATTCATTCATCTCAAGAGCAAGAGGAGCAGGGGCTGACAATGGCAAAGTATTGGCTGGAGAGCCCTGACCACGTGGTTTTTTTTGTGTAAGTAGATCCTGCTGTTCAGTCACTCCCACAAACCCTGTGGGATCTCTCCTGGCTGAGTCCAAGTGCTCAGGGTTAAAGAAGGTTCTGCAGCAAAGGGTTGGTTCTCTCCCAAGCTGTGGCTCCTTCACTCCCTGTCAGTTCTCAGCAGCCCACTTGGTGTGGATGAAAAGAGGCAGTGATTTCACAGCCCAGGATACAACAGGAAGAGCCAAACAAGCCAATGGATCTCCTCAGGAGAGGTCCTGTGGGACTCGAGGGCACACAGGGCCTGCCAGCTCACCTGTGTTTACAGAAATTATGACTTTATTCCTTCTATTTTCCTCTAAGTATTAGAGCAAAATCAGTGTAACACTGAGGAGAAAGGCAGGGAGCTCAGTGTGCTTAATTCCATGGGAATTTTGGAATGACATCCTTCCCTCCTTGTGGCACTAATGACATCCTCCCCCCCTTGTGGCAATAGTGACATCCTCCCCTCCTTGTGGCAATCATGACATCCTTCCCTCCTTGTGGCAATCATGACATCCTCCCCCCCTTGTGGCAATCGTGACATCCTTCCCTCCTTGTGGCAATAATCATGTTGGGTTCTCCACAGGCTGCTCTCTCCAGGGACACTTCCCATTTTCCCATCCTTCAACCCCCCCCACGACATCCCAGTGCTCCCCTGCTGGCAGAGGATTCCAAGGACGCTGCCTTGCCCATGTGCCAGCTGGAAAGAGCCTTTCCAGATGGGAAACAGCTGAGTTTCCCTGCCTGCCTCAGCCAGAGCAGGTTTGGATCACCCCTCTCCTGCCAGCCATCAGCATTGTGAGATGTTACAGAACTCAGGCTCTTGGAGCCTTTGTAAAACCTTGGAATTGGCCCTGGCTAATGGAGACATCAGGAAGGGACACACAAGCAGGGAACACAGATGGGTTCGTGGGGATAATTCCAAATTAACCCAGCTAAAAGGACCAAATGACCAAGCAGGGAAGAGATCAAAGGAAATCTGTTGTGATAAAGCCAGAGCTAGGGCTGCTCTGGGAAGAACCCTTTTGGAATGGATCTGGGAGAATATTTCTTTGCTTGAGACCCACTCAGCTCAGCCACCAAGAACACAGGGAAACCTTTCTAGGGAATAACGGCCTCCAGTGCCTGCCAAGGATCTGTAGTGACAGTGCAGGAGGGAGCAATACATAACACATTGTTTATTTGCATACCTGAGCCTTTGGAGTTTCCTTTTACAAAAACCTACCATAAAAAGCATTCTGGACTGTGCTGGTGCCATACTGAGCCCTCCAGAGGCATGGATCCAGTGCTTGGGCCACGTGAGGATCCTCTGGTCCCAGGAGATCCATCAGCTTCTTCACAGCATTGGGCCTCTGCAGGCACAGCACGAGGGCAGTGCCCGAGGTAAGGTGGGTACAGGGAGCTGCTGCAGCAGCTGCATCCTGAGAGGAAGTCAGAGATGGAACAGGTTAGAAGGAGCTGGGGAGCACTGGGAACATCCCAGCTTTCCTTTGGCTGGGAAGGAAAGTTGTGAGTAAGCAAATCTGCTGTTGCTGCTTGTTTTCTCTCCTCTTTAATACACTGCTGGTGTAGTAAAGATTCCCAAATCTAGAGCTCAGACAGCAGGCAGTCCTGTGACATCCAGCAGGTCACAGGAGGGCTCTTCCTTCAGGGGGACATCTGGATCAGGAGGAAGCACGGGCACAAGCAAGAACACCAGGGTCATAAATACTCTGGGATGAGGAGCCACGTTTAATTCCTCAGCTGATATAAAATGATGGCTCACAAATACCAGAGCTTTGCTTTTTGAATTCACAAAAGGCAGGGCCCTCCCACTCCCACCCCACCTCCACACCCTGCTCCTCCTGAACAGTGAATTCCAGACACTAGTTAGGATCAGAACTACAGAATTGAAAAGCAGGAGGGTCAGACTAGGAGCTGCAAGAAATCCGTTTGTTCTTCTGGCCTTGTCTGATGCCCTTTGCTCCATAACAAATTTCTCCACCTTTGCTTCTTTTCCAAGCACGGTCAGTTCAGCCCATGCCCACTGCTGAGCAGAGCTGTGCTGGTCACCACACCCTGGGATTGTACATTGAGGAAGGCTGAGAGGAAATGATGAGAAACAACCACTGCAGTGGTGGGGAGAGGGCTGGGGACAGACAGACTGCCAGGGACCCTGGGCCAGGCAGCAGAGCTGGGGGCAGGCGGGTGCCAGAGCTCCCCGGCCTTGCTGCCTGCTTTAATCAAAGAAAACCTTGGGAAGCCAGGCCTGCTGCAGATGTCTGGGCTGAGCACAAGGTCAGGGTGCCCAGAGCAGCTGCAGCTCTGCCTCCTCCTGCTTCTCCATCTGAATAACATGGCAGGAGCATCCAGTTCTGCCTCTTCCTGCCCTTCCATCTGAATAATGTGGCAGGAACATCCAGCTGTGCCTCATCCTGCCCCTCCACCTAAATAACATGGCAGGAGCATCCAGTTCTGCCTCCCCCTCCATCTGGACCAGGTGTCAGGAACATCCAGCTGTGCCTCCCTGCACCCCACAGTGCAGCAGCCAGGGCTGGATGTTCTCCCCAGCTTAAAAAAACAAGGGCATTTCCAGCTCGCTGCCAGAATCAACCCGTGGCTATTTACTTTTTTCCCAGTTTTTGAGGAACTAAAAACAAGAGGGGGAAAAAACACCCCTCGATTCAGCTGAATCACGTCATGCACAGAGGTTTTAATTCCTCTATTTTTTAATCTTCTAAAAGCAGCAGAGGATAGCAATTCTCTAGATAAAACAGTTCCAAAAGCAAATCCTATCATTTCATTTAAAAATATGGAGATAAAACACTTCAAGGCCTCTCTGCTTTTCTGTCACGTGCAACCATTCAGTGCCTTTGACCCAAATCTTCTGGCACTCGCCTGCCTCCTGAATTGCATCTCTGAGAAGTAGGTTAGGAATTGACAACCACGGCCTCAAGCCTGATATCCCCCCCTCTATTTGCAAAGGCAAAATATTCCATGAGACAACTCCTCAGTGCTTAAATTGGCGAGGTATTTAAGGCTTGGGTGTGGTGTTTGTAAAGCTCCTGCCCCGTGGTGGTCACAGCGTGTCACTCAGGGGCTCTCTGGTGACAGGAGCTCTGCTTGCATGAGGATGAAGAATTTCAGCTTGTCACAGTGTACTGAGAAGTGGTGACATTCATTCAGTTCTGTATAATACAAAATAATCCCTTCCTGCTTGAAATTTTTTGTTCGTTAAAAAAAATGGATTTAATCCACTTTTCTATGGGCTTTCTCTTTGGGCAATGAAAAACCAGTGATGTTTTTCATGACAGCTTTCAAAGAAAAACATTTTTCAAAAGAATAATATTGGTTAAACATATCAATATTCATCCAGGTTGGAAACAGCTGCAATGAAAACCTTCAGCTTCTGTTAAACAGACCAGAAAAACTGAAAGTGTTTTTTTCCAGAGCTTCTAACCCGTGATTTCAGATCGAAATGACCAAACTCTCTTGTCATTTGGTTGTTCCCCACCAAATCCACGGAGCTGGGCTTGAAGATGATGTTGTTTCTGATTGCTGCTGATGCTGCCAGGGAGCTTCTGGCAGCTCCTCTCCCTCCTCACAGCCACTGCAGCCTCGGCCAGCCCAGCGCTGCCTCCATCCCCTCCATCCCCTCCATCCCCATCCTGCCTCCCTGCCCTTGGGTCCCCAGCAGCTGTGCTGGGGCTGCCCCTGCCCAGCTGCCTGGAATGAAGGGAACGATGTGGTTGAGAGGAAGTTCCAGCTGTGCGCTGGCTCGGGAGGACTAACGGGATTACAGAGCAGCCGAGTGATCCCGGCTGCCTTTACCGCTGGAATCACAAGATGGGGCTGCAGGGAATCGCGGAGTTATTGAGTCCGGTGGCCTGCTGCTGCAGGCAATCACATCAGGTAATCCCCCACAGCAAGATCAGGGAAAAATAAAGCCCCAACTGCCAATCTGCACGGGGCTGGATGTGCTGGGTAAGCAGTGAAGGGAGGTGCAGGCTCCCTGGGCAGAATCCCCCTGGGAACAGGCGCTCCTCGCTGGCTGAACAGCACCAGGTGGTGCTGAAAGCTGGGGAGACGACGTCAGCTCTATTTACATGACCTTTATTTTCTATAATCATTACTAAACTGCGGATACAACATCTTGTTCTGGCTCCTGTGATCCGATAACCTCGGCAAGGAGCAGAGCAGTTGTTTTTTCTCGTGCTCAAAGGCCACGCGCCTCTCCGAGCTCGGGGGGACGATTTCGGTTGGAAAAGCAATCACGGAGCTGAGCTCGTGCTGCCAAGGATATTTGTCAAGTGCATGTAAATAATACATTAGAAAGGAAAAGGAGATGTGAGGTTGTCTTGCTTGCAGTGAATAAACCCAGATTTGCTCTCAAGTGCTGTGTGTACAAAACAAACCAGCGCATCCCAGTGCTTGGGGGTTCCCTGCAGATGGATTTTGGAGCATGCTCCAGGTAAAGTGAGAAAAAGCCCTGGGCAGAACTTCTAGAAGGGACAGACACACTGGCTCCATCTTCTTCAACAGGACATTTCATCATGGACCTCATCAATCCGTAAAATATCTCCAAGGGTGTCAGGGGACAGTGCCAGGCTCTTTCCAGCAGTGCCCAGTGACAGGACGAGCAGTAACAGCCAGAAACCACAAGAAATTCCACCTCCACCTGAGGAAGAACTTCCTTCCATGGAGGGTGGCAGAGCTGTGGAACAGCTGCCCAGGGAGGGCTTGGAGTCTCCCTCTCTGGAGACATCCCAAACCCACCTGGGTATATCCCTGTGTCACCTGCCCCAGGTGACCCTGCCCTGGCAGGGGGGTGACACTGGAGGATCTCCAGCAGTCACTTCCAACCCAACCAACCCCTCCCAACTGGGATTATCCCAACTGGGATTCTGTGACCTGCTAAATGCCAGCAATTTGCCCCCCTGTTAGGAGCCTCATCTGAAGCCCACCATTGCATCCCATTGTGCCTTAGGCTGAGGAACAGATCCATCATGAACATTCCTCCCATTCCAAAAGCTGCACATGGAATTTAGCTGGGAAAACCAGCCCTGCCCTCATGGCTGCCACTGAGCCACTTACCCAGCGGATTTTCCAAATAACCCGGTCCCTGGAGCCTGCTGAGGCTTTTTCAAAATCTCCCTACTTATCTTGGGAGCTCAGCCTTTCCCAGCCCTCCCCAGTGAGAGCCATTCCTGCTGTTCTGAAAAGGAGCAGGAGCCCCTGGACAGCAGAAAGCATTTCCCACTGTCTGCTCCCCCTCACCAAAGGCAGAGTGTTCCCTTTGCTTCCTCACTTTCAAACCCTGCTTTTTCCCTCATGAACAAAACCCCAACAGTCTGTAATTTTTATACTCATTAGTCACCGGCTTTTCAAGGCAACTGAATCAATGCTCAACAGCTGCTCTGGTGTGTTGGAGAATGCCAAAACCAAGGACATTTTCAGGAAACAACCTCTCCTCACATTTACCCCACATGCATCTGCATTGCTTCCTGAGGATATTTGGGGTTTTTAAGATGTTTTCTGTTTCAGATGATCAAAAAGGCATTTTTCATTTAGCTATGTGATTAAATAACATCAGGAAGCACATCCTCATCAACCCTAATGGCCACTATATCTCTTCTGCCAGTGTAAATATTTAAAATTGAAATGCCTGTGCTCACTGCTACCATGCAGAAGGTATTAATTGTCCCAGAGCCCTGCCTTTTTTCTTCTGGAAGAAGAGTGTGTTTTCTTCTGAAAGTCTCTACCAAGAATTTCTAGGAGACAACGTTATAAACTTTCCAAACTTAACCCAAGTGCAGTATCAATTATAAAGTTTGTTTTTTATAAAGTCAAGTTCGATGTCTTCAGGAAAACAATCAAATAAAACAGATTGTTTTTCCCCAAGGGAAGGAATAAAGTAATAATCCAACTCCTCTCAAACGCCTGGAGTTCAGTTCCCCAGCTTTCCCAGTATCCTTACACTCAGGGTATGTCGGGTTCAGGAAAGAAAAGGTTTCTAATGCCATGAAAGAGCAGAAACAAACATCTAATTTTAGCTAACCAACCCCACAATGCCCTAAGATTTAAGAACCCTCTTTATTGCCTACCAGACACGAGCAAGGAGAATTTGCTCTCCTTGCAGGTGATTTTTACGGGCTGGCTCCCAGGGTTCAGCTGTGACTGCGGTGTAAGCAGCCCAGAGATGTGCACTCCCCGACAGGGCAGGAGGCTTTCCCACTTCAACCACACGGAATAAACCCGGGCACACGTGCTCCGGGATGTGCCCGACCTGCCATGACCTGGGGGAAGGAGCAGAGGACACCTGTTTGGCAGGGAAAGAGGCAGAGCTGAACTGATTCCTGCGAGGTCTCTGTTATAGATAAAAAGCCAAAACCAGCCGAATTAAAATAAAAAAATAGAATTTGTTGATTACAGAAATTTAAAAGGAAAAAGCACACGGTCAGCAGACAAAGTACCAAGACCCAGGACTTTGGCACTGGTGAACAGAGCAGCCCTCTCACTCGCCCTCTCTCTGTCACGAATTGGATGTGCCAGTACCCCGGTTTTTATACCCGAAATTCGCCCTTAGGCTTGAGTTCGCAGTGAGAACAAAAAGTCTCTTTCTGTTGTAGATGTATTCCATAGTTGTCGAATGCTGGTCTCCGGTCCCACTGAAAGGATTGAATATGGTCCTCCTTTTCCACTGAATAGGTTTATCGGGGGTGATGATTTCTCGATTCATTTTCAGATGAGAGTCAGGGTGGGGGCTGACGAGCTTATCCTTATCAGACGATAACGATCGCGCGTTAAGCATCGTCGTCAGCCACGACTTTTCCCCCCGTAACCATTGTTCCTTTAACCGCAGCTGTTCTGTGACTGTATAAGGTTTCCAGGCTCCCCACTGGAATTTGCCTTTCCCGTAAAGGAGCCTGAACAAAACTATGAGCTTTAGAAAATATTAGTTATATACAATAAAAGAGACTTGGCATGAATTAACACTCATAACAGTCTCTATTCCCAGTTGCGTTTGGGAGAAGCCGGGGCTGTCTTTGTGGCGTGTGATAAAAGAAGCCCTCAGCACGTCAGCTCTCTTTGTGCCGAGCAGGTACAGACCCGATTGTTCCATATAGCTCGCTCCCAGCAACAGCTCCGAAATCCCGGGTGGGAATTGCTGGGTTTTCGGGAATGGATTAGCCCATCCCATCCCTTGCCCTCCTCCCCGGGGACCGCGGGGCTGCCATCCCTTCACCGACCCGCCGCACCTGGCAGGGCAGCAGTGCGGAGGCAGCGGCCGCTCCCAGCTCCCGCTGTTCCGTTCCGACCACGCCGAACTTTTCCCGGTGTAGGGTCCGGATGACCCTCGGCAGCCTGCGGCTCCAGACACCGCGTTTGATGAGCAGCACCGTGCAGAGAGCCTGTGCCCCTGGAACAAAGCGCTCGGGGTTTGTTTACTACCCCGGGCACACAGCTGGGGATGGGGGGCAGAGGAAACCTGGCAGGAAGTTCACAAAAATACCGACAAAACAAGTCCGCAAAAAACCTGGGCATAGAGGATCATTTATTTATTTGGGTTCGCTTCGTTGGGTCTTCAGATTAAAAATGTATCTGAAACGGTCTGAGCTTGGAGGTTTCTCCGTCAAGGAAATCTGCTCCAGGTCCAAAAAGTTTTTGTGGCAGCTCTGTTGGATAAAACTCAAACCTTTATATTACAGATTAATGTTTTAAGAGAGATAAAATATTCCCTTTTACATTTTTCATGTGCACGGTGGTGATGACGTGATGTAATCCTTGAGCAGCTATTACCTTCTTACTCTGGTGTTCTGTATATTTTAGAGCTCTGTTTCAGAGAGGCACTAACAGCCCTGACAGGTCCCAATTATGTCATAAACCAATAATTAACTGAATTGTCTTTACCAAAACTGACATTCCAGAAAAAACGTTCTGCTTCCGACACAGCTCTCCCAGCAGAGCTGCCAGGAAGGTGCAGCACTCTGAGGAGCAGAAAACAAAACAGACCAAGAAAGCTTTGCTGTCTGATAAAAATGGATTTAAAGGCAGAAAATACATAAATTCCATTTCTAAATGACAGCATCTTCAAATTTTTAGTCTTGCTAAAGTACTTGCTACTAAGGGTAAAGTTAATATTTTATCCTTATGACATCTTTTGGAGATTTATTGGCAAGTGCAGTGTCAGAACCAGCCTGTGAGGCCCAGGAACTGCTGGTGCTGAACCACATCAATCAGCATAGCACAGGGGAACATCCTCCAGGCTGCTAGAACTGATCCAAGCTGATCTGTTTGGGTACAAAAAATGTCATTTTCTGTTTCCTGTACACCTCAGTACTAATTACACAGATGTCAATGCAGCAAAGCATCTACAAGGCTACCTGGAACTTATTGCTGTTATTTCCAGGTGACAAGCAGCACATGGCACAGAAACACAGGATCAAAAATAAAAACCAAGATTATTTCCTCCCCCCTTGGTATGGAAACTTAACCCTTGTGTTGCAGGGAGCCCTGCTGTTACAGATGTGCTGTTTTCCTCACATCATTCCTGAACAGAAAGGTTCCATAGCAACAGCCTGGAAGTGCAGGAAGCTCCTGGGCTCCACCTCAGCAACCTCACCCTTGTGTGTTATGTAAGCACTCAGTGGCCTCCAGATGTTTCCCTCACCATCTGCTACGGTTTTGGGCTGATATTCTCATTCTTCTGCTGTGTGAGTCACTACCTGCTGCATATTTAGGGACTTCAGACACTTCAGGAGGATTGCCAGCTTGGTTTGCTCAAAGACACCTTGTCACCCAGAGCTGGCTTTCTCTCCTCAGGGATTATAAGTAACAAGAATTAGAGAAAATACCTCTAATTACCAATGGAACAATCTCTGCTGATCATGAATTACCAGAGATACCTGTTTGGCAATGCTCAAACCTGCCTGATTTCCAGTTCTGGCTGCTCAGAGCCTTTCCTGGTCTTTACCATCTTTCCCTACTTTGTGATACTTTTACATCCATTCCTCACAGTCCTTTCCTTTTTGCCTCCCCAAAAAATTACTACATAGGTTTGGATTTCATGGCCTAACTGTGAATATAGAGTTTAATTTATGTGCTATTTATGGATAATAGTTCAGATAGGTGTGACTTCAAATAAGTGGGAACTGAAGGCAAGCAGATACCACATTTCCTGGCATGCTCACAGTGCCTGGGCTCCAGCCTAAGGAAAATGTTGGTATCATTCTTTTGCTTATTTTGGGCTGGTACATCCAGATGATTTAGTTCCACCAAGTCCTTGTCAAAGCACATTTTTCCATTTGCTCTTCTCTCACCTGCTTGCAGGTAGGAAAACAGGGATTCTGCTTGGCACCTCCAGCTCTCACCCACTAAAGGAGGGAAGCAGATTTGGGTGAGTTTTGTGTGTTCTGAGACAATCTGAGAATTGTGCTAGCATCTCTACATAAAGCAGCCAATATTATAGTGACACACTGATATTTTAGGGTGTTACTCTGGGACATGGATGGATTGATTTCAGATGTCCTGGGACACCTGGGGAGGGGTCACACTTCCTCCTCCTCTGGTAATCCCAGGAGCACAGGCTGATCAGGGCTGCAAGTCCTAAATCATGTTGGTTACCTTCTCTGGGATTTCAGGGAGTGGTTAACAGTAGTTTTAAACCTGTCTGTGCTCCTAGTATTCCACAGTCAAGTCAGAGGCTGCCCTGTTTCTGGTGTTCCCACAGCTCAGGTGTTTTGTTTCACGTTCTCTCAGAAACAAAGAATTGCTGTGGATCCTGAGTGCTGCTGATAAAACCTCCCTGGCATTCCCCAACCAGCCAGGAGTGGCTGCTCCAGTGGTTCTTCAGGAGAGCAGAGCAGGATGAAAGGAGTCTGGAGAATTAGAACTTAGGACAAATGCCAATAGAAAAGTGTTCCCTTCAGTCTAATGTAAAACCTGCAGTGACCTGGAGATGAGGAAAATTAAGGCACTTCAGGCACATGAGAATTGAGAAGTTATCCAGATCCAGGGCACAGTGAGGGGAATCCTGCATCAGACTGATAAAAGGCTTCCAGTGACTGGCAAGTTTAGCCACTGTGATGTGCAAGGTAGATAAGAAAAAACAAAAATCTGTCTGTCAAAACAGAATTACCCTTTTGGGTGTTTTTTTTGGTGTGTGTGTGGGTTTTTTGTTTTTGTTTTTTTTTGGTGTTTTTTTGGTTTTGTTTTGGTTTTTTGTGGGTTTGGTTTTTTGTTTTGTTTTGTTTTGTTTGTTTGTTTGTTGTTTTTTTTTTTTTTTTTTNTTGTTTTTTGGGTTTTTTTGGTTTTTTTTGTATTTATTACTGTCCAAAATCCATGTCTCTTTATTTTCCAGGGTTATATATCTGGAAGGTGTTTAGCCAAAGTGGTTTTTTTTTCTAATGAGCCCTCTTTCTCTTTCCACATTTGTTGCAATAATAAGAGCACAAATAGCAGGTGGAACCAGCCCTAAGATCCTTGCCTTGTCTCCTAACTTTTTAGCTCATCCTCTCAGCACCAGCTTTTTTCCTTAGTGCTGGGGATATCTGAAAGGCCTTTCAGGATCTGTGAATCCCACGGTGACCTGGGCAGCACTGGGGTGTCAATGACAGAGACATCCCATCCCATAGGAAATGCACCTTCTGCTCTGATTTCACCTCTCTAAAACACCATAAAATCATCATTCCTGGGATCTACACTTGAAAAAGGCTGCTAAAGAGCTGCCATTAATTACTTTTCCAGCTGACTTTCCACACCATCCCTCAGCAGGTCGTTCTCAGGACTGTGGAGAAGAAACGATGTGACAATACTCACACCTTCCCCCAGCAAGGCTGGACCCAGCTGCCTTTCCTTCCCACTTGCCTGGGGTTAGGATGTCTAACCAAAGGTTTACTAATCCCATGTCAGTGGCTCTGACAGAGGACACACAGTTTTCTTCAATCTATTTGAGAGTCTAAAATAATTTGGTTTTTTTTCAAGAGGCAACTGGTGCTTACCTGTGGTCTTCCCTTCAGTGCTGGAGCTCCTGCCAGGTGGTGGCAGGTATTTCACAGCAGGGTGGTGTTCTGCATCTGGAAAAGGAAGGACAGGGACTTTTATGGATTCACAGATGGGAAACCTTCACTGTCTGGGGCTGGAGAGTGACAAAGGTAATTTTATTTAGCAGGGCAGATGGTCAACCTGCTACAAAATATTGAAGAGCCCTTCTTGAGCACATTCCTCCCACAACAATAAAAACACAAGGAAAAAATGGAATTACCTTATAAGAGAGAGAGTGCAGGATGCTGAAGTTGTGCCTCAGCTGTGCTCCTTTGTTCCTCACAGTGGCTTTGGTGCAAAAGGCTGGCCCTGCCATTACAACCTCCCTCAATAAACTGAGCTCACAGCTCTGCTTTCCTCTTATCCTGCCTTTCCATCTCAAGATAACTTTAATTAAGGGCTGCAGTGCGTGAACTCTTTACAGGTTTAGGCACCACTTTGGGATGTCTGATGCCTTCTCTTCTGAAGGCTCCTCTTCCTGCTCACCAGTCTCACAGAGAACACCCCCATAGTTCACTGACAAATGGAACTTGCTCTGAGCTTAAGCCCAGGATCTTTTCCCAGACAAATCTTTCTTCCTGATATTCAGCAAAGCCAATTTATTACTGCACACTACACAGGCACAGTGGGTTTGACACAAGTGTCTAAGTTTGTGTTGATGACAAAGGGCTTTTCTTCCCCAAGGAAAGATAAAGGAAGGGCTGTAAATTCAAAGCACGAATGCACTTATGGGACTGCATCACTCCCCCTCAGCTGATACGTGGTGTCACCACAATCTTTGATTTCTCTCTGCTTCTCAGTAACCATAAAATCCCACAATGGCTTGGGTTGGAAGGGACCATCTTGTTCCAACTGCCTGCCAGAAATTGTCAGGGCTCAGAACAGTTTCTCTCTGGGCGTGAGGAGTCAGGCAGCCCCAATTCTTCTCTGAATATTTCACATTAAAAGAAAACAGTGGGAGCTTGTAGTCTGCTGCTCTAAGCCATCCACTATCAATAACCTCCCAGCCTGCACAGTGATTTAGTTTTAAGAGGCATGGCTATACATTTCCTGCTACAAGAGGAAACTATCAAATTTACTGTGCTGAAAGATCGATGCTGGCACACATCACTGAACTCTGAGAAGCTTTTGACAGCAAAGGTCTCCATTCTTCTCTTCATTCTCCTCCAGGATAAAAAGAAATTCTCAAGAAATCTGTTTTCTTTGACTCTTACAGATTGGTCACACCTTTGTCTCCCTGAGCACAGGGCACGGCTGAGGCAGTGAACTGAAAGTCTGGCACCACAATTAGGGGCCCACATTTAGGTGGGAGAGCTCTTGTGCTCTGTTCTTCAGTTTCTCTTATAGAGAGGGTTTAAAACGTGTGGTATTATTTACTGATCCTGCCAATTGCTCTGATATCTAATTAGTACTTATGGAGTACTTCAAGATCATCAGAAAGGGCACCAGGCCAAGCACAGCCACATTAATTAAATAGGCCACCTTGCAGATTACCTCAGCTGGCTCCTGCTGCTTTCATTGCCTCATCTCAATTCAGCCAAGCACAGAATTTACCCCCACATTATGATGTTCTTCTGTGCCTGAGAAAACCCCCAGCACTGGATTCCTTTGTCCAAGCTCAATCAATTCCCACACCCCCTAGAGCTGAGGATAACACGAACAGTAAACACCTGCCTTACCAGTCACCAAATCTGCCTCCGTGAAGAAGAGGATGGCTTGTCTGAAGGTCACCTCTGGGCTCAAGGCCATCAGTGCCTGTGGGAGGCTGTCCCTTGTGCTGAGCCTGTCCCTGCCCTGTGTCCACCCCTTCAGGGCAGCTCCCGGGGCTGGGAAGGCGTTGGGGCACACCAGCACGGGGCTGGACAGCAGCGTCTGCAGGCTCCTCTGCCTCTGAGTGTCTCCAGCCTCAACAGGGCTTCCTCCCCTGGCCTGACACCGAGTCAGATGGGGCAGCCACTTCAGGCCTGGGAGCTCAAATCCTGAATCAGGCTCTGCTGCAAGTCAAGAGAAATGTTTTTAGCACCAGACAGCAGCTCGTGTTCCGTAGAAGCTGTGCTTTCTTTTGGACACAAGCATTTTCTTTCACATTGATTTTTTTTTTCCCTGCACAAGTTCCAATGCTGTTTTGACTTCTGTTTCATCCAGAATGGACTGTAATGAAAATATAGGAATATACTGGGAAAACCCACAAGATGCAAATTCTAAGAAATGTCATTACAATGAAGAACAAAAAAAAGGGCTATCTGGGAAATCAACAGGGAGCCACAGGGAGCAACTGCCACGATTTGATTAGAGAGCACAGCTAATGGAGGAGAGTTGAAAGGGAATCACTGAGAGTACACTGATAACAACGTGGCTTGGCACAGCATAATCCATAATTATGGATCCTTTAGCACCTCTCAGAACACTTTAAGCAATGTTCATCATAGTAACAAACTACAGCAGAATGCTGACTTGTCTCTAAAGTAGTTTCAGTGTTGTCAGGTTTGTAAAGTTGTCTTCTGACTATATAGGAAGGTATTTAGGGCTCAGTCCATGAGTGCTGGAAGTTTCTGTTGGCTCAGATCTCAGATACAGAACTTCACAGGATTTCAAGCAATATCTCAACATAGTTTTGGTAGAGCCGGCTCCAACAGAGCGTGAGACGGGCAGACCTGTGCCCTTTGTGCCTACACCTCCTGTGTTATCACACTTCAGTGCAACCTGCACATGAAATTACATAAACTCCCTGCCCTGCCTAGGGCTTCACAGCCCATTTCATGCGTTTGTGAGCACCCAGGGTGGGGACAGCCTCGCTGCTCCTCCCGAGGGGGAACCAGAGGGGGAGGCCGTGAAGTGCCTTGATTCTGCTCACCAAGGCTGTCACTGGACACAGCAGAGCCTGTGACTCCCAAATTCCTGTCCCAGTTCCAGCCCAGCCTTGCCTCCCAGTGCTCAGGGAGGGTCACAATGCTCTGTGTTACATAAAAGCTCTGCAAGCCCAAGCACTACTTGGAACTCATTTGATGCTCTGTGAAGCAAATTATGCCCACCTGAGCTGTTTGTGATTGCCCATAACAAACCAAGGCAAATTCTTCAGCTCTTTAGGGGGGTAACAAAGAAACCCATTCTTCCTGAGGCCCTCACTGCATTTCCCATGACGTTCCTGCTATGCTACAAAGAGCTACCCAGGATAAACTTTCCTGCCAAGGTCTCCAGCCCTGCCCCAGAACAGGGATCACCTGCACTCTGAGACTGATCCCTGAGGCCAGGCAGCTGCTGGAGGAGCTCTCCAGCACTCTTCAGAGCCTGCATCCCCACCACTGTCAGCATCACCACTTGCTCCATCCCGGGCTCAGCAGCACAACCTCGGTGGCACAGAAAATCCAGAGGGATGTGACGGAGCTCTGGAACCACACTGAGGTTTCCTCCTGCCCAGGGAGAGCATCAAAACAAAACTGTTACCCCGTGAAAACGCATCTCAATCTTTTTGCTGTGAAGGATGTGCATAAATCCCAACCAGCACTTCACTGTCTCCTCACGCTGCAGCTCAGGAATAAACCTCCTGAATGAGGAATACCAACACAGCAAAGCCCCTCCACTTAGTCCCAGTCCTTCCCTGGAATTACATTTTTGCCGTGTAAAGCAAATGCACTCCCTTGTAATTCTGATTTCCTTATTCACACCATTAGGCAGAGTTGATAGATCTGTACCAAAATGATTTAAGGCACCCGTTTTGGGTTGATAATTAATGATCGACTTCACATTAAATCAACACCTCATTTTGCTTTCTAGGACATTGCAGGGCACACAATTGGGAGCTAATTTGGGGACTGCTGTAACTCTGTGCTTATGTACAGAATCCTGTTGGGAACAGCACAGCCTGGAGAATCCCTGGCCCAAAGGAAATCCCTGTTTGTTCCATACTGATTCACTACATGATTATTTAAGCAATTGTATCAATAAACATTTATTTACTTACTTATTTCTACATCATAACATTTCATAATGCTAGAAAATGGTGAATGTCATGCATTTAATTTTCATTTTTCCTTAGGATTTAGTGTCAGTTTGGTTTTGGAGAGCAATGTATCTTAACTCAAAGTCCTGGCATCCAAATTTTCAAACAATTAAAATAAATGAAACGGAATTAACTTGCTGAACACATAAAACCCCCAACCTGTAGTTAGTAAAATAAACATGGGATTTTTTACTACAAGTGTACAGAACTAGGAGGTTTAAGACTCACCCATGTGAGTCATAGATTAAGAACAGAAAACCCATTTCCTTGCTGTTTGAAATCCTATCAGTCTCCCAGCTTTGAATGAACAAGTTACCAAGGTGAATACAACTGTACAAACTGAAATTCAGAACATCTGAGTAAAATGAAATTGGAAAGTGCCTTTTCTGCACCTACAGAACATTTATCACTTCAGCACATTCCAGTTTTACACACAACCACTAACTGATCCCATTTTAATGTTTTGACTTCTCCTGAAACTATGGCAATAAATATGCATTGACTGGCTATTCATCTTTTAATTATCTCAATTAAGGCTTAATTGGATGTTACCATGTCAGGTTTCAATAATTTCTTTTTGCATGTATCTTTTAATTTACTTTAAAAAGTAAATTGATTCTTCCATGAGAGTTACTGTGATTGACTGGCAGCAGAACAGTAAATGAGATACTACAGACAAAAAACATATTCCTAATGGTTTTATTCAGGAAAATCCCTTGTTAATGTGGCTGCTCCATCTCTGCAAGTGTCCAAGGCCAGGTTGGACAGGGCTTGGAGCAACTTGGGGTAGTGGCAGGTGTCCCTGCCCGTGGCAGGGGGTGGAATGAGATGAGCTTTAAGGTCCCTCCCATCCCAAAGCATTCTCTGGGTGTCTGACCCTGTAAAAGCCAGGCCAGAGCAGTTCCCAGCCCGGACCTACCCAGGCTGTGCATTCTCTGGGTGTCTGACCCTGTAAAAGCCAGGCCAGAGCAGTGCCCAGCCCAGACCTAGCCAGGCTGTGCATTCCCTGGGTGTCTGACCCTGTAAAAGCCAGGCCAGAGCAGTTCCCAGCCCAGACCCAGCCAGGCTGTGCATTCTCTGGGTGTAAAAGCCAGGCCAGAGCAGTTCCCAGCCCAGACCCACCCCGGCTGTGCAGCGCGGCGTCGGCGGACGGAGCCCGGTGGAAGCAGAGGGACGGATCTGCTCCAGCAGCTGCAGGGAGGATGCTGTGCCCAGTGCCAGGGCCTGCCTCTGCCAGCTCATCCAGCAGCCCTGTGCTCAGAACAGCAGGAAAGGTGAGGAATGCAGAGCTCTGCTCAGCCTGACATGAAAACATTCTGCTATCAAATGTTTGAGTCACTGGTCACAGGTCCCTTAATGAGCTTACCCGAGACACCAAACCATCTCCTCTGCCCAAAATCACATGGACCACTTAAAAAGGGGCAAGGAGCTGTTAAAAGCTGAGGCTGGCCCACAGCTTTCTCTGGCTTTTTCAGCAGCATGTGTGGTGGCTAAACAGCAGGCCTGTAAAAGGCTCACAGACTGAATTCTAACTTGATTCAACTGTGCTCGTGAGAAATCTGTGGACCTTTCCTGAGAATGGAATCCTGTAACGGTGGAAACCAGCTTGTTCTCATGAGAGAAGTCCTAAGATGGGGACAGTTAACTTGCACCTGTGTAAACTATTGCAAACAGAATCGTTTTTCAAAGAGAAAAAATGCAAACAATACCTAAAACCAGACGCTTGCCTGCACATAAACACCTCTGGTGAACTCACCAATCAGTACAAGTAACAGCTTGTTAGTAACTAATTAAAAGTAGGCATGACATGTTTGTCAAACTCTCTATAAATCAAATGTGTAAATCAACCCAGATCCTTTTTCACTACATGAACAAGAATGTGTCTTGTCTCTCAAACACGAGGTCACAGCTACAAGCACCCAGTTGTTTCTATCCCCTTCTGGATAAAGTGGGGGATAGAAACTGGAACAAGTGCACAGATGCTGCCACAGAGCTCCTGAACTAGAATAAATCTCTTCAATAAGGTGGTGTCCACTAGGAAGAGTCCCAAATCTGAGCCCAGTGCTCACGTGGAGGCCCTCAAGGTGTCTCACACTTCCAGGCACGAGGCCAAAGTCCTGCATCCCACAGGGCCCTCGTGGGCAGGGAGGTATTGCTGGGGTGACAGAGCTGAACAGAGACATCATGTTCTGCTCCTGTGATTTCCAGCCTGGAAAATATCCCATTCCACAGCACTTTTACAGACACTAAGTGCTTAAAGCTGCAATCTCTGGGCTCCCATTCTCCCTCCAAAGAGCTGGGCTGTGCACAGGCAGTGCATTAAGGTGTTGCATGCAGTACATTTCCACAACAATTAGTTCAGCCTTCTGTAATAATGTTTCAGGCCACAGTTTTAAAGGCTTGTTATTTTTTAAATTACTTTGTGTACATTCGATTGCTTCCTACTGAACAAGCCTGTCAAAAATTCACTGTAGTGGAGCATGGGAAATGGATTATTGGTGCTAGTTGCTGATGGCAAAGCTTGGATGTCAAATGTACCACTGACAATCACCTGCTCCTCAAAATGCAAAAGGCATGAGGCACCCAAAATGGGCCATCACTGTCCCAGCAGTATGGCCTGTTGTTTATTCAAACTCAGGGCATGGCAGAAAGTAAAGCTTGGACAAAAACATTTAGTGTTTGAACCTCAGGACAGAGATCCTTACCCATCTATTCCTCTGCTCTGTTTCAGGAGTAACTGACAAATTTTAACTTGCTTTGAAAATTGAACAGCGTTCAAGTCCTTGAAGGTGCAACTGCTTTTCATATTGATTACAAATTCAAAACTTCTTAGTGAGGTATTTACCCTACTCCAATCTTAGTGCCATCCTGCACTTCCCAGAGGCCAAACCAAAGTTTGTGTGGAAAGAATATCAGCTTCCCCTCTCCAGGGCTCTGGAATGTGGACTAAGGTGTCTTTCTGCAGTACAGGACTGATGAAAATAGCACAGAACACATGGAATGAGGCCTTTGCAAAATCTGTCACAAAGGGAAAAACCCCGAGTTCTCTAGCATGAGGGAAAATGTTTTACCTTTCCAGACAACATTTTACCTTTGTTCCAGCCCCACCTACATATTTCTAGTAGAAATTTCCCCGTGCAAAACATGAACACAAAGCATCATCTGTGGCACTGAGGGAAGCAGCAGAAACTGCACTTTTTAATGAGCAACTTTCCCTGGGTGCAGAGGCAGCAGGTGACATGGGGCTGTAATTACTGTGCCATGATTAATCCTCTGTGTCTGCACACGTTTCCAGAACATTCTGGGATGGTCTCAGGAGAAAAAGCCCAGGACTATTTGAATTGTCATTGTTTCCCTCCCCAAAGCTCTAAATGTTCTTTTCTGTTGTGGAGAAAACAAAGGAAGCAATTGGGCTGTGGATGAATGTCTCCATCATGGGCTGTGTGGGATGATGTTAATGGAAGGGTCACCCACAGTGACCCCTTCTTGGGAAGAGCCAAGCAGGGCAGGATTCCTGTTCCCTCCTGGCCACTGCTGTTGCCTCTGATCTTCCCCACTTGAGGTCGATGTCAACGGATCCTTAAGAAAACAGAAACTCAAGCAAGAAGATTTAAGACAGCAGCTTGGGTTTTGGCAGTCCCTACATACAAAATGAGCCACCTTTGGGATGTTTGGAAGTCTCAAGGATGGAGGACTCGAAGCTGAGGTTGAAGGGATCAGATGCTGCCCTCAGGCTCAGTGGCACAGCTGTATTTTGGGTACCCTACCTCCCTGGGCAAAAAGAGTTTCTGAGAGGAGGTGATTGAGACCATAAAATCCCAGCAAGTCCTGAGCTGGGAGGGACCCAGAAGGATCCTTGAAATCCAACTTCTGGCCCTGAACAGTACAGCCCCAACAACTCCTCCATGTGTTGGGTGTGAGATGCCAAATCAGGCCCAGCTTTGAAGTGTCCAGGGACAAGGCTCACAAATCCAAACAGGAGGTTACAACTTCACATAAAAGAAAAACATTTCCCATAATGATGGAACAAAGGCCCAGGGAGGCAGGAGAATCTCTGTCCTGAGGGAATTCATTGCTGCTGCTGCTCTGCTGAGCAGGATGTTGGATGAGAGGCCTTCTGAGGCCCCTTCCATGAGGAACTCTGTGGTGCTTCTAAGTTCAAGAGGACTTCAGAGCTAGAGATCAAACACCTGGCAAAGGTCAGGCAGCTCTGTTGGATGTGTAGTAGTGACTGATTCACACATTGGTCTGGAGATTCCTACAGGAACATGAGCAGGCCTTGATACTCCCAATAAATATTCCCTGCACTGTACAGCTGTGGTTGGACTGCTAATGTGGAACTCACACACACTGAAATGCAAACCCTCCCTCCCAGGCTGTGGGCAGGGCAAGCATTAGCTGTCACCAAGGCAGGGATGTGCTGTCTGGCATTCTCCTTCCTCAGCAGCAGCACCAGGCAGTGCCTGCGGGGTCCAGCAGGGACTTCTCCTCCTGCAGCACCAGCAGGTGAGCTGGAACTCTTGCCAGGGCAAAAGACAGCAATCTGAAATAATGAGGGGCAGATTAGACTGCTAAATCCAGATGTAATTACTATAGGGCTCAAGCAAATAGAGAAATGACAATGGTCTAACAAGATACAGCTCAGCACCGAGCCACAGGAACTGCAATATCTGGGAGTTCTGCGTCATCTTTTCCTGAGACAGAGAAACTTAATTTGAACTCAGGGAAGAGGCTTAACACAAAATCATTCTGCCCTGCAGCTGGGCTGGGCTAAAACCACAACAGTTGTAACTCAGCTGATAGGTGGTATCCTCCTAAGTCACTCAAAGATTATCTGGAGTCCCAAATGAAGGGATGATTTTCAGAAATTTTAGCTCCAAACAGCACATTGGAAAAATTGCTGCTGTTAACTCCTTAATGGTCACTTAGCAGCATGCTCCAAATATCTGGCTATTTGGGCTGTAGTATTCCACAAAGAGGTTATATTCATTCTACAAAATATTATGGGCAGGGACAATGCTATTCCTTAGGCTTGATCACAGAACAAGCAGAAAAGAGGGGATTTGCAGAGTTTGATTTGCAAAATTATGCATTTCCTGACTGACATAGCAAAGAACCCTCAGCATGATGATTTGAAGTGTGGGGTCCACTCCTTGGTGAGAGAAGGTGTAATATGATTCCTGTGGCATTTATAATGTAAGAAGTGCAGAACTGGACTTCTTGCATATGTTAAGTTTGACTGCAACCTTGCATTTGTGATTATTGCTGTTTCCTTAGGCTGACTTGTCAAAATGCCAAGTGCACTTTACCTCAAACCTATCACTGTGTTAGGCAGAGCTTCAAAGGAAAAAAAAAAAGTCATTTTTGAAAAGTCTTTTTGAAACTCATCTGGAATGCACTGAAGTAGGGGACTTCATGCTGAAGGACCCAGAGGGACTGTGAAGTACATCACCAAATATCAGTCTGTTAGTGAAGACTCTTCTCCTGAACCACCTTTGCAGATCAGTATTTTGGTTCATGGGGCAACTGCCAGCTCTTGCTTATTCTGATATCAGTGGCAAAATTCCCATTAGTAGGAGCAGGATGATGAATTTGCACTCCTGTTCTCCATGAGAGGCCAAGGCTTTGTGGGATTTTCCTCCTAAAGAAAAAGGCAGCACTGAAAGCAGCCAGAGCAGCACTCACAGGAACACGGAGAGCCGGAAAAGAGACAATGGGTGTCCTCGAGCACTCACTGCAGGAGTGCTGGCACCACTGGCTGCACAGCAAGGGGCAAGCCAGGGCACAAAGGGCACAGTACCTGCCCTGCTGTCATGCCCAGCACAAAGCCTTGCTGTGCTGAGAGCTGCAGCTGCCACGGTCCTTGCAGCACAAAGCCGCGGCGGGCACAGGTTGAAAGCACAGCCCCGTAGGCACGTGGAGGTACCACAGGTGACACCAGCAGAATGATGTCCCCTAGATCAAAGAAAGGGCAAGAAAAACAGCATATTATTGTCACAGAAGCTGTGGTATCACTGCAAGGCAGCTCTCACAGCAGCTGCCTCCACCGGGAAGCAAACAGCTGCATCCCGAGCAGTGACCCTGTGTTTTACGGTTGGTTTGCTGCATCCAGCTCATCATGACTGCAATCCAAGGGCAGCCCAGAGTGGGAAAGCTTATGGCATCATCAGTAATATCTTTATGAATCATCAATGAGACGAGGCAGTGTGTGTGCCCAGGCCTGGGAGCTGCTCACACGCAGTGTGTGGGAGCTGTCCCCGAGCAGCCCCAGCACTCAGGGCAGGACCCAGGCCTTGTAGGGCTGACCACACTCTGAGTGACCAAACAGGGCAACAAGAACTACTTGTTCTTGATCAATTTGTCCACTCTAAAGAGCGTGAAGCAGCTCTGGCCACTCCTCTCTGCTCTCATTCCTCTCTGCTGTTACTGGAGGTCTCAGCAATTCTCCTCAACCCTCCCTTCCTGCTTCCTGTTGTCCCTCCTTTGTTCCTGCCTTTAACCTTCATCCCAGACCTGTGCTGTGGCACAAGCACCTGTGATGTCACCTTTGTTTTGGTACCCTCTGGGGCCTCCCAGGTTCCTTGGACATCATGGGAATGGTACCAGCTGCCTTGTCCTACCTGATCCTCTTCCAGCAGCTCTGGCTGCTCGAGCTCTCCTTGAATCCCTCATCCCAGTACATAAGATTGTAGATACAACTGGAATTTACTTTGGGAGTAGAACCTTGGGTTTTTAGGCTCCTGTTTTCCATGTTGAATCCCAGGTTCACTGCCAACCTTGAGCAAGCTCAGGAGAAAGAGCCTCCAAGGTTTCCTGAGCAACCCCCACGTCTTAAGCACTGTGAGACAAGCTCAAGACTTTTCCCTGAAGCCTCTGATCTGCCTGAGCTCTCTGTTTTTGCCATGACCTCCATTATTATACTTTCTCAGTCCTAACACAGCTTTTTTATCCCTCACAATGTATATTCAGAGCTCCAAAAGCTGCCAAGAGTGAGCTCTGAAGACAAATCCCCAGTACCACTTCTACATGGCTTTCCTCTACACTGCCTCAGTAATTTCTCATGGCTTTAACCAACCAATTTAATGAGATTGGAGGATTTTTCCTTGTGTCCCAATTGATTCTGAGGGTAGCACAATGAATATTTCTTTTTATTCTAGACTTTGTGATATGGATATCTGTCCTGCCAAGGCTCAGCCTGGTACTTCAAAGCAACAGCATCAAAACAAGGGAAACTTTGTATTTATCACTAAGGATGGGACAGGCAGGGTGGTTCTTTGCCTAAAACCTGTTTGGCTTTATGGCTTTAACACTGGCTTTTAGCCATATTCATGATACGGGAACTATCAAAAGCTAAGATTGTTGGTGGGAAGATTGTGGTTTCTCTGCAGCTGATAACACTTTAAAAACATTTTTTGCACACACGTATCCCAAATTGACAAGAACATCTGCTTGGGTCACTAAAACTTGGGTCACTCTGATTGCTGAGAAGGGGCAGGCCTAGCCAGCTGCAGTACCTCTGCTCTGCATGGGTAAATATTCCTGTCTCCAAGAGGAGCTGCTGCAGACCAGAGGGAAGGAGTCAGGGAATGTTTCTTTTCCTGAAAACCCCAAGGGTGTCTGCTCCCAGAGCAGAGTTTCAGCTCCTCTTGCCAGAACAAAGTCATCTGAGGAGCAAAGCCTGACAGTGACTTCTGAGGCTCAGTGCAGATGGAACGTGGTGTGGTGGAACTCGGCAGCCCACAGCAAATGTGAATCATTAAGGGCCATAAAAGGAAGGGGAGGCAGCAAATGTGACTCATTCCATCAGTAGCCACCAGCTGCCATCAATCCCCATCCCAAATAACAGAGCCAAGGGCTGGCTGCCAAACTACCTGAGTTAACATGAGCCAAAAGATTAAAAACTGTCTCAAAATTGGTTTTTTCCTTTCTCCCTTCTCTATTTTCCTTCCCTTCCACTCATTTTTCATCTTTTTGCCTTATGCTTTCATCCTTTCCTCACGGATTCTTTCCTTTGGCAATGGAATTCCCCACGTCTTCTTTCTCTGTCACTCCAAACCTGCTTTCCTTCTGCCATCTCCTCCCTGACAGCTGCTGAACTTCTGCTCCCCTCAGCCTTCATTCCTGTGAAAGCACCTTCAGCTGGGCCAGCAGAAAGCAGCCAAGAGCTCCAGGAGCATTGTCCAAAAACCCCCTGCAGCCCAGATGTGCTGTGCCAGGCCCACTCCAGGGGATGTTGGCATTTTCAGCAGGACCCCAACACCTTTTAGCCTTGGCAGGTGTCCCTTGGACACAGTTTGCTGCTGGTTAGGTACAAATTCAGGCACTGAACACGGCTCCTACAAAGGGAAAATGGGGATGTGAGTGGAACCAGGTGATCACTCCCTGCTATTAGTCCCAGAAAATGCTCTCCTTTCTGACTGTGTGCTCAGTCCCGCCCTAAACGAAGCCTTAACCATTTAATTCCCCTGGTTTTAATGTTCAGTCTTCAGCAGGAGAGGCAGATGACCTCTGATCAATAAACAAGCAGTTCAAGGACTCTGTTAGGTCTTTATGTGACTGTTTCTTTGATAAACAGACCCGTCTGTGCAGAGATTTCCTGTGAAGTGTTTCTTTGTTTCTTTTTCCCCCTTCAGTGACATCTAAGCAGCCCCCAGGACTCCAGCAGCTGCTCCCGTGGGGAGGATGAGGTGTTACCACTTCTCTGCTGCTTCATTTCAGGCAACAGTGTCCCACTAGAAACTCATTCCTGGCTCCAGAGCTGGCCAGGTCACAGCCCTGAGCAATCCAGAGAGGCAGAATTGCCTTAGGTGGGCTGGAGTAAAGTGATGTCATCAGTGAAGGAGAACCATAAACCCTCCAATTTCATTTCCTAACACCGACCTTTGGTAGCTGAGACAAGCATGGCTGGAGGTCGAGGCAGCATCAAGCCCTGGAGGTCAACTTTTTCTTCATCTGCTCCTGCCCCAGCTGCTGAAGGACTCTGAGAGCTGCAGAAAAAGATAAATATTAAATGAAAAATTTTAAAAGGGTCTGACTCAAACCTACTTTCTGTGACAAATCCAAGGCCACAGAAGCTTCTCTGGTAAAACTGCTTTACTGGAAAAGCCATTTCAATCCCTTGTCCGTGACATGAGCTGCATCAAGGTCTCTCTGACTGAACATCTTTTCATGTGACTCCCCCTGAAGCTCTCTGTGTTCAATTAAAAGTCACTAATGCAAAGTAGCCAGCTTGGCAAAGAAATCTGGGAATCAAGAAATATGTCAGGCTGCACTAGCAGAGCTTTTCCCACCCACAGACACGTCCTAGTTGCTATTCACTTGGGGTTCTTTAGGCTGAGTTTAACCAGTTTGGAGGGTTCGTGTTAGGCAACAAGCACAATCCAGTCTGGCAGGGATGTTCCTGCCAGCGAAACTTCCACAACATTGCTGCACATCCAAAAGGACCCAAGCAGGGCAGGGTGAACAGAAGGTGTGGTTGAAAGCTGGGGACTGTCTGGGAACAGTTTTGGCTGGGTCTGTGAGCTCAGGCTGCTCAGGCAAACCTGCCTCATCCCTTGCCACCACCACGGAGCTGGCTGGAACACATCCTGCTTGCTCACTCCCAGGAGCCCACAGCATTTGCAAGTCTAATCTGAAAAGGGCAATCTGAGCTGCAGTTTGTATTCCTTGTCTCCCAACAGACCAAATTACCAGCATTAGGAGAAAGAAAAGTGCATTATTTAGGATGTAGCACCGCTCCGGACTGAGTTACACCAGAGGAGCAGAATTCATCATCTTTGTAAGAGGAAAAAGGCATCCCTGAGGAAAATAAACAAATAAAGAGCATGAAACTTGGCCAAATTGATTTTTTTTCACATCTGAAACATAAAATTGATGAGAGTCACTGGTGGTGGCTGATCAGAGCTGAACTCTGACACAATCCTCCACAGCAATCCACAGGTTAATTCCACATGGCTGAGCTCTGCCGCTCACAGAGAGCACTGACAGCAGTGCAGAGGATCTCACCTCCAGCCTGCTGCCTCTGACTGTGCCACCCTGCCCCCAGGATCAGGGAGGATCCCAAAAAACCTCTCCAGAACCTGCAGGTCTGAGCTTTCTGCAGCAGAGTTGCTCATGCAGTTAAAGGTTTCTAAGCCCCCCTTCGTTTTCACACGCTTCTCTCATCATCCTCCAAAGAACCTTTTCCTACTGCATCCCTTTATCAGCTGATGTATGGGGCAAAGCCCCAGGTTTCCTAAGAGAGGGTCAGTCACTGGCACACAGCCCTGCAGCTCTTCTCCAGCACCAGGTTTCCAAAATTTGCAGCAAGAGTAGGAATTACAGGCCTGGATACCAGGGAACAGGGAATGGGAAGCAACTGCAACTGTGCCATGCCTGACACATTTAGGAACTGAGAGAACAGGAGCTGAAGCTGTGCCAGGGGAGGTTTAGGATGGATACCAGGAAAAGGTTCTTCCCCAGAGGGTGCTGGCACTGCCCAGGCTCCCCAGGGAATGGGCACAGCCCCGAGGCTGCCAGAGCTCCAGGAGTGTTTGGACAGCGCTGCCAGGGATGTCCAGGGTGGGATTGTTGGGGGTACCTGTGCAGGGCCAGGGGATGGACTGGATGATCCCTGTGGGACCCTTCCCACTCAGATCAGATTCTCTTATCTGCTGCAGAAGAGAGAAGGATTTCTGCAGCCTGCATGACTG
Source organism: Nicator chloris (assembly GCA_013400495.1). NCBI lineage: Eukaryota > Metazoa > Chordata > Aves > Passeriformes > Pycnonotidae > Nicator > Nicator chloris. The sequence goes on from WAAE01015605.1 coordinate 162,871, forward strand.
CAGGACCTCTGTAAGGCTGACACAGAGATCTCGGGGTGCCTGCCCGCCTCCAGGGCTCACTGCCTCGGCACCAACAGCTGCAAACCATCCGTGGCCATCACCTGAAGGGGGCTGGGTTCCAGCAGCTCTCCCTCCGCAGCAGAGGCACAGCTCCCCGTGTTCCCGGCGGGGCAGGGGCAGGGACACGAGCGGCTCCGCCTGGCTCCGGGCCCCGGGAGAGCCCCGGGGGATGTCCTGTGGGATGCCGTGGGCTCTGGGCCCCCTCACACCTAATGCCAGCGCCGGGGGCACCCTGCCAGGCTCTGAAGTGTAGGAGGAAGGCAGCTTTTCTGTGGAAACAAACACGTGTGAGTAAAACATGGAACAACCCATCTCAAAGGCATTCACTCCACTCAAGGGCTCTTTTCAGATCTGTCAGAGCCAGACTTCAGCAGAGGAACCACCTGGTTACCTGTCCTGGGAATCAATCACCTGGTTACCTACCCTAGGAATCAATCACCTGGTTACCTGTCCTGGGAACCACCTGGTTACCTGTCCTGGGAACCATCTGGTTACCTGTCCTAGGAATCAATCACCTGGTTACCTGTCCTGGGAACCACCTGGTTACCTGTCCTGGGAATCAATCACCTGGTTACCTGTCCTGGGAATCAATCACCTGGTTACCTGTCCTAGGAACCAACTGGTTACCTGTCCTAGGAATCAATCACCTGGTTACCTGTCCTAGGAACCAACTGGTTACCTGTCCTAGGAATCAATCACCTGGTTACCTGCCCTAGGAACCACCTGGTTACCTGTCCTGGGAACCAGCTGGTTACCTACCCTAGGAATCAATCACCTGGTTACCTGTCCTAGGAATCAATCACTGGTTACCTGTCCTGGGGGAGAGATGCTGGCAGCACCTGCACTCTTTCACCCACTAGCAAACCTGAGGTTATTCAAGGCAGTCTGTTGAAGAAAGAGGAATTGGTTGCCTCATGTTTGCTGTGAGAAGTTACTGCAGAGCAGGTGATGCACTGGAAGTGTCTCTGCCTGTGGCAGGGGCTGCTTCTTGGTGGTCTTTAGGGACTTTTCAGCCCAAACTCTGACTCTAAGCCAGCACTTCAAGTTCCTCTTGTTCATGACCACAAGCAAGGCTGGGGATTGAAGTACAGGACAAGAACAGAGGCCTGAGGAAAGGGATGTTTTTGAAGGAGATCACAAACTGGAAATCTGGGGACTTCTTTTTTACACTGTTTTCTTCTGCATTAAATACGGATTTTGTACAATGCTGTAAGGTCCAGGCAAATATTTGATTTGCCACCTTTAATTTTCTGCCAGGATTTGAACCCTGACTTCCCTTATTTCCTTCAACAACTCTTCCCTATGACTCTGGCAAACCTTTTTCCAGAATAGTTGGGGCTCAGTAAGTAACCCCAGAAAAAGCAAATTTGCTCCCTTTCCAGTTCTTAACTGCAGTTGTCAGAAAAAGCAGCAAGGTGTGTGATTTTCCTCCCTTAGTTTTAAAAACATATTCAAATGTATCATTTCTTGCATAAGAATCAGAAGGCAGAACACAAATCTCCAGAGCAGGTAGATAATGGAGCAACTGGCTGTAAATATTTAAAATAATAATTTTAGAGTTATCGAGCTAAGGGTAAAAATCTAATTTACAAACTTGCAGAGCAGTTCTAAGCTCAAATGAATTGTCTCTTCATAGGAAACGTTCTTAAATAATGGTGCATGGTACAGAGCATTGAAGCAGATCTGCTGCCTGTCAGCTCCTAATGACTGCTGGTTTTATGGTTTTATGGTTTTCTTATTCTTTTCTGGAGCCCTCCTCCATTTCTCCAGCTCTCACCAGGAATCTGTTTCGTGCACAGCACCCAGACAGACTCCTAAGGCAGTCTGCTCTTATTGCTTTCAAATGCAAAAAGGGGGCCAGGAGACTGGGGAATTTTCTCTGATTAAGCTGGTCTTCACTCCCCTTCTGCCAGAGGAGAAGGAAGCCCATTTCTCTCCCTCTCAGCCTGCCTGTGCCTCTCCCAAGAGAAATGGCTTGTCTGGGTGAGATGGTGGCACATCTGAACCTTCCAGAAGAACCTCCTGGCTTAAAAGGAAGCACAAGGCACAAGCAATCTCTGAACTCTGCAGAGAACACTTCTTGCTCTGGAGTTGTGCTGCAGTAGCAACCAATAATATTCCATAATGCTTTAAGACAGGCTACATCATCTCTGTTTCTCAAATGGGAGGAAATAAAGGCTGGAGTGGTTCATGCCAGTATTTGACACATTGGTGTTGGATGTTCAAGACTTTGTGATTTGAGTTCAGAGCTCCAGACTGTGTTTCTTGACCTTATCCTGCTGGTCTCCCACCTCAGATGGGATTCTATTAAATAATGTGACATTTTGGTGATGGTTTATCAGCCACTGCAGTTACAGGACAGCTGAATCAGTTCTCCTCAAGTCCCACAGGCAGTGAGATGGGGGATTGTGGAAAAGGGAGGCTGGATTTTCTGCAGCTAAAACCTTCAGGAATATCAGTGGGAAACAAAAACATATTTAACTCACATGAGCCTATCCCTTGAGCTCAGGGCACTGAAATGTGGGAAAGCTCACTGCAAAGGAGCAACAGCTAAAGTCTGAAACGTAGCAAGGGTTAAAAATTCAGCTCTTGGATATTCAACACTAGAAACAGAAACAAAGAAACAGTCAAAGCTGTTCTATAATTTCTTCTGGGAAAGATACAGGAACTGATAAAGCAACCTGTCACCCTGATATTTCAGCCTTCTGATGTTTTAATCTCTGAAATTCTTTTCCCATAGCTTTTGCTATAAATAAGAGAATTGTTTGTGCTAGTTTTATTTATGTTTGCACCCCTCCTTAGAGGAGGGACTCTTTTGATGGACATCTGTTTTGACCAATGTGTTAACTTTGCCTACCAATCACTGAGCTTGTTTGAAATACTATAAAACGAGTCAGATTAAAAATAAAGTGGATTGTTAGAGTCTCTTCATTTCGTGTGCTATTACGACAGCAACCCTCACACAAATCTGCCTCTCATCCCTCTTCACCTCGGTGCATTTTTACAGATTTACAGAGCTGTGCCTTCCTCAGCATCCTGGGAGCTGTGCAGGAGAAGCAGAGCTCACCTGAGCTGGGGAGCAGCAGGTGCTGCCCGGGGCAGAGCAGGCGGAGGCTGCACACGTCCAGCCCGGAGCCCAGCAGCAGCTGCAGGGTGTGCTGGGCCTCCAGGGGGCTTCGGAGGAGAGCCTCAAACAGCAGCACCACGGCAACCTGCACAGCCAGAGAAAACCAGGGAAAACGGAGGGAAATGCTCCCACAAATGCCCACGACCTCAGAGCTGCAGCCCTGCTGCTCTCCTGTGGTTCCCAGGATGGAGCTGCACCGCCAGAGCTACAGAGAGGCTTGGGTTTGGTTTCTGTTTATGTGCACTTCACACAGAAGGCTCTTGGCTTTGGGCTAAATCACAACCATCAATGACAATTCTAATTTCATCTATTTCTGCTGATATAACTGTGCCTTTTGTCACACAAACCTACCAGTAAAAAACTGCAAGGCCTCTGGGGCAGAACCCACAGCACATCCCTTCTGCTGTGAACTTTGTGCAGTACCATTTGCTCATCTTTCTGGATGATTCAATAATAATAGATTCAATAATAATAATAATAATAATAATAGGTTGTGTTTCTGTACCTTTAACAGCACCAAAATCAACACCAAAAAAATAACAAAAGGCAAACATCACTGGTACTGTCCCAAATTTACATTTCAGAGTCTTCTTTACCAGCCTAATCCATTTCAGCCCATCCTGGCATGCAGCAAGACTCCCACCAACACGTTCTGAATGTTTATACCCAAAAGGGAAGCAAATTATTCTTATTTGCCCCATCAGAGAAAGAAATTGTTTTAAAAAGCAAGTGCTTTATGACAGGGAGTTGTGTGGTTCTGTGGATAATAAATTGTCTAGCTGGGGATCAGAGAAGCTGATTTTCTGGCCACAAGTTTGGGAATTGTTCTCCTGGATGTTGAGCAGCTCAAGGATTTCCCCAGCTCAAGGTTTATGGCTGCAGCAAACGCCAAATGAATCCATCACTACTGGACACTTGAAATGAAATGCTACTGCCCCATAAAGACATTATGAGGCTTTACCATCCTGATAAATGAAGACAGAAATTTACTCAAATCACATAAAAGTGGCCTAATTAGGAATAAAAGCTCCATTTCTTTATGTTTGCCTAGCTCCAGCTCTCCTGCTATTAACCCAGTACTCAGAGCAGCCAGTGAGGAAGGATTTTCCTGCAGTCACTCTGAGTCCCTGGGGCTGCCTGGGCTTGGGGCCAGCTGTGATAACGGAGCCATCCAGCACAGGGAAGCCTCAGGATGTGCCAGTCTCCCCTTTCCTCAGGAGCCTGGCACCTGGCCTTGCTCCCCATTGCAGCTTGGTTGAGTTGTGCCTGGCCTGGTCTCAGACATCACCAACTGTGGCCACTGTCTGAAGCCTGGACTGTCTGCCTTGTCACTGGGGACTCCCCCTGCAGTGCTGAGCCCAGCTCTGGGGCCACCAACACCACAGAGATGTTGGCCTGTTGGAGCAAGTCCAGAGGAGCCCATGGAGATGCTCTGAGGGGGAACTCCTCTGCTCTGGAGCCAGGCTGGGAGAGCTGGGAGTGTTCACCTGGAGAGAGAAGGCTCCAGGGACACCTCAGAGCCCCTTCCAGGGCCTAAAGGGGCTCCAGGAGAGCTGGGGAGGGACTGGGGACAAGGGATGGAGGGACAGGACACAGGGAATGGCTTCCCAGTGCCAGAGGGCAGGGATAGATGGGATATTGGGAAGGAATTGTTCCCTGGGAGGGTGGGGAGGCCCTGGCACAGGGTGCCCAGAGCAGCTGTGGCTGCCCCTGGATCCCTGGAAGTGCCCAAGGCCAGACTGGATGGGGCTTGGAGCAGCCTGGGACAGTGGCAGGTGTCCCTGCCCATGGCAGGGGGTGGCACTGGGTGGGCTCTGAGGTCCCTCCCCACCAAACCAGTCTGTGGCTTTGTGACCCTCAGCTGATCTCCATTACTGCTGCTGGCCCTGCCCTGCTCTTCTCAACAACAGCTCACTGCACAGGGGTGAGGTCCTGGACATTTTGTGCTGCACTCCTAACCACGAGGTAGCTGAAAGGACTTCAACCTTCTCTTCTCCTGGGGTGGAATCAGTGCAAACCCTCCCTGCTTGTTCATACCACACACACAGTTACTCAAGGTCAGGCAGTACCAGAACCTTCAGAAATTTCTTAGAATGTTTCTGAGCCCAAGTTTAATCAAAGTTGTGCTGTTTACTGCCTTACAGTCAAGTGGTTTCAGGTTATCAAAATTTTGTCTACTCTTACAGATTTGCACCTGGTTGGTAGCAATTTCTCCAACCCACACATTTCAAAGTTTAATCTTCTGTGGCTCAGAGCAATCAGCACATCGATACTGATGACATAAAATACTCAGCTGATATATTTAGGTCTGAGTGAAAAATATTTCAAGATCAGTATTTGTATCAAAGCTCTAGATTGAAATATTCCAGGGCACTTATTTGTCTCTCAGTGTCCCCCCTCAGCCCCCAGGTGAGGAAGGAGGGGGTTGTTTGTTGTTCTTTACCTCCCTGTCTGTGTCTCTGCAAGCCTCCGTGGCACTGCTGTCAGGGAAGTGTTTGTCATCACTCTCAGCTGTCTGCCAGTAAAATCCCTTTGGCTCTGCAAACGCCTTCTCCACTGCCTGAAATGCACAAAGGACAGCTCTCACTTCCATGTTATCTTGGTCCCTTCAAATAAAGCAGGAAAACCAGGATCTTGTGGCCACCGAGCACACGGGGCTGCAGCTGGTGGATTAAACTCAGCCCAGTGCTGTTCATTTATATCATTTGCTTTCTTGCAACTGTTCCAGTAGCTCCATTTAAGTGATATGCCAGGAATATGAATCTGCAGCTGCTTCCCAAGAGCCTGAGCATTCCCAGGGTCCAACCCAGTGACTCCCCAAGAGGCAGAGCCCCCATGGACATCACCAGGAGCTGCATCCATCAGCTGAGCCCTCAATTCTCCATGACTGTGCTGAGCACTCAGCAGAAAAGGGCTTGGTGAAAGCAATGCTCTAATTAACCAATCAAATGGAAGGCTAGGGAAGGGATTGCATGAACTTCTACATGCCTGTAGCCAAAATAGCACATTTCTCCTGCGCTCATGTCACCACAAGTGACACATCTCTGTTAGGCTCATCGTGCCACATCCTCATGGATAGGCAAAAAATTGGCATTTAGGTCACAGCTGGACACAAGCACAGCATTTCCCAGGCTCAGCACCTTATTTTGTTTCTCATCCATTTTCTGGGCAGCCAAGCAAGCAACTTGTACCAGGGTAAGGATGTGTCACTCAGGAGAATGTGCTGTGACTGCACGCTCTGTAAGCAAGGCCACAGTCCAGGGACAAAGGCAACTCTTGAAAGTCACGTTTGTCAGCTTCTGCTTTGAACATTCCAGAAATACAGATGCATTTAGGCAGACTTCACAGTGGGCAGGAATCATTCCAGGGATGAAGAAAAAAAAATAGTCACTTTTAAAACACAGGCTCAGGTGTAGCTCAAAGAGGCTTCGGGACTTTTATAGGCTCTACTTCAATTTACAGCAGGTGTTAATTTGTCCTCTGCTCATGTGGACTGACCTTTTCACAAACAGAAAAAGAAATTAATTTTCAACATGGTCTCATCAGGACTTTTATGATGGAGAGAAAAGGGGCTAACCCTGCATGGAGAAGCATCCACTCTGCATTATGAGCTCCATATAATGCTGTTTAATTGTGTAATCACCTGAGAGATTTTGGGTGTGCTGCTTGGCAAATGAGAGGCACTTCAGAGCATTCCACTAATGTTTCAAAGTAACAACCAGAAAATGAAATTCATTTGAATATTAAAACCCCTCTGACAACTGCCTTTCCACTTCAGCAACCTTTTGTGTTGTCTGCTTCCTCTGTTTCCTGTGCTTCATGAGGTATTTGCCTGAAAGGAGAACTGGGGATTTCACTTTTCAGTCAAATCAACTGCACCAAACCAAGGCTTTGGCATCTCCCAGTGGATCTGTCCATTCTGTCCTGCAATCCATCATTTCCCTGCCTCCACTGCTGATATTACACTTGGTTGCTGTGGAAAATATCATCAGAGGAAAAGTGGATTTAAGGAAAGGGATCTTCCCCATTTCCAGTGCGTGATGCCAGCTCCTGTCTGCAACAGTGGCACAGTGCAATGAGCCCAGACAAAGTGGGAATGCAGCAAAATCCCAGTTTCCTATTTCCTCCAGCTGTTCCTTGAACAAACCTCATGTCTGTGAATGTTCAAGAAGGAGAAGAAGGGACAAATGTGGTCAAACCAACATCAGCCTCTATTTCCATAGAAACCTTCGGGATAATCACCCAGCTGCAGGACACAGGGTGGAAAACCCAAGGGGAGCACGTTGGTGTGAGCTGTGGGTCCATGGTGACCCCAGGGTGCTGCTCCAAGGCCACAGCAGGGCCTGTGGGAATCCTTCCTGTCAGCTGCCACTTCTATTTTCCAACAGCCAACCTGACTGGGAGTTCACAAACCAACAGCAAATGGAGCTTGAGAAGTCTTATCTCTCCCAGAAAATCTTTTTCCTCATGAATTAGAAAATAGGCAGATGGCTGCAGGATGAGCACCCTGCTTTGTCCAGCCTGGCTAAAACGTCCCAGGGGAGAGCACCTGACACAGCCTTCCTATGCCACCAGCAGGAAAAAACAGGGAGAAAGTCACTTTCCTGTGATGTAGGAGAGAATTGCATGGAGCCAGCTGTTCTAATGCTGAGCTGAGCCCTTTCAGACACAACAAGAGAGAGGGACCCTCTGCAGGCAGCTGCAGGAGCCTTCTGCTGAAATAACGTGGGCACTATTTCTGTCGATGATACTTTAGTGCTACTTTTAATGTGCTACAAGAGGGTAGGTGTGAGAATTGTATTGGTTTCAGCTCAGGGCTGGTTCCTCTCACTCCTCCAACATCACAGCAGCTGTAAATCCTTTCCCAAGCCTGGGGAAGCATCAGCTCTGAGTGCTGACCTGTCCCCTGGTGGGAGGAGAGGAGACTCCCCAAACCCTGCAGAATGGCAAAGAGGCAGCCCAGCCTTTGATCCTCACCTGAAGACACCTCTCCAGGGAGGCTCTGAGCCATGTACCAACCTCCCATCTCCTGGGAAAACCTTAGCCCAGGGGGGAAGGTTCCCTGCACTCAGCCAGCAGCAGCTGCACAGCCCCAGGGATGCTCTGCCTTCTGCTCTGGCAGGTTTCAAACCCCAGACTCGTGGGACCAAAACCATCCCCACGTGTGTCTGCAGGGCTTCTTACAGCACTGACATCCTCTCCATCCACACTGCCATGGTCAGCGTGAGCAGGGAGGGAGGGCACATCCATAAACTCCTGGCTTGAGTAATTCCTTTTTGCCAATTTAGCCTTATTTGGTTTGGGTGACAAATAGGTTTAGGACACTGGAAAAGACCACTTTGTGCCACAGCTAGCACTGAACACACACCAGTTTTTCCAAAAGCATTTAAAAGAAACTCCAAGCTCCTGCTTTGTTTCAGATCGTATTACCCAGATGAAGACAGACAGTTCCGGGAAGGAAACTCACGGGAGAACAAAAACGTGCTGTAAAATCCTCAGCAGAAAAAGAATAAGCACATTTCAGAGGAGATTGGAGCTGCAGCAAAGCCATGAATATTTAACTGCCACACAGAAATATGACCAAGCCCGTGATCCCCTCTTCGTGCTTACAGTGTTTTCTGTTCCCATCTCTGACAACAAAGGAAGATCTTTGGCTGTCAGGTGATCTGAGAGAGCCTTTTAAGTTGCAAGGAGCCTCCCAGGCTGTTCCCAGCCCCAGCAGGAAAACAGAAACGGCAGGAAGCATCCCCATGTACTCCACAATCTCATCTCCTCACGCACGAGGCAAAGATCTGCTCAGCCATTATCTCTGTGAGACAACACCAAAGCCCTCAGAGGAGGAGGCTGCACTTGCAGCACCTGCAGAGCCAGGTGGGAGCTCTGTGCTGAGGTCACCCCTCGCTGCCAGCCTGCTGAGCACAGCAGGGCAGCAGGGAAAGCACTTCTCTCCCTCTCTCACTCTGCAAGGCTCCTGTCTGATGTGATTCACCAAATCCTGCCCCTGAAGGAGGCAGCATCCCTCTCAAACTCTCTCCTGTCCCTGCTGCTCTGCTGCAGGAGCGCAGTTTTCGTGGTAGAATCCAGACTGACACAATGTTGAGTGTGTTCCCTGCACATCTTCCCTCCCCACTGTGCATGTTCTCTTCAGATGGCTGCAGAATTTAGCACAGGAAAGTGGAGGCACCACAGGAAGAGCCCAGGCAGCAAAAAGTCTGGGGTAGAGAGGGCTCATCAATGCAGTTCTGGTGACTGTATTTCAGGCAGTTTGAAATGGATCTCACTCCCCCTTGTTCCCCTTCTGGATACTGGGAAAGGGGTTGGATACTGGGAAAGTGGCTCCCAGCCTTTGTGCCCATCAACACTCATGGCAAAGCACAGTAGCTCAAGAGTTCTTTAAAGCTGCTCTTTTCAGGCATAAGGAGTGATGGACACAATCTAAATGTGAGCTGTCAAATTTTAGGAAGCAAGAAAACCTGTAATGTTTTATTTCTCTCCAAGCTGTGCCTTCAACTTTGTGCCAGCTCTAGTAGTCATCACTGTAGTCCTTCCTCCTTCTAAAGGTTAGGGGGCTTTTCTTTACAAATGCCAGTGGCTGCCTGAACTCCTGGCTCCATGAAAATAAATGCCAGGCTCCAGCAGGACTCAGCCAGGGCCAGGATGTCACTTTCTGCCTCCTGAGGATACAGCCATGCAGCTATTCTGGGCTGCAGCTATGGATGATTTTCTATAAATGCAAATAGATGAAGCCCCAGGACAAACATCTGACCCCCAGACAAGCCTTCTCCATGTGGCATCACCAGCCAGATGTGCTCTCACCCAGGCTGTTGGTACAACTTGAGCAGGCTGCACAGCAGACTCAGGGTGCCAGCCAGGCAAGGCCTGACCCTTTCCACTAACTCAGAGAAAGACAAGCCACAGGCAAGGTTTGAAAGCCAAGGGCAGGATGAACCTGTGCTTTTGAACCTCCTGCTTTACAGCTTCAGCCTGGATGTGCCAGAGCCGAGTGCTGGACTCCATGGCTGGCACTGCCAAGGCTGCAGGACCCATCCTGCCAGGCCTGCTTTGGCTGAGCCCGTGTGGAGGAGCTGTCCTGGGCGTTTATCCCTCCCTAGTGCCCAGTTCAGCTGCACAACAATCAAATCCTTCAAGCTTTGGAGGAGGAAAGCACAGCCCTGGGCTGTGAATTAAATCTGGGAGCTCACAGCAATGCGGGGTCAGGTCTGGGAGCTGAGCAAATTGTGCTGCTCTCCAGGGAGCTCTGGCAGCATCTCCATCCCAAAGCATGGCCCAGCTTGGGTGCTGCTCACACAGCATGAAATGAGAAAGGACACACGGGGCAATAACCCCAAGTCAAACCAGAACTGCCACCAGTTATGAAGATAAAAAAGATACCAGATTTCTCTTTTACCAGCACAGGCAGCGAAGCACAGCAAAGCCCAGTCCTGCAGTTTGGGAAGTGTGAAAGTCCTGCAGTTTGGGAAGTGCCCACACAGCCACAGGCCTGGAGAGCTGGCTGAAAGGCTGAGGTGGTGATGAGTAGCAGCTCCCTGAGCACACCTCCCTCAGCACTGAAATTAGAAGAAGCTACAGCAGAAGACAGTGGAAGATGCTGAAGGCAACTCAGCAGGGCCAAGGCCACGGTGCCTGTCAGTGAAATAATGTCACAGCACTCAGAGAGCTCAGTGTTCTCACTGAGCTCATGCTGAAACACTCACAGGCCTGAGAGATCCTCTGGAAGTGCCTCCCACTCCCTCTTCAGAGGCTGCACACAGAGCTTGGGAATCTCAGCCCTAAACCTGTGCCTCAAGTGCACAGAGCAACAGGTGCTGCATCCGGGGCTGCTTTTCCACAGGGATTTCAAATTTCAGCACCAACGTCCATTGAAAGTTGTCCCTTGAAAGAGTATCATGATCCATGATACACTTCATGTATCCAACAGGGTTATTTCAGAATTTGAAATAAAGTATGCAACTTTCAAAGCCTGTGTGTGTGAGAGCTTCTATGGCAACACAGTTAACATCAACTCCAGCAGGGAAAGCCCAAAAATCTGAAATTCCACATGAAAGAACTGCTCTACTTTCTGCCAGTCCCCTGCCACACATCAGCCTTGCTGTTAGGTCAGTCTGTGCTGCTGGGCATTTTCAGCAGGCCTGGGCTATGATATCAGGGAAAATTCAGCTCCTTGGACCCAGTTCTGGGATTCTTATCTACGATTAACCAGAAATAAAAATAAAAATAAAAATAATTAAAAAAATTTAAATGGAGCTTTGCTTAAGCAAAAAGGAAGGAGAAAACTTTGTGTAGACCTGCCCTTAATCACTACTATTTTAAAAACCCACACAAACTTTGTGTCAGAGCAGGGAAGCTGCTAAAGGAGCAGCACGAGGGGAACTGATCACCAGGAGGAGCAACAAAATCAATTTCCTGGAACTCAAAGTAAAAAATCTCCTTCACCTTGACTTAGAGATGTCTGTGGACAGAGGAGGAGGGTTGGAGGTTCCCCTTCTTCCTTAAAACCTCCCTGAAAACGCTGCCATGCCCTGCCTGCTCTGTCCTGGCAGGCACCTGCACAGGCTGGGAGCTCAAGGCCATGCTCTGGAATGACCATCAAGGGCTGCACCTTTTGGACAAATGTCCCAATGTCCCCAAGAACTGAGGGAGAGGAAAAGAATTCCAGCATGGACCAAGCAGGCCGAGGAAAAGCAGCTTCAACACTGGCTCCATGTGTGTCCTCTGTATCCCTGAGGTGAAGGTTTGCATCCTGAGGCTTAGCAGCAGAAAGGACTTTTCTTTTATGCTCAAAAGAAGAAATCTTCTTTCTGCTGACAGAGGACCTTGCAGTTAACAGCTTCCACAGGGATGTTGTCACTCCCAGCCCAAGGTGGGCTTTAATGACTGCATTGTGAGCTGCTGCTGCTCCTACCAGGAGTGAATTGCTGCAGGTTAACAGGCTCCTTGCACAGCACTCATAAAAATGCCTCCAAAAACCTGCACAGGCAAAGCAATCTGTTTGGGGTCCAGAACAGGCAGAAAACCCAGCAGACAAATTGACTCAAAACAAGACATTGGCTCATGCACTAACAAACAAAAAGCATAAAGGTTATTACAATGACTGCTGGCAATTGCTCCCCAGATCACACACAGAGCTGCTCAGTACACAACAGCTTCCCTCTCCCTCCATTTCCACCCATTTTTTTCCACCATCCTGCCAGGATTTCTCTCTCAGACTCTGATCTACCTGGAGCAAAAGCAGGGATTCACTGCATGCTCCTCCAACACGTGGGCACAGCTTCTTTGGGCTGCTTAGTTTTGTCCACATTGCCTCAAAACAAACACAAATGTACAAAAAGCGAGGCATGGATCACTGGCCTTGTACCAAAGCTTCAGACCAAGGAAGTTAAAAGAATATGATCCTGAGTTTTCTATGCAGCACTTTTGGGTTGTATTTTAATGACACTTGGGAACATTCTCAGTTGGTAGCACTTTGCAAAGCTCCAGGGCAGACATCAGGGTGAGCTGCTGCCTGCTGAGAGCGTGCCTCATTGAGCCCTGCTTTGGAAATCAGCCTTGCTGCCTAAGCAGCTCTGCAAATGTGCCTGTCCCACCCTGGAAGTGTCCAAGACCAGGCTGGATGGGGCCTGGGGCAATCTGGAACAGTGGAAGGGGTCCCTGCCCATGGCAGGGGGTGGAACAGGATGGGCTTTAAGGTCCCTCCCAACCCAACCCATGCTGTGATTCCATAACTCTGTGAAAAACCACACCACCACAGTGGTCTCAGCCTCACTCAGGCCTGGGGGGAGCAGCACTTAAACTTGGGAAGAGAATGTGGTTTTGACATTGAGATCATGTTTTCCACGGCATCAAGGCAAAGATCCACCCCCAGAAAGTGCCTGCTATCTTGCTGTTCAATCCCTAATGATTTATAATTCCCCTAATAAGGGATTTGCATGAAAGCCCTGGCTGTTTTAAATGATGCCTTCTTTTATGCCTTAAAAGCATGCAGCAGATTTATCTTTTACCAGGATGTCAGACTCTTTATGGCTCTTGCTTCTGCTTGAAAGCCACAGTGACTGCAAATCAACAACACTAAGCCTCCTTTTCCTGCACACAAGTGGGATAAACCTTTAGGCAAATTGCTAAGTGCACTGCTAAACCCCTAAGCTTTCATGGCATTGATTCTCACAGCGTCATAGTAATCCCCAAATCTGGTTGAAATGGCAGAAAAGTTCTCATGCTACATCATTTTCAAAATTAAAACTTCATTGTGAACAAGAATTGCAGGCTTTGCCATTCCCTGGAATTGTGTCTCAAGGGTTTTGTTCATCTAAAAATATTGGGAAAAGACCACAATTGTCCAAAGGCTGGTGCTGTTGTGGGAAAGAAAGAAACAAAACATTCCCTCAAAAGGTATAGAAATCAGGTCATATTAAGTGCTGCTTTGAAAATCCACTCTAAAGATTTACACCAAGGTAGGAAAGGCTGGTGAAGGCCTAAAAGCAGCATTGGATGTCCTCAAGGAATAAATCCCCCCAATTAGTATAAGGAATTCTTGTAACATTTCATTCGGTGGAATATTTGTCATGGAGCACTTGCTAATCTGACAGAAGTGAAAGGTTAATTATTATTCTGCTGAGAGACAGCAGTGAGTGCTCCTGCAGACATTTCCAGGCAGGCAAGAGGTTGGAAGCACTTGATTTGGAGAGGTGCTGTGTCCTTGTAGCTCACACACTTCCCTGGAAATCCACAGATATTAAAATCACAGACCTGAATCACAGAATATGCTAATATTAGAAGCATTTGTTTTCAAATTCTGTTTAAATCCTTTGCTAAAGCAAATGAGACTATCTGTTAACACTGGGAAAACAACTTTTACTGGACCTGATCAAAAGATTACTGGAAGTCCTGTATGGTACCTGAGGGTCAGGATTAACAGCAGTGATGTTACTGAGCAGGACAGAGGGAATTCCAGGAAGAAGTGGGCACAGCTGGGTGTGGAAGTGACTGACCAGCTCATCTCTCCACCAGATAAGATCTGGAAGCCACATAGAGGTCAGAAATGCAGAAATCCTCTGGTAAAAGCTGTTCCCTGGAGATGTTCTGCAGTCTCAGTGGTTAAGAAGTTTTGGTGATGGTTTCAGAAACTCTTGTCTGTAGCTGGCACCTGCAGCAGCTCCTCCTCTGTCCAGGGCCATCCCAGCCTCCAGTTCCACACAGCTGCCCTCAGATTCTCCAAAGCACCCCCTGGTGTGACACCCTGCACCTCCCAAACCCCCACACGCCTCATCCCATGCTCATGCCATCCATCAGCTCACAAACCCTGCTCCAAAGCAGATCCCACCACGCTCAGAGGGCAAGAAAAGCCCACGAACAGGACTGTAAACCAGCCCAATACAATGAAATATCAACTCCCAAAGGGTTTCTTGGGGATAGAAATGAAAACTGTTGGTAGTGCCCCATCCCTGCAAGTGTTCAGTGCCAGGGTACAGAAAGCACTGGGCAATCTGGTCTAGTGGAAGCTGTCCCTGCCCATGGCAGAGGGCTGAAATTAGATGACCTGTAAGGTCCCTTCCAACCCAAGCCATTCTGTGATTTTTCAAAGATTGAGGCTAATATTAATACTGACACAATAATATTGAATACTGCACTGCTGAATTACAGTTTTCCATTCAGTTACAGTTTTTCATTTAACTTCCCCTCTAAGCCTCATTGTTCTTTAGGTTGCTTCTTAATTAGCAGGACTTTCAGAGGAAAAAAAACAATGACCTCAAGGAGAGCTAATTAAAAGAGACTCAACAATTGTGCAGAACATCTCTCCACCAGTTACTCGAGGGAAGGGAAGGTCCTGCTCTGCCCTGGTGTGGCCTCACCTCGGTCTGGGACAGTTGTGGGTGCCACGATACCAGAAGGGTCTAAAGCTGTTGCAGAGTGTCCAGAGGAGGGACATGGGCATGGGGAAGGCTCTGAGGAGCAGCTGAGGGCACTTGGATTGTTCAGCTGGAGAAGGAGATGAGGGCAGAGCTCAGCGGGGGCTGCAGCTCCCATCTCTGGGACAGGGACAGGGAAGGGCTGGAGCTGGGCCAGGGCAGGGTCAGCTGGAGATCAGGGAAAGGCTCTTCCCCAGAGGGTGCTGGGCACTGCCCAGGCTCCCCAGGGAATGGGCACAGCCCCAAGGCTGCCAGAGCTCCAGGAGTGTTTGGACAATGCTCAGGCTCAGGCTGGGATTGTTGGGGTGTCTGTGCAGGGCAGGGGTCAGACTGGATGATCCCTGTGGGTCCCTCCCCACTCAGGATTTTCCATCATTCTGTGATTATTGCACCTAAAAAGTGAAGCTCAAGGAGGAAAACCCCAAATCAAAGGACAGAGATGGGGAACTCCTCTGAGCCACCAGAGAATGAAGTGATGGAGGTGCACAGAGAGGAGCCCCAGAGCTGCACACAGGGCCAGTGGGATAACTGGGAATGCCTGGGAGAATTGCAGAGAGCAGAGGCTGTACAAATCTAATTCCCATCAGACATGCCTGGAACTGCAGCCTGTCTATCAGCACACAGGGATTACAGGAAGTGAGTGTTTTGGCATTTGTTCTGACAACGAGAAACCAAAACCAGGCAGGGATGTTGAAATCTGCCTCACTTCTAGCAGCTGTTTGGAGGAGGACAGAAATAAAACCACCCTAAACTACCCCCCAAAAAACTGATAAAAATGAGAGGAAACATGGCAGAACCACTGGATATAGGAATAGATGTCATCCCAGTTGAATAAGCCAAAAGACTTCTTGATGTGCTAAGAACAGGAGCTTTTGTCTGGAGAAGCCAATATTATTATTCTAATTATAACTATGACACCTTGGGGCAGAGAACTAGAATGTGATAAGTAATAAAAGATACACAGATAACAGTGAAGTGGCCAGTAAATAAGAAATAGATGGCTCAGAGCCCCCTTTGGGGCTGAAAATGGACTCTGGGCTCTACACATTAATATTAAAATATCATTTGTCATCATGGTTAACATTTACATATACTAGGTCTTTTTGTATAATCCAAAAAAAGTAACTGAAGCTCTCCCTAAATTCTTACAGCAAACAGATGCAACAAAAGCAGCTGGAAACCCAATCCTATTTGAAAGGTAAGCCCTGAAAAATGTCTCTTGGTGCCCACAGGAGACAAGTGGAACCAGAATGAGTAAGTGCCCCAAGAGGATTTTGTTCTTCAGTTCAGCCACTGAAAACTTGCACATTGACAGGACAGTGAGAGACTGAGGGCTGCAGTGTGAAGAATAAAGTCCACACTTCTCTCCACAGTAACTAAAGCTGCCCAAGGGCAGGAACAGGGAGAGACTTGCTGTCATTTGCCTCGTCTCTGCTGGGGCTGACATCCCAACTTTTGTTGTTCCTCCCAGCTCTGATCTCTGCTGGGGAAAGCAGCACTTCTCCGAATGCCTCAGGAAAGAAAGATTGACACAAGTCAGTGCTACCACAAAGAGCCTCTAATGAGGGAGAGGAAACCCAAGTCCTGCTTGGAAGAACTGCCCCAACCCCTGAAATGTTGCAATGAGCTGAGCTCAGAAGTTTTTCATGAGGGTGGGCAGGCCCTGGCACAGGGTGCCCAGAGCAGCTGTGGCTGCCCCTGGATCCCTGGAAGTGTCCAAGGCCAGGCTGGACAGGGCTTGGAGCAGCCTGGGATGGTGAAAGGTGTCCCAGCTTCTTGCAGGGATTTGGACTGGATGGCCCTGAATGGCCCTTTCCAATCCAAAGCATTCTGTGATTCCATGATAAGGACTGGAAAACCTGCACAGTTTGTTCCACCAGGTTGTGATTTAACCCTTCCCAGCTCCAACCAAACACTCAGGGCAGCCTGAGCCCACAGCTCCAAAAGTTCATTCAATTCTGTAACCCTGGGGACATATTTTGAGTATAATCAGTGCTCAATAATTTTGGTGCTTTGGCCAAGCCCTCAGCAGGAATCAGCAGAGAGCAGGTCAGGCTCTGTCCCTCCATTCCCTCTGCCCCCAGAGGAAACACCTTGAATTCAGCTGCCTCGGGCAGGAACCAACACCAAGTCCTTGTGCAGTCCAGCAGAGCCTGGTCTCATCAGCCTCTGCCCAGGGCTGCTCAATCACTAATGAAAAGCTGCTCATGGTTTTGGGCTGGGTTTTTTTGGTAGTGTTTTAATCATGACATTTGGTGCCAGCATCCATCATGTCTTTTCAGGAGCACTGGAGCCACAGCTGTCACACTCCAGGGTTTGTGATACAACATGGGAAATTCAATCTCTGCTGCTCCCAGGCAGCAGCTGCAAGTGCAGAACATTTGCTGCAGCTGAGGAGGGGATGCTGAAGTGTGTTTTAAAAACATGTCCACACATCCTGTTCCATTTAGGCTCCCCATGGTGTGGCAAGCAGGTAGAATCCAGACACCTGGGGATGAGGCAGGCAAAAATAGAGTAGAAAATCCACTGCCAGCTCACTGAAGCCACAGAAGTTGCTTTGAGCCACTTGAGAGGAACTGAGGAGCCTCAGCAGAGCACAGGGCAGCACCTCAAAGGCTCCTCAGCCACAGGACAGTTATTCAAGCAAGTGGCTCTCAGAAGATCTGGGGAACACAGGGAATGTTGTTCCCCACATCCACCTGGCCACACTTCCCAGCAAGAGTCACCCACACTGCTCAGGCAAAACAGGTATTTACACCAGGCAAGAGTGGCAATACTACCTAAAAAGCTGTCTCCAAAAAAGAAATAGGTACAAGAAGCTCCAATCTGTATCAAATCAGCTCTGTGAAAGACAGAACCAACAGAGCAGAGCCCAGAGCTGCAATTTCACAGCTCTGCTGTGTCCAGGCCAGGAGTTTGTATCATCTCTTACATCACATGTGCCACCTGCATGTGCTCAATTTCCAGCCTGGGTGCAAGACTTTCCAGTTTTCTTGCACAGCTCAGGCTCTGGGGCCCACCAAAATTGAGGGGGCAGGCTCAGGTCCTGTTTCCAGGCCTCAGCTCCTGGCAGTCAAATAAAAATAACCCCTCCTCCTGTGGAGGAGGCTAAACATGGCTAAAATAAAGGAAGACAAATAGGTGCCAAAAGACGTGTCTCCTCCTAATCCAGCTACATTTCTGCAGTGTGAGGTTACAGGTAACGAGCAATTGAGAAAAAATGATGCCACAGAGAGCTGGTTTGTGCTCTGCACATCATCTGAAGGAGCATAACTGAGGACAGCTTGGGCTGGCAGTTACCTGTGAGCAATCCTTCAGCTCCCCAGCACTGGGCTGTTCCCCCAGCCCAAGCTGGCCAGCTGTCACCCTGCTCTGTGCTGCCTGCTGGCATTTCAGCTGGAATTGGCACCCCCAGCCCCGGTGCCCAGGACAGAGCAGTGGTGCCCACCCTGTGGGCACAACTCCCAGGTGGAAATCAGCCACTCACTGCTGACTCGTGGATCTCGGGGCAGCTCTGGGCTGAGGGTTCCTCTGGTGCCACCAGGCAGGCACAGAGGGCCAAGCCTTCCTCTCTCCAGGCCTGCTGCAGCCCCAGCACCTCAAATGGAGCTCTGGGGCCATCCTTCCTCTTCACAGGGGGCACCTGGAAATCCATTGGAACACAATTCCATTTTTAGATGGACTGAAAAAAACCCCTTTTTCTTGCTCTGTTGCTTTGGAGTAGAGCCCCACAACAACCCAGGGAGCACTCTGCTTTGATTAGTAGATTAGCTGTGGTTTAGCCAGTAGAAAAATCAATAAAGACCAAATTAAATAGGAATAACACATTGCTTTTGATAAGCCATAGGATTTATTTTCTCAATGAGGACTTGCAAGCTCTGACTTCCACCAGTTCCAGTGCGTGGAAGCAGGAATTCACATTATTTCCCTGGTCCAGCAAGGGGTGAGCACAGAGGCCCTGCCAAGGCTGCCTGGAGTGCTCCTGTCACAGCAGCACCGCGTGTGCCTCTGTCAGTGACAGTGACAGTGACATCAGCCCAGCCTCAGCTCACAAATCAATGCCAAGGGATGATGCCATCCCCAGGGGCTGCTCAGGCTTCCCTAAGGAGCCCCCAATAGCCCAAACCCCATCAATCCTCATCCTGTGAATCCCCTTTTAGTTGGGCTGAGGTGATTTCTTTCTCATGGATTTTCTTGTGCGTGTGTGTGGGAGGCAAACATCCTGTTTTCCAGTTTATAGATCTGATTTAAACCCAAAGGGTAAAAAGTGACTTCTGCAACCCCAAGACATAAATTATTATTGGGAATATCAGTTTAGATCCAGGAAGAAGGTTCCAGTAGGACAGACTATGCCTTGGCTCTTTAAGTTGCTCAAAGTCAGATGAAACATAATCCACTTTAACATGCAGAATACATGAAAATCTTGATTTAAAGTTGCAAAAGAGAGAGGAGAGATACTTGAAACAGTGTGGGAAGGCACTGGGATGCTACAAAATGCCCAGGGCAGCTGGTGAAAAGGGGCAGAAAACTCTGGGAAAGGCAGACAGGGAATCAGCAAAGCCAGGAGAAAGGAAAAGCAGAGGTACCTGATCCAGAACATGCTCTGGATGGAGAGAAAGGCAAGTCTGAGCTACAGGACTGTAATTCCCTCCCAGGGCTCTGGTGGATACAGAAACTCCAAGTCTTGTTCTCCTGGTTTATACCATCACCAGTCTCTATTTACTGCATCTATAGCCCCAACCCATTTACAGGGAGATAAAGGCCTTTAAAAACATGTTTTTGACACAGGGCCAGGCTGGATTTTGAAACTGCTGCACAGCTCAGCTGAATCACTCCAAACAGCAGCACCAAGTCCTCCACTGCCTCACGCACTGGATTCCCAGGGGGAATTCTGCACCATCCAGAGGAGCACTGCTCCCAGCTGGCAGCATCCAGCACATCTCCAAAGGGATCAGTCAGGATATGCTGAGTTACACAAACCAGTCCATGGATTACCATTGCATGGATTACCAGATGAGAATTTGGTCTCAAAATGCCTCAACATTTCCAGTTCTTTCAGTGAAAGAAATGCAAACTTCTTCATTGCTATCCAACAGGCATTCCAGAGCCTGTGTAGAATAAATTGGTGGATTTTACCCCAGATTTTCTTGGGCACAAAGTCCACCTGAACATCTGACCCTACACCCAGCAGAGTGACACAGCCCTGGAAGCTGAGGTACCCTTTCAGGCTCAGAGAGAACTGCTGCAAGCCAGAGCTCAGTATTTTTTTTAATGGGAATAACACAAGGGAAGAGAGCTCACACTGCAGCTGGTCACAAGCTAACGAGTCTGAATGGAAAATTCAGGATCCAGAGCTGTTCCAGTGGCAATTTTCATTAGCATTGAAGTAACACTAAAGAATGTTAGCAATGTTTTAATGCAAGCAGGAACATCATTAACAATTAATTGTGTTTAAGTGGAGTTTAAGTGATTTAAAAGCCTGGCTGCTCAGGGTGAAGTCTACCTTGGCTGCGTGGATCAGTATTGGTATCCCAGAGTCTCTCCCAGGGAAAAGAATAAGGCCACTGAGCAGGGGGGGAAGGAAAAATATTCACTGGGGAAGAAAAATACACTGCTTTCCCTAGGGAATAAAGGGTAATATGGATGGGAAGGAGAGAGGATGGGCTGGTTTCTTTAGAGGAAAAAAACATATGAACCAAAGGACAATTAAGGCAGCCCCTCACTTGTTCACAGCACTCTTGACTATCAGGAAGGGTCTATTCTTATCTAGAACAAGTGGTGAAAACCAGGAACCTGTGTCCATTGCCAAGGACAAAGCCTAACACCCAGCAGGCACTTTCAACAACTGAAAACCTGGCTCAACAATTTTTCACTTCTTCATAAACTCCAGACACAACCCAGCTCCACCGGCTCCGGGACACTTTTACCTACGGACTCCGAGGTGAATTAGAACATCATTTCCACTTTGTTCAGCCCCTGTTTTGTAGCTGTTGGGGGGTAAAAAGGAGATTTCAAGAGTGATTATGTATTCAGTGGAGGTGCAAACACAGCCCTCATCACCCAGAGCCTTCTGTGCAGGTCACTGCACTCACCAGGGACAGCAGCCACGTCACCAGGGCCTGGTGGAGGTTGGCTGCTCCCAGCACCTTGTCAGGCACCTCACACTGGTCCGTGGCCACTTGGCCACAGCTTGCCAGCCAAATGGTCAGCAGCAGCACCTCCTTTTTCACTCTGTGGCATCCAGGCAATGTGGCAATAGCTGGCAAAAAAGAGGCTTCCTGTCAACAAGAAGATAGTATGGAAATGAAAGCCACTTGGATGAGTGGAAGTGTATTCATCATCAGGAATTAATTACATTCCCTGGCGTCACAGGAGGGGCATTTAACACCCAGAGAGCATTTATCAAAGAGGGAGAATGAGCCATAAAAGCCAGGTTGTTCCACCTGCCTGAGCACTGCAGGTTTTCTTGGACAGCTGTCACCTGGGTCCTCGTTTAGTCACACACTGCCTGGTGAATGGGAGGTGACACAGTCACAGCTGGAGAAGTGTGATTGAATTTATTCTGTATTCAAGACTCAGTGTTTGGGGGGTTTTTTAATCACTGAAAAGCCTTCAAACAAGCCTGATAGTGTGAAAACTCATTATTTTCTGCTTCACCTACCATCTCTCATTTCAGAGATGATGTCACAGTTAAGGGAACTCAGCTCCTTTCTTTACTTCAGCATTGGTAGTTGGTGATTTAGGATGCAAATTCCCTCTCCTTTAAGAGAACTCTTCAAGACACAACTTCAAGCTTGAACTGTGGTACTTACAGCTTTTTGTCCTTCCACAGATGCAGCAGCTGCAGCTGTAATTATTGCCTGGCTTGTTCTTCCTATCTGTATTCAACTTGCTGCCCCTGACATTTCTTTGGTAAATTAAGCAGCAAGTCCCTAAAATCCCACAGATCCTCCAGTACTGCTCCTCAATAGCTACGATCACAGAATCATGGAAGGGTTTGGCTTGGAAGGGGCCTTAAAACTCCTTCCATCCCCTCCCACAGGCAGGGACAACTTCCACTGGACCAGGCTGCTCCAAGCCCCACCCAGCCTGGCCTCATGTTTTCAGTTGCTCCATGTAGCCCATAATGAGGATTTCTGCCCACACTTCTGCACTGAATGAACCTTAATTTGATTTACCTGAATTTACTCTGAAAGCAAAGTAAGCTAAATCCAATTACAGCCACTTTAATTCTGAATTAAAATGTCCAAAAAGGTGTTCCATGACTAATCCACTTGACAAGTTAATGTAGCTTGACTTTTGTGCTGGTCCTCAAAACAGACAACTTCTTCAAAAGGTTTAATAAGGAATGAAATGAAAGCAGCTCTACTGTGTCACCCATGTTTTGGTACCAAATAAAACTGTAATAAAGGCAAACCAGCCATGCAAACGTGTGTGATGCTGCAGGTTTGTCTTAATTCATGTTCCTGTAGTCCTGGGGTGCCAACAGAACTCCTCAGGGCTTTGACCCCTGCACTGCAATCCCCTGAGGAAGAGGCCTTGGGTGAAACTCTGGGACCATGAGGGAAAGGTGACCTTCTCCTACATCCTGTGGTGGAGAAAGGATTCTTCCTTCCTCCCTCAACAGGGGTGTGGGGATCAGTGAGACGAGGTAGTTATAGAGCTAATGACACCAACAGTATCTCTAATGTTTCAGCAGGAAATCTCCAACCATCCCAAACTTCCTCGGCCAGCTCAGTGGGTTTGCTGACCAAAATCAGGTAACTTTACTTATTAAGGTTCCTTCTGACTGAAGTTTTGGGGAATTTTGAACCTTCCCTCTTCTCCCTCTGCCAGCCTCCTCACCACAACAAGAATCTCAGTGTAGAACTTGAATAACTTCCGAAATATTAAGACTAATGAAGAAAAAATGAGCTAATCCAGATTAATTCTGAGCAAGAATAGCTGAAGAAAGATACAACTGGTGCTTCCTGGGTATGGCTTCCCACAGCACAGCCCAGTTTACCCCAGTCTGCAAAGGAGAGTTCAATTCACTCACGTTACACTGGCTTTTATTGGTGACAGTATTAGGTTATAAAAAGCCTAAAATTACTCAAATGCTGGGCTATTTTTGGTTGCTCTGGCTGGAATTGTGCTGTCACTCAGAGACAGGCTTGCAGCTGATTGCAGTCAAGTGCCAACAATTACCAAAGAGTAAATAAGACAAAATTTCCTCTTCCCAAATCCTTGCTATTTTATTTTGCAGTTATAGTTTATGTCATTACAAGTTCCAGCCCTTCATCCACCCTCCATCCCCAGCTCTGGCCTTTCTTTCTCCCCTCTCACAGAACAGCAGTGCAAGGAGGAGCAGCAGGCACAGTGAGCAGCCCAGGAGTGACCTCTGCCCAAAGGCACAGCACAGGGAAATGAGGAAAAAGGAATTGCAGGGTAACTTCAGGCCAGAATGCAGCCTGCAGGGACAGCAGTGCTGAACTTCCACAGACACACAACGGCCTCAGGCTGAGGGAGGGCAGAGTTTGTTGGGATATTGGGAAGGAATTGTTCCCTGGGAGGGTGGGGAGGCCCTGGCACAGGTGGGCCCTGGATCCCTGGAAATGTCCAAGGCCAGGCTGGACAGGGCTTGGAGCAGCCTGGGATAGTGGGAGGTGTCCCTGCCCGTGGCAGGGGGTGGGATGGGCTTTAAGGTCTCTTCCAACCCAAACCATCCTGGGATTCCATGATAATCCCAAAGGAAACTACTATTCATTAAAAACTCGTTTTAAAAAGTGGTAATTTATCTCCATATTATTATTATTTTCAACCAGAGCTGTTTATGATGACAGCAAGCCAAGGCCTGGTGGGCACAAGGTTGCCAGCCAAGATTAACATAACTTTATTTCTAATAAAATAGCTCAGAGTGGTTAAATGATGCTTTTGTTGATGTTTATTAAAAGGGTAGTCAGCATTGTTCTTCCTACACATCCATGTTAGGTTGGACAAAGAGTTTCAAAGACTGGGAAACGTTAATGCCAAAGCTGTGAGAGGCTGCAGTGAGCAAGGACAAGTTCAGGAGCCAGGCAACAACTTCACAAAGATTTCCCAGCAGAATCAACTCATCCAGTCCGAGGAGTTGCCCCAGTGGCAGGACAGGCCAAGGAAAAACCAATTTTTGACTTTAAGAGATACAGCCCCTCCTTTTCAGCGAAACGAAACTTCAACATTTCCCTCCCAGCACCTTTCCAACACTAACATGGAAGCAAGGCAGCATGTTCCATCCAAATACCCTCCCTACTCCACTGGACAGACTCTGCAGCACCAAAAGCTCCATCCAAACATCTCCTGCATGGAAAAGGAAGAGAGGTTAAACTCACACAGTCTCCTCCTTCACCACAGAGGGGTGAGTGAGGGGGAAGGGGAGGAATAGGAAGACTGGCACTCTCATTGGCTGGAGGTTTAATCAAAATAATTGTTTTCAGCCCTGGCTAAATTTATCCTCCTATGTCATCTGCACCCTAGCTTGGATCCCAGATTTAAGAGGCAATCCCTGATGAATGGCAAATTACTGACTGCAGAACTCTTTTGCCAAATGATGCATCTGCTGTGGGTTTGTAAATGTGAGCTGATTTCTAAGTGCTGGAGCAGCTCGAGCTAATTTCTCTAATGAACCTTCCCCTCTCATTCCACAGCTGCTCTGGTATTCCATGGTCCTGCTCTGCCCTGGACAGAGCTCGTGGTACAAGACACAACCACCATGCTTGTGTGGTTATATCCCTATTTTCCACACAGTCACGTGGGAAATGGAGGATTTTTAGGACACATTTCACAATTCTGGCCATCCAAGGCAAAGCAGATTATCACTATTGCATGGCTTCTAAAAATTCTTGCATTAGATGAAGACATATTGGAAATGTCAAGTGTTTGTTCATTTTCATTCTGTGGGGAAGGAGAAATGATGACAATGCCATCTGTTAGATGATTTGAAACTCCACAATAAAGCGTGGAATAAACCCTGAAACCATTCAAAAAACCTGCTTGATCATTGCAAAGTGGGAGCAGCGGGTGAGAATGAGGAGAGGAGGATCTGCAGCTCCTGCATGCAACTGGCAGAACACTCTGGAATGAGAAAGTTGACTTTTCCTGACAAAAAGGAGAGTACAATTGATGTTTAATGGTCTGAATGGTCTTTCTGTAAATGCATTTCTGTACCAGAAGTGCCACTCCGTGGCACCACTGCCTTTCTGAGCATCATGCTGAGGTTATGGATCTGAAAAACACGATGAGGGCAAGGTGGTATTGAAATTTCTGGTGTGGATGAGCCTCAGATTGCTCAAAGAGAGGAATTATGATGCTCCAAAGCAGAGAACTCTGCCAAGGGAGATTGCAGGGATTCAGGGAGCTGTGTGATGGAGCATTATTTGCTCTGATCTCCATAGTTTTCAATTCGCTGAGGGCACTCCAGATCATGAGAGTTTAAGTTAAAAATATAATAATAAAGAAAATGTCTTTGCTGAAAGTTTTCTTGCTCTGGACAATTATTCTTAGTCTTGGGTATGAAGAGTAAAACCTCTTAACTGCACTAAGGGAATCCTCAGCTGCTTCACTGGAGTGAATGGCTCATCTATCAAAGATGTGGATAAACCCTCTTCCATGGGAGGCAAGGATCTGGTCTATAGGATTTGTTAGCAGAGAGATGCTGTGGATCACACAGCATCTAAATATTTTTGGTCAGAATTCAACAAGTTAAAAACCTCATTCAAACAGCCAGTAACAAACAACTTTTTATATTCAACTTCTTTATTTTTTAGAAGTGGGAAAATTTTCTGACAAAGGCTCAGCTCAAGTAAACACTGACCTGAGAAGTGCATTAAATTTAAACCAAAGTAACACTGAGTCTTATTTGAGTTTGTTTGCTTTCCCAGACATAATCATTAAAAATGAGAAGAGCCTTTTCCATGATTGGTGTTTACACTCCAGTAACACTTGGAGAGGCTCAGAAGGATTCCCAGCCTCATTGTGCTGGTGTTCTGAGCACATGTAACAAAAAGTTCCTCCTCTAATGAGTTTATACTCCTGGTTAATGAGAAGCAGCTGAAATGAGTAAAGGAAGTTTAATTACTTACACATTTCATGTGAGCACAAGACTGGGACTCGGGAATTTGTGCCTCAGTCCTGGCTCTGGATTGAAGTCTTTCTCTGTGGAACTGTAAAGGGAGGATAATATCTCCTTATCCTGCTCCCTGTCTAGCTGGATTAATTATCAAGACTCTGTAAAGTGCTCTGAAGAGGAAGAGTGTAAGATTAACAAACTTTCAAAATTAACCTCTGTTCCTTTTTCTGCTCCTAGAAGTGTTGAGGCCTCTCAGCCCCCTCAGTGTGAACTTATCTGCATCTTCCTCACCTTGTTCTTCAAAGGATTCCAACCTGCCTCACCCAAAAAAGTGTCAGGACTTCCAGACCCTCCAAAGGGAAGGGAATTGCATGTGGTCACTTGGAAATGCTGGGACAGAGCATGGATTTGGTCCTCAGCCTTCTGAAATCTAGGCTGGCATGTGGCACATGCTCCAAGCTGGGTTTAAATCCTATGGAAATGGCTCTACTTGGAGACTCCAGGAGATTCCCAGGGGGTTGGAATGAGATAATCTTTAAGGTCCCTTCCAACCCAAACCATTTGGGATTGGTTCTATGATTCACCCTACATTTATCAGCTTGGGGAAAGCCTCGTTTTTTCTTCCCATCTATTTATCTTTTCTCATGTATTTCCCCTGATACTCTGTGGAAATCCCCAAAGAAATAAAGGAAAATAAAGGGTCTGGGGGAGGAAACTGCTCAGCTGCTTTACAAGGAAGTTTTAGCAGAACTAAAGTGGCTTGTTTTAGAGACTGTCAGCTTCCAATTAAAATGGATTGTATCCAGTTTGTCACAGGCTCTATGCTCTTCCCTCCAGCTATAAAACATCCTCCAGACAACCCTTCAGACCTGTGAATTTGGGGCTTTGTGATCCTGAGAACTGCAAAGTGTTTACAGAGTTCCCTGAAGCTGGTGGGAACTCCAGGTGCTTGGCACAGAGCTGGGTAGAGCTCTGTGTTTGCAAAATAAAAATAACTGCACAATTCTTCCACTCCATAATCTCGGATAAAGCCCTGAATTCCATTCCCTGCCACTGAGAAGAATGCCCCATAATGAGTATTTGTGGAATAATGTGTTTACAAGTTGTGACCAAGCTTATCCCCCTGTGTGCTGAGATTTGGAACACGAGCCCAGCACAAGTCAATGCTGAACGAGAAGGCATGAGTGAATCCAGGAGTGCAGTTTAAATCCTGCACTTCCTTTAACAGACAAGCCTGTACATCCCCTTGGAAAAACAGAGGGGCAAGTTCAGCCTCCTTTCATCTACAAATAGCATCAGTGATCACAGCCCTGAGGTAAGGCCAGGAGCTGGGAATTCTATTTTGATTCCAAGAGAGAGAATCACGGCAGAAAGTGTTTGTTTCTCTGTGCAATTAAACGTGACTGGCACTTGTTCAGAGCCACTGCAAACCCAGGGCAGCTCTTCCTGCTGCCAGCACAGGGCCTGGCACAGAGCAGGACCTGAGGAGACAGAAAGCCCAGAGATGGTTTTGTGTCCTGCTGCCCTCTCCGGGATGAGAAACAGAATTCGGCTCATGGACATTTTCCATTATTGTCTTTGAGTTTAATGTGAACATCCTGCTAATGTGAATGGAGGAGTATTCAGGACCTCTACTGGCAGCAAGTTCCTGCATGGAATCCTGGAAACTCTGCTCCTTTTCCTTGTATTAACCTTTCCCTTAAGCAACAGCAACGAATGTTCCCATCTGTCAAACTCAGGCAGGAGTGTATTGAGGAATAAGCCCAAACTCATTTTAATCACTTCCAAGATATGCCGAGGAATATAAAGGATTAAATAGCTCACATTATCCTGGGGCCTTTTCAAACTGCAGTCAGAGAAACAGCACTGCAAGATCTCATTGCATTGTAAAGCCCTGGTTCTTCAATTCCTTCCACAGCTGGAAAAAGCACAAATGTGGGAGCCCCTGGGAACCATCAGAGTGGCTCTCCAGGTTGACATGGAAGGTTCTCCATGGCTTTTTGGTGACCCTGTTGCATCCAGCACAGGTGAATTTCCTGGTTCTGAGCATTTCTACAGCAATTTGGCTGAAAAACCTCTTCAAGCAGCCAAAGGTTATGAAAGCAGCTTTACTGTGTGGCTCCTGGACCTGCTGTGGTGGTGTGCGCAGAACTGGGGAGAGGAGCCATGAGGATGGGAAGTATAACCTGCCCTAAGAGTGCCTGGGCACTTCCATAACACTCCTGACTCTGGAGACACGGAGAGCAAACTCCTCCTGTGTGGAGGGAGGTGTTTATAACACAGACACCTAAGGCCTAGACCCTCTGCCTGCCTATTAAGGCAAGCCCTTAGGTCAGATCTGTGCCATCCTGAGCCTCCTCTCCTGGGATTTGTGCCCGGAGCCAGGGACAGCAGGAAGCAGCCACTCCACCAAAGTGCTGTGCCAGCAAATCCCCCCATTTGCTTTCCCTGGCACCATGTGGGAAGATGAAGAGGAGGCCAGAAACACAGGCTCTGTGCCAGCTGCCAGCCACCCATGCTAGAAAAACATTTCCTTGGGATCCTCCATCTATTCCAAATGCTGTGTGCTGGGCTAGTGGCACAAACAGGAATCTTGGCCTTCTGTCTCTGTGTGCTAAGTTTAACTCCATCTCTAATTGCCTTAGTTTATTTTTAAGCCTTTCTTGAGTCGAGGCAGTGGGTTCATTAAGTACAAGAGATTTTAATCTTGTTTCAGGAACTCATTAAATGCCTGGCAGGAAAAAAAAAAAGGAGGAATTCAGGAGCCATCTGGTGGCTGTTGGGCACAGCACTGCTAGCCATAACCTTGGCATCAGCGCAACAGGGAGAGCACCTGGAGCCAAGCAAAACCCAAACTCAGCTCTGGTGTCTGAAAAAAAATTAGTGTAGGAAATATTCGGTGGCTTTTACAATTAATGGGTTTTTTTAGAGCTATATTAAAATATTAGTAAGGGCTAAATGCTGTTATAATTACATTCACAGAGATGCAGTTGCTCTGGTCCAGTGTCAATGAAAACATTTGGTCACAGGTGATTTGTACTACCAGGATCACCTTTGGAGTAACACAGATATAGAAAAATTCAACTACTGTGTCACAAAATCGTTATAATCATAAAAAGATTTTAGAAGTTTCCTCAGCTTCTCCAAATAGATGGACTGCACCACATTTTGGGGGATAAATTAGCATTTCTGTAAGGAAGTGGCACAAAACCTATTCCTTCATGAACGGCTGATCAGACCTTTGTCCATTCTTTGAGACATTAATGTGACTTCCTTACAGTCCTTTTCCTTTATGCATTTTCCACCGAGCAATAAGAGTAGTGTGTTTCTAAATAGTGCTGAGCCCATCACCTCAGTGCAGTCCTCTGAGCAGCTCCAGTGGAGCTGGGGAGGTGCCCAAGTGCCCTGGTCCAGCAGGGGAAGAGCTGGGTTGGGGTCCTGGGATCCACAACGTCCTTGAACAACCCAGAGATGGAAGAAAAGGGCAATTTCTGATGTTGATGTCAGCACCATTGCCTTAAAAAGATCAAAACACCCGTGGAACAGCAATGGCAATCACAGGCACCTATTTAAGGAAGACAGGTAAAGAATCAAAAGCATTTCACTGACAATTTGCAGATCAAGGCACCTCCTACTTAAAAATAACTTCTGGGGCCAGTAACTAAACTAAAAATACTTGCACAAGTTTTGGAAATCAATCCCTACTTTCAGGCAGACCGTGCTGATGCAGGGTAACTGTCCCAGCAGCAGAATGTACAGCACTTCAGCACCACTCTGGATGGTAAATATGGATTCTGTCAGGGATTTTCCCCACAGGAAATACCAGATCAAGGAGAGAACAAGGCCATCAGAGGGCGAGGAAGGACTTGACCATAAAATATTGGTAATTTTGTGGCAATGCAAGTAGAACATCTTGTGGTTGAGGATTCTCCCTGACCAGAGAGCTGAGTTGATGGTGTGTTAACATAAAGAACCTGCTGCTTTGGACAAAAAGGTGATGGAGCCTGTGTTTACAAGATGGAAAGGAAAGTACCACATCATCTATTTGTAAAGGTAGAATGACTCTGTTGTGCCTGGATGTTTTTGTTTTGTAAGGCAGCTGTAAGGCTAAGCTGCAGTGAGATGAGGATCATGGTAATATAATTACTAACACAAGGTTAGCCCAAGTGCTTGTGAATGCCAAGAAAAATGAGATGCCACAGTATGAGTCAACACATTCATTTCCCAACCACTCTGGCTGGGTAAGGGAGATAAAACTGTCTTTATAAGGGGCTGGTTACAAGGTGGCTCCTAATAGCTCTCCAACAACATTATCTTGTTCTGCCATATCATGATAAAGCAATAAATGGAGAATCAAGCTGAAGTCCTGCTGAAAGCACCTACTTTGTCCCCCTAATAAAAGAGATGAGTACAAGCTAAATTCTATTGTTCTGTGTGAACTGAATTCCAGGGCTGGACGGGCCATGCAGGGGTTTGGCTGCTGTGTGTGAGGCCAGCTCTGACACAAGCTCAGGTGCTTCACTTCACATGGGGCTGCTGGGAAAGGAGCTCTGTGAAGCTTCATCAGCAGAGACATTTCCCTTGGTCCTGGACAAGCTGCAGAGCAGCTCTGCCTCTGCCTGGCCTCACCTGCCTCACCTGCACTGCCTCTGCACTGACTGCAGCTCCGCCCTGTTCCCTCACTCCAGACCGACCCCCTGGGTGCTCACTGGGCTGCCCCTGGCTCCTGTCCCTACCTTGGCTTTCTGCCCTTCCTCTCGGGCCTTTGTCATTCCCACACATTTGCCAGCTGGCCACGCTCACTGGAGCTGCTCTGCTGCTCCTTTGGGACCGTGGCACTGCCCTCCCTGCTGGTGAGGACTGCCCTGCCTGCCTTGCTCTCACCTGCAGGTCCTGCTTTGTCTTCCCCAAAGGCTTCCCAGTGCCAGAGGGCAGGGATGGATGGGATACTGGGGAGAACTTGTTCCCTGGGAGGGTGGGGAGGCCCTGGCACAGGGTGCCCCTGGATCCCTGGAAGTGTCCAAGGCCAGGTTGGGACAGTGGAAGGTGTCCCTGCCCATGGCAGGGGGTGGGACAGGATGGGATTTAGGGTCCCTTCCCACCCAGAGCAGTCTGGGATCCTGTGATATCCTTAGAATAACCTGCTTGTGCTGCTCCTGACACAAAACTCAGCTCTGTGTCTGGCAAAAGTCACCACCATTATCTGGATCCCACCTAATGGGAATGTGCCAGGTAAACAACATCAGCACTAAGTTCCTTATCATAATAAGCAGGATGAATGAAGTGACAGGCCAAACCCATTTCATTTTACATCCTCCATTTAACTGCTTTACATCCTGTGAGCATTCCTTCTGTCTTCCTCATCAATAACACTGCTCAAATAATGAAACAAACCCCGTGTTGCTCCTCTAAACTACTAATTCCTCCTGAGCCTACAGCTAGGGTCACACCACCACTCTGCTGCCTTTCACAGAACTCTGGGTGCTCACACCAGTTCTGGAGCAGATCCAAAGGTGAAAATGTGGTTAGGGAGCCCAACTGCAGAAGAGATCAACTCATGCCAGTCTTGAATTTCACCAAAGTTTGGGTGGTGCAGAGAAGGAAAAAATCAAAACCAAAACGTAGCATTAAAAAAATCAGGTTCTTTCTTCCCTGCATTAATTTTTAAACTAAGAGGTGAGCCAGATTGCCCAAGTATTCAGACACCTACAGACATGGACTTGAATTCTTAGCAGAATTGGCAGAATTCTTAGCAAGAACCCACTGATTTCCCAGGGAATTGGCACCTGCATGTCTTGAAAATCCACTGGATCTCAGCCCCTTCTTCAGCAGCTGAAGTGCCCCTGGAAGTGAATTCTCAGTCTCTCAAGTCACCTCTCCCCAACCCTGACTCTCAGAGTGAAGCTGAGGACAGAGTTTGACTGAACTGGGTTAAGGAAAAGGAGACAGCACATTAAATCTGCTTTTACATTTTAGACAAGAACTCTAATGTAACCCTAATGCAGCTCTTTAAATTCCCTTTGCCAGTCTTTCCCAGCACCTCAGCTACAGTAATTGCAGAGTTTCTAAACTTTCCCTCTGATTATTATTCAATTCAATTATTTATGTACATTATAAATGGTCAGAGGAACTCTGGAAACAGTGACAAGTGTTCCAGATCTGAACATCTATCACTGCCAAAACAAAGGACTTACAAAACAAATTTGCAAGTGTGCTACTTCTCAAACACTGGGGCTTCTTCTTTGAGTGTATGTGTTTATATATAGATATTAGATATTTTCACTGAGACATAGCTGCCAAATTACAGGGGCTTTTAGTTTGAAATGTCAAAACAGTCAAGTTTTTCTCTCTGTGTTCATAAAAAAGAGAGAAAAGAAAACCCTGTTCAAACTCAAAGGAAAAAAATGCTGCTACCAAAGCGAACTTCAAGTAATCTCCTAAAGGACTGTTGTATTTGATAGATGATGTTGCTACATTTTTTAGTCTTAATGTTAATAATGAATACTTCTGAATAAGACCTAAGAGCAGAGTTGCCCAGACAACATGGTTATTATGGGTTGTGCTGATTGGCTTTTACCATCGGTGCCTTGGGAGGCCGGGCAGGTTCCCCTGGAGCAGGCTGGCACTTAGTTTGGGATCATGGAATGGTTTGGGTGGGAAGGACCATAAAGATCACTCCATTCCACCCTCTGCCACGGGCAGGGACACCTCCCACTGTCCCAGGCTGCTCCAACCTGGCCTTGGACACTTCCAGGGCTGGGGCAGCCACAGCTGATCTGGGCAACCTGTGCCAAGGCCTCCTCACCCTCCCAGGGAAGGATTTGTCCCCAAAATCCCATCCTAACCCTGCCCTCTGGTTAAACCCGCTGTCCCTTGCCCTGTCACTGTGCAAGGAGCCTCTCTCCCTCTTTCTGAGCACTGGGAGCAGTTTGCACAGGCAGCAGGAGCCTGGGCTGGTGAGAAATGCCCCTGTCCCTGCTGCCACAACTGGAACATCATCCCATCCCTTAGGGGAATATTTACAGCTCCAGTTTCCGCACAGATCCACCCTGAGCTCTGCTCCAGACAAAGCACATCACCAAGCCCATCCTCATTTTATTGCCATCAGCACAACAAACATGGGAAATGACCAAAGACAGAGGAATTCTGCACTGCCTGGTGCATTGTGAGGAAGGAGAGAGCAAGGCCCACGTGCATTTCTGAGGAGCAAGGGAATGTCTGCATCCCAATAACTGCTAACTGGAAGTGGGTGGTACCTGCCAGCAGCCAGGGAGGAGCAAACCCGAAGGATCCACAACCTTTACACCCCAAAGAAGAGCTCTGGGCACTGTGCTGTCCTTGTCAAAGCAGGCTGGCAGAGGAAAACTCAGCTGGGAGCTTTTCAGTCCTTTACTCCTCCTCTCTGACTAATCCAGTGCTAAATAAAATGAGCTTTCAAATGTCCACAACCACAGCAATCAATTTACAAAACAAACCTGAATGGTCCAGCCCCAAATCTAGGGCTGTGAAATCTTTCAGCTTTTGTACTGATAGATGAGCTTTGTTATTGGCATTAGCCCAAATAAATCATTATGGTGGATTCATGGTGGTTCTACAGTTTCTCACCTCCTCTGACCTTCTCACCTGGCCTGGTGTTCAGCAAAATCAGTGCATGGATGAAGCAGGACTGCTTGTCATAGGATCATGGCATGGCTTGGGTTGAGAGTGAGCCTAAAGCTCATCTCATTCCAGCCCCTCTGCTAAGGGCAGGGACAGAGATAAATCTTCTGAGGAGTAACAGCAGCCCTGTCCTCCAAGCCATAGTCAGGCTTTGGCTAAAATCAGGATCCTTTCATACCCCCTTAATCAGGAGTAAAACCTATTATTAAACCCACAATCCTCAAAACCAAACCACAAAAGTGACCTATAAAGCTGCTGGGGGCACACAAGAAGGCAGGACTCAGCAGAGACAGTAAAAATACTTCACTTTTTTAGGAAAAGTTATGAAAAATCACGTAGGAGACTCTGGCTGCTGTGAAGTAGATGACACTGAGGCCACTCATTCCAGCAATCCCTGACAGGCCAGAAGTGGAGGGCAGCTGCTTGGGGAGCTCTCCCTGCACAGGAAAGTGGGGAATTCTTCTCCCTCAGTGTGAGAGAAGAGCTGTAGGGCTCCCCTCTCCTCAGCTAAGGGTGCTCCATAACAATCAGATTTGAAACAAAGGAATCAAAATGCCATTTTGCTGCCAGTTGCCCGTGGCAGGGAGCCCTGCCAGGCCCAGCCTCCCCTGAGGCACTGACCACGTGGAACAGGAGCGGGGTGTTCTCTGCCATGGGCTGCTTCCCACACACCGAGCGCTCGGGCTGCCACTGCTCCAGCTGCTCCTGCAGGCTGCATCTCCTCTGCCTCTCCTTCAGCTCCTCTGCCTTTTGGGATAGCTCTCTTTCACCTCCTTCTCTCCTGAAAAATACCCAGATTAAGCTTTTCACTTGGGGAAAAAAAGCTCCTTGTTCATCTGGTTGCCCTTGTTGTTTTCTCGTATTTACAGCGCACACTTGAGGGGGAATCATGACATGAAAGGCTAAAATAGATTTAGAAAGCAATTCTGGTGTTTGTGGGCGGACACAAGAACTTCTCAGTGGATGAAATAATCTCTCCAAGAAGAAAAAAACCTCAAAGAAAAGAAGCAGTGATCAAACTTCTGATCAGTGGTGATGAACTATCTGGAGATCAAAAGTCCTTTAAGCAGCAATGTGTTTGTGATGTGTCACTCTCCACCTCCACACCAAGATTCCCAGTCTAGACCCATTTCCTTTCCTATCTGCTACAGGATATGACAGAGATAAAGTCCCCCTGACCCCAAGACCTCCCATCTTTCTACACCTGGATGCCCACAGAAAGATTTCATCTGCCATTTCCATGGCAAACACAAAGTTCAATTTCTTCTGAATTCTTCCAGCTCCAGGTGCCCCAGCAATAACCAGAATAGCAAGAGAGAAAACTGAAATCAGTTAAAATCACTGAGTTATCACTCAGAGACAGCAAAGAACCCACATTCTTGCCTGGCCATGCCATCTCAGGCTAACAGGTAATCCAAATGGAGTTTAGTATTTCTGATGGAAGCAATGAGCTTAATGTCAGGAATTCCAGAGGGAAAACCCTGCAACCAACCACCTGCCTTTGAAAGCAGGTACTCAGGAGCTGAGGTGTCCAAGTGGCAGGGCAGGCAAGGGTTTAACTCTGACACAGTAATGGTCTCCAGGGCAGGCAGATCCTGATTCTTCCCAGGGCTCACATGTCCAAGTCAGAATGTTAAATTTCACTCTGAAAATAGCAGGATGTAACCTTTGAAAAGGCAGCATAATGGAGCTCTCCCAAACAGTTGGGCAGGTGCACAAGGCAACCACCTGATTTCACTTTGAAATTAGACCTTCTGCAGACTACACTACAATTAACTAAGCCCAGGGAGACAGAGGCCCAAATAACTCTGCAGTTTCCTCAATTGATATCACTCTTATTTCTATTTTTTAAAGCTTTCCAAGATCCTCCTGTGACATTCCTCATGGGTGTACTTTGTAACTTCAAGATTTGCACTCTTCTTGTTGGCAAAGAGTCAGAATTCCTTTGCTTGGAAGAAAAAAATTACAAGGGGACACTGATACATCTTCCAGTTTGTAAAAGGTGTTTTAAACTGAGATACAGAATAAACCATTTTCCATTCTTCTGGGAACACAACAAAAATAAGCTTAAATTGGAGAGGGGATAATTTAAATTAGACTTAATGAAAAGCTTTACAACTCTAAGGACAATTACACAGCAAAATGTACTACCTGGAAGTCAAGGAATCCTCACCACTGAGGATTTCAAGGCCAAGTTCCATAAAGATCTGCCAGGAGGTATTAGATTTTACCTCACTCTTTATTGGCACAGGGAGACTGACCCTGCCAGACCTATTTTCTAGGAAGCTGTGCTTAGGAAATCTCAGTGCTGTTGTTCCTAAAGGAGATCAATACTGTGTGATCCTCCTCTTCTGCAGAGTAACAGCTGAAGCAAAAGGCCCCATTTCCAATGTCAGAAGTGCCATAGCTCATCCAATGCCAGGCCCCACTGAGGCTGCCTCTAAACCTCCCAGCAGTAGCAGGACTGTTGTTCTTCCCAGGAAACAAAAGCAGACACCCTCTTGCTCCAACTCACAGCCCAGGTAAGGAATTTTCTTTAATCCTGGACCATTACGAGAAGCCACATCCAAACCCACTGATTACTTTTCCTGTGGGATACCTTGGCAATTCTGCTGTAATTAGAGGACACTCTGGAGCATTTCCTGCACTTGGAATCTTCTCAGCTTCCATTTTGTTCTCTTTCTCTGTGTCAGCTCCGTCGCCTCCGCAGCTTGAAAAGGGGGGACTTTCCTTGCCTGGTTCCACTCTCATCACTTTCCTGAGAACCACCTCATTTGTCTCTTGCCTCCCTTTACAAGATTGGTTTTGACTTTTATCAGAGGAGCCTCTGTCTTGCAGCCTTTCTGGATGCAGTTTCTCAGCTGGAACAGACGCTTTATGAAGAAGCTCCGAGGCCTCCTTACGGGCTGCTCGGAGTTGTTGCAGTAACAGGCTCTTCCCTGAGAGATTCCTCCTGCAAAGGAAATAAAAACCTGATTTCATCAAGATAAAGCATTATATAGGAATAAACTCAATCTCTGAGACCTTCTCATATGATGAGAGCTCCAAACAAGGACTGGGCATCTACAGGAATAATAACTGTGGATGACAGCAGCACCAGCACTCAGGTCACAAGAGCAGAGCCAGAACACAAAATTCATCTTCCTGGCACTTTATTTACTTCTTCTGCATTCAGGCACAACACAAACACCTAGCAGAAGAGCCCAAATGTATGGTTGGCATGGAAATCAGAGCTTATAGATTTTTGTCCCCTTTGGGTACAGGGGGTGTGGTTCAAATACAGGCAGACGAAAAGTTTTTCTAATAATTATTACAATTTTGGAATGTTTGGCTTAATTTCCTCAATGAGACTGCTAAACTGTCAGCAAGCACATTACTGTGGTAGTGGAATGTCCTGTCATGACATAATCTACACGCACAGAATAATAATTCCTGTTTAATAATTTGTTCCAGATAAAAATGAAACTGGATTGACCCCTCGTGAATGAGATCAGAATCCTGCCCTGCTGAGACCAAGAGGATTTCTTGTTTACAACCAGAACTGAGCAGCATTTGCCAGGCTTTACATTTGTGCATGTTCTTTAGCAACATTAAGGTGAATCAAAATCCAGGCTCTGCTCTCCATCACTGCACATTTACACTGATGGAACTGCTGAACTTGTGTCAGTGCCAGGGAGAGTTCCCCAAGCATCCCCTTGTCCCTGCTTTTTACTGGTTTTGGATTAGCTGTTCTAAATTACATTGTTTGGGCTCTGTTCCTTGTCAAATCATCTCTTCTTCCAAACCATTAAAAGAAGTGTAAGTGGTTGGCACAAGGAGACACATGTCCCCTGCCCTGCTGTGCTTTGAACTTCCAGGCTGCAGAATTCCAAATGGAACCCAGAGCATGAGTGAAGGAAGAAGATTAAATTTGACACCCCTTCTTCACATTAAACAAATGTCTAATAACCTATGGATATGGATCCAGGAGTTTAGCAAGAAAAGGCTGATATCTGTGCCTGTTGAGCAATTTACACTTTAGGATTCCACCCCTCACACTCTCCCCTTTCCCCTCCAATTAAGGAGAATTGGGAGGATCCCTGCCCATACAATGTAGTCAGTATTCTCTTTAAATCCCTATCCATTCTAGCTTATTTATTATTTCTAAAAATAAAGGTTTGTCTGAGTCAACTCCCTACAACATTTCCGAAGTTTTATTCTGAGTCATGTCAAACACAGTTCTGGTGTCACTCCCACAGGGCTGGAGAAAAACTCACAT
This sequence comes from Nicator chloris, assembly GCA_013400495.1. Lineage (NCBI taxonomy): Eukaryota > Metazoa > Chordata > Aves > Passeriformes > Pycnonotidae > Nicator > Nicator chloris. Next base: position 200,985 of record WAAE01015605.1, read on the forward strand.
TTTCCAGCCCCCAGGGCACCTCTGCCTGTGTTTTGAGCTGTCCCAAGCAGCTGGACAGGTGCAAATATTGCCTCAAGGATCAACAACTCTAGCTTTGGTAGCTTTACCATGCAACAGGAAAAGAGTGACCTCCTGGGGCCACACTGGAGTACTTTCATTACTGGGCTTTTATTTTTTTTTTGCTGTGAAGACCAGGAATAGAAATACTTAAGTACACAAGCTTTCACTCTGATCACTGTTAGGGCAATTATTTTAGTTTCAGAGAAAATGAACATCATATCACTTGAAACACAGTACTGGTAAGGAATCTTACATTCTCCTTTCTGCTTCATCCTTAATTGTCACAGTTTCTTCTTCTTCAGAGGAAGAGGAGCTGTCACTTGCACTGTGAAACAATCAGACCATATTAATTAGCCCTGTTCCAGCTGAGTGTTGGCTCTTGGTCATTTCTAAGATGTAAATTTAGAAAATGAGGAAAAAGGGAGAGGGACTTCCAGGGAAGATCTCCAGGTGTTGTTACGGAGGTGTTCTTCACACTATTATTCTAGCAGAAAGGAAATTCAAATATTCAAGCAACTGGACCAAAATGTTAACCTATTTATTATCTAGTAGCTGTTTTTTAACTACAAGGTTGGTTTCTTCTTATGACAGAGGTGTGAAAGAACACTTTTAAGTTACATTTCACAAGTATGAGATTCAGAAAGGTTTCTCACTTTTATTACTTATTTCTCACTCTCAACAAAGCCAGGAATTACCTGTGTTCCTCTTCAGGGACTGTCACTGACTTTTGTGGCTCAGCATCTCTCAAATCTATGTACACAGTTGCAGGTTTTGGCAGGCCCTGGAAACTCATCCTGCCCATCCTCCGAGACCTTGGTGGGGATGACAGCAAGGCAACATCCCTACACACAGAAAACAGCATCTCAGCAGATCCTCTGCCTTACCCACCCAGGGAATCCTGCAGGGAGTGGGTTAGGATCAAAAGTGGGCTGAGAAAGGAGCTTTGTGCTGGGCTACCACACAGATTCCAACTCTGCTTCTGCCTGCTATCAAAATTCAAGGATTCAGCTTCCCCCAGGAACACAGATCACAGGCAGGATGAAGAGGGATATTTAGTTCTCAAAATGTGACACCACCAAATTGCTCTGGAGAACAAAGGCAGGCACCAGAGAGATCACAACTTTTAACATCTCAGTTTAAGAACAAGTTCCCCTTTCCTCTCTGTCTCTTCTGACATTTCCATTTTATCTTCCCTGGCATATAAAGTGCAAATCATCCTAGTGGCTCTCCCTGCTCTAGCAATGAGGGTATTTCCACTTTTTCACTCATTATTTCCTCTGTGCTGCCACCATTGATGTTGTTCCCTCTGAACAGCCTGAAAATGCTTTTCCTTCACACAGAAGGAAAATCACCATCAAAATCATCCTGTGTATTTTTGCTCAAGTGAGGTACCAGTCAGGGAAATTGGTACCCTAGATGACAAAAAAAGGTGAGCAGGATAATTGGCTTATCCTCGTGTTCCTGCCTTTCCCATTGATCCCAGGTGTCTGGTAAGGTTTACACAAAGGTTGATGGAGAATGCCAAGGTGTTTTTCATCAAATGGAGATGGAATGACTGAGCATTCCAACTCCAATAGCAGCTTTCTGCAAGGCAACAAAGAAGAACCCCTATGGAAGGCCAGGAGTCCCCAGTATCCATTCTGGCAGCCAGGATTAGCTGGGATAGGTGACAGAAAAGGACCTACTTATTGTCCTGCTGTCCCTGCAAGGAGCAGAGCTTGGCTGAGGGCCTCCCACGGGGAGGGGACACTGCCCTGGACTGCCTGGCACACAGCTCTTCCAGCCTTTCCATGAGCTCATCCTCAGACTTCCTCCTCAAGGTCTCTGTGCAAGAGCAACAAAATAACAATCAGTTGTGGTCTTCTGACATGGAATCCCTCAATGATCCCCACGTTCATCACATTGCTCCTTTTCCTACAGCCTGGCAGCAGGGGAAGGATAAAGACAATATTGTAACTGGCCCACAGCAGGCTGTGAAGCACTGGCTTCAGGCTAAGAAACCTAGATGAAATCTTGAGGGAAGCTAATTAAACATGTTTTAGAAGCATTTAAAAAACCCACAGTGATTTCTGCATTCAAAATTATGCTGCAGGGAATGACTTAAATACAGGAACCTGAGTTTTATTTATTTTTATGTACTTTCAACTGGTGACATTACCATAATCTGGGAAGAAAGCAACTTCTGCACGAGTTTTATCTCCCTGCTGCTCCAGCTCCTCAAGATTCTTGTCTACATCCCATTTCTCAATATTCTGAAAGAAGACAAGGGAAATGTGACAGAAATTTTACTCCCAGAAGACCACCCCTAATTTCAGTGCCAGCTTGCTTTCAGCAATTCCAGAGGAAGTGCTGTAAGGAAAGGAATGCATTTATTACATCCCTTCAGGCACTGCATCCCTCCAGCTGCTTCAGCTACTTCTGCTGAGGCTTTTTCTCTCAGAATCATGAATCCCTTTAATAAGACTCCAAAAAATCACTGGAGACAGTGGAACAGGTTAAAAAGTGGACTGAGACAAGGCTAAGGATGTGCATTCTGCTCCTGAATAATGTGAGAACTTCTCACTGCCACCCACGGGAGAAGGACTTGTGGCTCTTCAGGTCTTTAAGATGAGCCCTTTTCTCCCCCTCCAACTTCTGAGCAGGGTAAATTCCCACTGCTCTGGGGACAGTGAGTATCAGATATCTCACAGCTGCTCACCCCACCCTGAAGAGAGGATCACCCAGTTCCTTCCTCTGAATCCCTGGCTGAGGGCACACTCACCTGGCTCAGGTACAAGGGGCTGCCATGAAAGTCCACGTGCATTAAACCACTCATTGCTTTGGAAGATGAACATTATTTGAATTTGAAGTTTTAATGAAAAGAATCCACCCATGTGAAATATCATCACCAGGAATTAGATGTGCTTATGAGTTTTACTGAAAGGAAGGGGGCTGTGAGTTGTGACAATGACACCACCACCACAAACATGCATTGAACAAACCACTCGTGGCCTTTGAAAAAGCAGAAGCAGCCTCCAAACCCAGCAGTTTCACCTTGTAAAACTTCCAGCATCTGCCCCTCTTATTTAGAGAAGATTCTCCCTCCTTCCTGAGCAATAAATCTTCACACATATTTGAACCTTGATTAGATCTATTTTAACACTGCAGCACTGGTTTAAGCTCTAGAAAGTCCAGAAGAAATAAAAGTGAAGGTTTGCACAATTCAATTTCTAATACAGAAAGGAACTTAAGGGAAAAACAAAAACAAAAACATTTCAAATGAACTGACAGGAATCAAGAAGAAACTGTACATTAGGTTTAGCAACTTGACACAAACTGAGCCTGGCTGAGCTGGGGAGCAACAACCCCCTTCCAAATGGAAGAACACACTGAGCCTGGTCTCAGAACTCACCCCAAAGCACCAGACCTCAGCTCATTGAAGTCACTGATATCAAACAGGTTCTGAAAGGCAAATAGTGCCTCCTGAATTAACAGAGACTGAATTCTATGAGGTGAGCTGGGAATTACATCCAGACCCACTTGAAAAAGATGTCCTTCAATGATGCAGCACAATTTAACTCACAGGCCAGCAGCTGCATGATTTGCCTGGACTGGAACAGCTCTAACATCAAAAAGATCATTTCTGTGAACACATGAAAGGGGAAGGGAAACATCTGTACTCTGACCTGTGGAAGGCTTTGAACAGAAAGATCAGGACCTGTTCTGTGCTGATGAAGTCCTAATGAACTCAAAAATCAATACAGGCAGATCTGTAACTCGGTGCTGAAGAGAACCACACCCTCACTCTGGGGCACATCCCAGTTAACACTGAGCTGCTCATCCCCCCTGCCTTAGGTGGGTGAGATTTAGGACTTCAGGAACAACCCTAAACACCTCCTCACCTCCAGCACTCCACTGGAAGGCCAGAAAGCTCTCTGTTTTAATGCAAAGTCTGCCTGGGACCTGAAAAGCTCCTTGCCTTCCCAGGGACAGAGGCTAAGGTTGCCTTCCCTGAACAGTTTGTGGACCCTGCTGCCAATCCATGGCTTTTGCCATGGTTTGGACTTGCACTGACAGCTCTGGGACAGCTTTTGGTACCTGTGTAACACACAGCCCCTGTGGTGTGTCAGACCTGGGCACTTCAGGTCCCACTGCAGTGGGATTGTGCAGGCACTGCACTGTGGCCCCACCCCACCTGCAGCACCCCCAAAAGCTTCATTTGAGGGCCACTTGCCTGCAGTGACAAATGGGTCACTTCTCCAAGATGCTCAGCTGAGGAGGTTCCCTCCTTTGCAAGTCTTCCTGGACCGCTGTTGATGCCATGGGAGGGAGGCCTGACATCCTGCTTTGGGGATGGCTCCACAATGATCTTGGAGAGGATCTTTGTCTCTATCAGCTTTCTTCTCTCCTTTTTACTGCACAGCTCCACAGACACTGCAGTGTTAAGCCACGAGTTCCCTCTTTCCTCAGCCTGTGTCCTGCCCATTTCTTTCCCCTCAAGGTGATCTGTGGAATCTGAGGGAGACTCTTTAAGAAGAACTCTCTTTTGGCTTGGTATTTCTTCAGTCTGGCTGGCAGGTTCAGGAGCCTCATCTTTAATCATTTCTACATCTTCTTTTGCAACGATTTGGGCACCATCTGTTTCTTCCTGAAAGTCAAAACTTTCCAGGTCTCCGTTCCAGATCTCCCATGGAAATCTTTCTGTCTCCTGGATTTGCTACAGGTAGAGAAAGCACAAACATACAGAAAGTCAATCTTCCCGAGCTTAGGAAGTGGATAATAAACCAAAACAGAGGGACTGGAAGGCAACAGCTCCAACTCAGACACCATATGGAAACAACCCACACCATATCCCTCATGGAAAACAGTGAGACTGTTTACTTTCCAGAAACTTTAATTTCAGGAACTGCTAAACATCCTTTAAATTACTTTTTCTTACATGTGCTCATTATTCCAACCCAAACCATTCTGTGATTCCATGGATTTTTCTTCATCAGTGAAGGAACAATGTGATTATTTTATCCCAGAAAAGCTGTTCAAAGAGTAAACTTCATACTTTTCCTCCTTCCTGCACTGTCCTAATTCATTTTCTAGACACATAAAATGATTGCACAGTGTTAATTTGTGCACAAAAAAAGAAAAACAGTAAGGGGACAATAAAAGCTGCCTAGAGATGGGACAAAAAAGGTCCAAAATCTCAAGAACAGAGAAAACTTTAAAGGGCCACTGCAAAATGACCAAAAAAAAGTTCTATTTTCTAGTGGGAGAAAATACTGAGGACTAAGCTTTTCCTGTTCAGACAAGCAGGTCAGACAACAGCAGCTGCCCACACTGGGGACAGCCAGAAGAGAGGGGTGACAGTACAGCCCTCACACAGCAGTCCCAACCTGCTCCTGGGAGTCTTCCAGGGCAAACATCATCAGTTCCTCTGACAGGTCTGGAATTAAGTTTGGCAGGTCCCGCTGGAAGATGAAAAGCTCCTCATCACTCTCACAATCAGACTGCAAACAGGAAAAAAAAAAAAAAAGAGACATTAAACAGGAGATTGCAATACTCACTGACAGTGGAATATCTGGTTTGCAGTGACAACTCCCATGTTGGCACCTCTTGAACTGCAGAGACAAGAAGTTTCCTTGCAGTCACACCTTTACTAGACAGTCTGGTAGCCCAAGAGTCACCAACCCCACATTTCAGCAAGCTACAAATGCAAAAACCATGTAAAACATCGAATTCCTGTGGAGGCTGATGACAAACATCCTGCTGAGAAAAGCAATGGAAAGTGTGGGAAGTTCTCTAACTCCCAAGTGATTCTCTGCACCACCTCATTCACCATCAGAGAGGCAAGAGCAGAGCTGCTCAATATTTACAAGGGCCTGGAGTGCCAGGACAAGAGGGAATGGCTTCCCACTGCCACAGGGCAGGGTTAGATGGGATACTGGGAAGAAATTCTTCCCTGTCAGGGTGGGGAGGCCCTGGTACAGGGTGCCCAGAGAAGCTGTGGCTGCCCCTGGATCCCTGGAAGTGTCCAAGGCCGGGCTGGACGGGGCTTGGAGCAGCTTGGGATGCTGGGAGGTGTCACTGCCCATGGTAGGGGTGGCACTGGCTGGGCTTTAAAATCCCTGCAACCCAAACCAGTCTGGGATTCTCAGGGACTGGAAAGGCAAGGCCTCACCAGGCAAAGCCCAGTCCCACTGCACCCAAGAGGAACAAGCAGGACAGACCAGGGGGAGCAACCAGGCTGAGGCACAGCTCCAGATCCTCGGGCAATATTGGAGTGATGAGGCTGATCAGAGACCAAGACTGAAAGTCAATTCACAGGTGAAAGTCTGGCTCAGGCAGGACCATAACTAGAAACCCAAACTCCCCTAACAGCTCCGAGACGGAGTGAAGGGCCAGAGCTGAGCTCCAATAGAGCTGCTGGGAGCCCTGGGTGAGGCCAGGCAGGGCCATGAAGGCTTTTCACTGCCCTCAGGACCCTGACTCCTGTTCAGAATGCAAACAGCATCTGTGTTTGGTTGGGCAGCATTTAGATAGCTCTGAAAATCCCTTTTTTAAACACCAGCTATGCATTAGAGATGAATCCTTATGCACGGACACCAAAGGGAGATTAAGCACCTCCTCAGCAGTCAGGACACAGCTTTCCTGCTTGTCCCTTTGTTTTGCAAGTGTGCATTTTTGGGAATGCACACTGCAGAGGATCCTTAACACGAAGCCAACTACAACAGAACACCTTTCCTCTTAATAAATTGCATATCAGGGTAATGAAAGGGCTTCAGGGCATAAAACCCATTTGTGAGTGCCGTTTCTGGAGGTGGGAGCAGAGCACGTTCAGGTGACAGCTCGGATGCACAAATGGATCTTTCCACAGGTGGAGACTCCTCGGACAAAGGTGCAGCCCTGGGACTGCAGCCTCAGCAGGACAGGGATTACACAACCAGGTCTTTTGAATGCAAATGAAGTGCCAGACAGATTGCCTCAGTTCCTTCTGCAGGAAATCTTTTCCACGTGGGATGGAAACAGAGAATTTGGAGTTGAAAAGAGTGAAAAAATGTTCAGCATGATTTGGGGTTACACAGTGGTGTTGGCACCAAAATCTGGAGCTGCTCCTCTTGCTTAGCCTGGTTGTAACTTACTCAACAAGAAAGCCTACAAATAATTTCAGTGTTGGGCCTTCATCTGTGCTGCAGAGATACACGTTAACATGCAAGGGTTGTTCTGAATAATTAAAACCCTGTAGGTAGAGGGAACTGAGAGCAGTGAGGGAATGTGGCTTGTCCAGAATGACAGTGAGAGGTCCAGGTGCAGAACCCAAGTCATGGAATCCCCATCAACACTTTATCCACCAGATCACCCTGCTTTGCATCATTGATTAATAATAAATAATGAATACCCACTGAGGGCATTTCTGGCTCTTTCACATCTCACAATCTCCCCCTGTACCATTAATGGCTACACTAAGTTGGGATAAAATAGATCCTTTGTGTGTTCAAAATGTTTTTCAAGTTTATAAACGTTTGAAAATTAACACAATGTTCTGATTTGGACAAAATGCCACTAATAATCAAATCTTGAGACACATTATGCCCTCAGAAAAGTCGATGCCAGAGCATCTTGGACTAGAGAGGAGCAGCAGAGCACTGCTGTCCTGTGAACAGAGAGGAGCAGCCAAGAACAGCCTGGCCCAGACCCAGCAAGTGAAAAACCCGTGCTGCTGCACAACACCTCTCAGTCTCACACTTCACATGAAAAGTTTTCTGCAATTATGCTTCTTTGGCAGGTAAAAAGCACAAAAAAGCAACATGCCTTGTGGAGAGGACATGTGACACCAGCCTCAAATACATAATAATCCATAATATCATGAAATACCAGATGGTTTGGGTTGGGAAGGGGCCTCAAAGCCCGTCTTGTCCCACCCCCTGCCATGGGCAGGGACACCTTCCACTGTCCCAGGCTGCTCCAAGCCCCATCCAGCCCAGCCTTGGACACTTCCAGGGATCCAGGGGCAGCCACAGCTGCTCTGGGCACCCTGTGCCAGGCCCTCCCCACCCTCCCAGGGAACAATTCCTTCCCAAAATCCCATCTAACCCTGCCCTCTGGCAGTGGGAAGCCATTCCCACTTGTCCTGTCTCTCCATCCCTTGACCCAAGACCCTCTGCAGCTCTCCTGGAGCCCCTTCATACAAGGCCACAACGAGTTCACCCTGAGGCTTGTCTTTTCCAGGTTGAACAAACCCAGATGTCTCAGCTTGGCTCACAGCAGAGCTGCTCCATCCCTCTGATCATCCTGGTGCCTCCTCTGGACTGGCTCCAGCAGCTCCAAGTCTGTGCTGGGCCCCAGGGCTGGAGGCAGCTCTGCAGGTGGGGTCTCACCTGAGCTGAGCAGAGGGGCAGAATCCAAAGAATACAGGGAGAGGAGGTGGCAAATACACTGATAATTAAGGATAAGCCAGAAGGCTGTGGATTAACACACAGTGTTCCATAGTCAGGACAGGCAGCCCACCCAGGATACCACACCAGCCACCCCAAAATGCCTGATAAGATCACCTACTCTTGCTTTTGGGAGTTTTTTTCCATGGTGCAGAGGGAAGAAAGGCAAATTTTCAGTGCTTACTGTGGAGGAGTCGGAGTCCAGGGATGGGAGCTGGTCTTTCACTGCAGCAAGGATGGCTCCCCACTGGAATGTCCTGTCCATCTGCACAGGAGCTGCAGGAGGCTCAGCTGCATGTTTTGCATTCTCACTTTGTGCTTCTGAGGCCATTGGGACAGCTTCCCTTCAAGCAAAGGAAAGATGAGCTTAAGGACAGCTCTCCAAATGTGAGATAACATCAGTCCAAAACAAGGACAAAGTGTGTGTGGTCAGGGCAGAGGAATTCCCAGCACTCCCAGCAGGGAATGTTAAAAATCTGCATTTTTGGAGCTATTCCTTCCCACCTGAGTTCAGAAAGGGCTGAGAGCTTTCTGCCCTACTTACCACACACACCCCAGGGGCAGTTTTGCCCCTCATTTATAAAGTATTTTTTGGGATTCTTAGCCAGAGTGCTGTAACTGTGTCCTCTCCAAGCATGTTCCCATGTTCTGCCTGCAGGGACAGGACAGGAACACAGCAAAGGCAGGCTGACATCTCTCCCAGCTGCAATGACTCCTCTTCCCAATTTTCCTCACATTCCCCTCCTCACTACTCAAAGGATAGATAAAATTATCACAAAGTCATAGAATCTCATAGTGGTTTGGGTTGGAATGGAGCTTAAAGACTATCTCATTCCACCCACCTGCCATGGAACCTTCCACGTGATTCATGTTTACTTTTGTTTTCACTGGATTTTTACACACAAAAAAATAGTTAAGAATAGGCTCATTAGTGGATTTTGACCTCTCAAAGGGTTTCTAAAGTGAATCCTTTCCTCCTGTTCCTTGATGTCCATGAGAAGTTGAGACAACACAGTAGGAACTGCAGCTGAACTAAGAGGTCAGATAATTCACCCTCACGGAAAACCTTTACATTTTATGCTACAATCACATGGTTTTCTGGGCAGTCAAACATGAGAGTAAATGATTTCTGGTTCAGAGGTTTCACAGAATACCCAGGGTTGGAAGAGACCCACAGGGACCATCGGAGGTTGGTGACTCTGTGTTGTTCAGGACTGAAATAACTGTTCAAGGGATCACACTGTCACTGTTATCTGCACTGGCCAGTAACACTCCTCAAAACATGAAACTTACTCTAAACTTAAGCTCAGCTCACTTTACCTTAAACTCAGCTTACTCCCTGAGAAGTTTCTAACTTGCAAATTGCCTCTGTACATACTTTATAGGCCACATCTATGGTGGTTTTGTTGGTGTGAGACAACCCCTGAATTTCATTTAGATAAAAAAGAGGGAAATCCTCATGGCTGGAACACTGTCCTCTGACACTGAGCAGAACTTGCCAAGGGTCAGAGGAGCCCCATGAGGATAAAACAAACTGCCTAGTATGGCTCCCTGTGCCAAATTTTGAGATAAATACCCCAAGGTTATGGATGGACACTGGATCTGACTAGTCAGTCAGATAATGCAGCATCCTCTGTGGGAGCAAACAGTGCTGTGTGTCCAAAACAAACTCTTGTTAGCAGCAGCACAACAGGCACTTTCTGTAGAGCTTGGGCATGGAGGTGGTAGGTCGCAAGTTGGACTTGATGATCTTGGAGGTCTTTTCCAACCTTAATGACTCCATGACTCTGATTGAGACTTGAAACCCTGAGCTTCTCCGTGTCACCAGAATGGACATTTGCTGGGAAGAAGCGGTGAAGATACCGGCAATTGTGGGAGACAGAGCTTGGCTTCGGGGCTGAGTCCCGCAGCCCCGGCGCAATCACCGGGCCAGGGATGGCGCTCGCCTGAGGGGCTCCCCTCACAGCCCCGCAAAGGCGGCCGAGCGGCCCACGCGCACCGTCCCCTTGGCAACGCGGCTCCCGCGCCCGCGGGCCCGCCCCGCTCCCCTGCCCTCACTCACGACGCCCACCCTCCTGCTCAGCGCCGGGCCGGGCCGGACCGCGGGCATAGCGAACCGGTGGCACCGGGATGAGCGCAGGGCCGGGGACAGCACTGAGGGGCCGCGTCCTCGGGGGCTGCTCGCTACAACCGCCCGCCACCAGCCCCAACTCCATTGGCTGCCCCTCGCCCCGCCCATCACACGGACTCCTCCCATTGGCCCGGCGCCGCGGGGGCTCTTGGGTGTTGTAGTCCGCCGCCCGAGAGGGAGGAACGCTCCCGGCATGCCTTGCGCGGGCGGGACTAGTTCCGGCGGCGGCGCTCACCGGGGCGCAGGTGAGGGAGCGGCGGGGCTGGGACGGGACAGCGGGGAGGAGCAGTAGCGGCGGTGCTCACCTCTGCGGCCGGCCGGGCACTCCCCGTCCTCGGTGGGCCCGTGGCCGCAACGGTTCCTACCCGCTCGCTGAAGTCTGCGCTGCTGAGGCCGCGTTGCCAGCAGGGCCGCGAGGGGGGCAGGTGCGGGGATAACGGCCCCGGAGCCGTTTGGCTGTGAGACGTTCGGTAACAGCCGTGTGGCCGCCGCTTTGGCGGCTCCAACCGCTGGCTCCGCCTCAGGTGCGGCGTTGTGAGCTCGGAGCGTGCCCGGGCCGAGCCCTGCGGGTGCCGTGTCCCGCTGCCTTGGCGGGCACAGCCCCTGACGGGAGAAATGCGCTCCCTAATGTGCCTGGCCAAGTGCTTTTGTGCCTCTTGCCTCGTTTTTCTGAGGTTGTTTGATGTGCTTTAATGTGCCTGAGCGTGGCAGGCTTGTGGTAGAAGCACTCAGCTTGGAAAGGACCTTCAAGATCATTGAGTCCGAGCATTAAAAGATGAAGAGCTTGGTGTATTTTGTGTGTTTTCAACAGACGAGGGTAGGATTCAACCCGAGTGTTGCGGGTCCGGGAATGTTTTGTCTCGCCCACCTCAGGAACCTGATGTGGTTCCTGCCAGCTGAGTCAGGCAGCAGATGATACACTGCAAAAATGAGATGTTCTGGTTCCTGTTGTGGCTGAGCTGGTAACAATTGCACCTAAAAAGGGATGCAACGAGGCTTTTTTTACTCCCTCCAATAAGCTGTTGCTGAATTTAGTGGAAATAGAGCTAAGTCAGGAGCAGAAGGGGAGCGTGTTCCTGCTTTGCTCTGGTGGGGCCTCATCTCGAGTCCTGGGGGCAGCCACGATATCAGAAGATCTAAAGCTGTTGCAGAGTGTCCAGAGGAGGGACATGGGCATGGGGAAGGCTCTGAGGAGCAGCTGAGGGCACTTGGATTGTTCAGCTGGAGAAGGAGATGAGGGCAGAGCTCAGCGGGGGCTGCAGCTCCCATCTCTGGGACAGGGAAGGGCTGGAGCTGGGCCAGGGCAGGGTCAGCTGGAGATCAGGGAAAGGCTCTTCCCCAGAGGGTGCTGGGCACTGCCCAGGCTCCCCAGGGAATGGGCACAGCCCCGAGGCTGCCAGAGCTCCAGGAGTGTTTGGACAGCGCTGCCAGGGATGCCCAGGGTGGGATTGTTGGGGTGCCTGTGCAGGGCCAGGGGCTGGACTGGATGATCCCTGTGGGTCCCTTCCCACTCAGGATATTCTGTGACTCTCTCTTGTCAGTTTGCTGGCTCAGTTGGAACCTCCAGCAACCGCCACACTTGTGCTGCCTTGGGTGTCCCTATTTTGGGACAGAAGGACACGCGTGGATGTCACCTGTGCTTGTGGGAGGAGATGTGAGAGAGTGAATTGAGCAGAGCCTGGAGCTGAGCAGTGCCTGCTGAGGGTGATTAATGGGCAGTGTTGGATTTGTTCTGTGCTCGGGGGTGGTTGCTTCTCAAATCATCTCCCATTTATTGTAGCGTGGCTCTAAGGTGCTTTTTGCTTCAGTTTTCATACTAAGTTTATTTTTTCTCTGAATTTTGGTTTGCTCAAACAGCAAACTCCAAATCCAGAGCAGTGTGGGGTTTGCTGCCTGCTCTGTGCCCCAGCACTGTAGAGCTCTGACCCTGATAAATACCTGAGTGCTGATGGGTTAAATTTAATATTAATGATAACAGCAGGCTCACAGGTGTCATGGCTTAACCCCAGGTGCTTGCCAAGTACCAGGCTGCTGCTTTACCCTGCTCCATGGGGTGGACAATCAGAAAAGAAAGTAAAAAAACCTCATGGCTTGAGGTAAAAGCAATTTAATTATTGAAGCAAAGTAAAATATAATGATAATAATAATTATAATGAGAAAATAAACACAAAAGAAACTCAAAAGTAACGTGGTTGCTCAGCACCTACTGATTCCCATCCCATATCCAAGCTATGATTGGCCCCTCCCAGCCAAGCTCCCCAGTTTATATACTGGGAGTGATGTTCTGTGGAATGCAATATCCCTCTGGCCAGTTTGGGTCAGCTCCCCCCTGGCGTCTTGGGCTCCTGCTTGCTAGCAGAGCGTGGGAAACTGGGAAGTCCTTGATTCAGGCTAAGCACTGGATGGCAGCAACCAAAGCATCAGTGTGTTATCAGCATTCTTCTCATCCTAAATCCAAAACAGCCTGTGCCAGCTGCTGGGAAGACAATGAACTCTATCCCAGCTGAAAGTAGGACTGCAGAGCTGAGGGAGGTTTCTAACAAATGTGAACTTGGTCACTCTGCCCCAAAGCAGGGGAACAGCCTGTGAATGTTCAGGAGCTCTTTGTCAAACTTATTCTTAGTAACCCAGTGTCCCTCAGTACTTTTGTGTTTCCTTTTACAGGGATTTTTGTAGGCTTTATCTGAGATGTTCCATGCTGTGATGTGAACTTCTTAGGTTCTGTTGTGGCTGCCCCTGGATCTCTGGAAGTGTCCAAGGCCAGGCTGGACAGGGCTTGGGGCAGCCTGGGACAGTGGAAGGTGTCCCTGCCCGTGGTAGGACAGGATGGGCTTTGAGATCCCTTCAACCCAAACCATCCTGGTATCCTGCGCTAAAATGGATTCTTATGCCTAGGTTGTTCGTGCCACCTGTCCCCTCCAGGCTCCTCCTCTTTGCACCAGACAACCCCAATTTTGTTTCATTTCAATCCTGAGAGCTCTGGTCACTTTTTTTGTCCTGGAGATTGTGAGCAGCTGTCCTTGGGTGCTTGCAGAGCTGACAACCTGATAAAGTTCAGTCTGAGGGGAAATCTCAGAGCTTTAAAAAAATAGAAATCAAAAAGCAAAAATGTAGGCAGAGCATGGGGGAGGTGTAGGAGTGAGGCTGAATGTCCTGGATGTTCTGTCCTGTCCTTATTGCCTTGCTGACTGTGGATCAGCTCACCAAGGCTGCATTGGTAACTTGTACCTGAGAGTGGCTGATTCTGACAAAGACCAAACACCTCAGAGGTTTATAATTGATGTACCCAGTTAACAAGGAGAGTGGAGAACAATGAGCTTCACTTGCACCTAAATGTGCTTCTACAAACTGCCGTGGATTTTACCTCTTCCTTTGCCTTTTAGCATTCCTGGGGCAGCTTTAATCTGTTTTGGTGAGAAATTCTTACTTTCCCCCTTATGATCCACTTCAATCCACTTAGCTCTCCTTGTGTTTTGATTGTGAGGTGTTCAGGCCTTTCTCTTGTGCTCTGCAGATCTGTACTGAGGCCTCTGGGTTGCCCAGTGCAGTACAAATTGCTGCTGCCAGGCAAAGTGGGTGCTTTTACAGCTATTTTTAAAGGGATATAATTTCTTACCAGCTGATGAAGTAGAATAGATGGTGCTTTTGTGGTCTTAACAAGCTGAGGATGAAGGAGGGGAAGAAAAGGAAGGTGGTAGAGAAAGAATCCAGCTGAGGAGTGAAGAGGTAGGAATTAAAGATGTTTTCTTCCAAGAAAAGGGGCTGGTGCTTGCAAGGCAAAGACTCCCAGATGCTCAGAAAACAGGAGTATGGTTTTGAAATGTTACAGCTGAGGGAATCTGAGGAACAACTGCTGCTGAAAGGCTGTTCCTGCTGTCTTTTATTCCTCACCAGTGCCACGTTTGGCATTTGCCTGACCCCAGAATGAATCAAAGGAATTAAACTAGTTGAGAAGTTACCAGGAGGAAGAAAGACTTTATGTTGGCTTAGCTTGTGTTGAGGGACCAGGCAAACCCCAGGAGTGCTGTATGGTGGGCAATGAGACTACAGGGAGGGGAAAGAAATTCCCATGGGGTTGTCTGGATCAAGCTGCCCAGAGAGGCTGTGGGTCTCCTTCCCTGGAGATATTCAAAGCCCACCTGGACACAGCCCTGTGTAATGTGCTCAGAGGACCCTGCTTGAGCAGGGAGGTTGGGTGAGATGACACCCAGTGGTCCCTTCCAACCCAAACCACTCTGGGATTCTGTGCTGGGGGTTGGATTCTGTGTCCTGGAGCTGCAGCTGAAGCCCTCAGCTGCTGGGTGCAGGTGTGCTGAGCAGCTTCCTGGAGTGCCAGACAAGAACACTCTCCTGTGAGAGGTTCCAATGATTATTCTGCAACTGCTCCCTAAGGCTGGGATAAACCTTTCAGGCAGCCCTGGAGCTGGAGGAGCTGTGTAATTGTGTCTGGAGGAGGGGGGGTGTGCTGGGATAATGAATGAGCAGCTGTGCTGCTGCTCCCACTGTTTCAGCATTTTCCAGGATTCACTGAGGTGGGGCTGGGCTGCCTCTGAAGGGCTGAAACAATAAATGGTAGAAACAATCTGCTTACAACCTGATGAGTGGAAGGTGCACCCTCTTCTGGTGACAGAGTGTTTTTGGGAGCACTGGGCAGTTGTCATTATTAATGACTGTGTCTTAATTTAATCAGGGCCATCCTGTGATGCAAGACAGATGGACAAGACCAGGAATGTCTGACACGTGAATTCTTAAATCTCTCCCTGCATTATAAAACATGCAGAGCAAGAATTACATCCTTTTGTATAACACTAAGCCTACCTTCAGCTCTTAAATGGATGTTTAGTCTTCTCTTGCCGAGGTTATTCAAAGCTGCCTTAGGCATGTTTGGATTAGGCAGAGAGGAAATAAAGCCACTGCTTCTGCGGTCTTAAAATGAGAATTGAACATGTGGGGTTTAGCATTATTGCCTTTTATTTTTCCAGTGTATTGGAATCACAGAGTTCCCTGCAGCAAGAGAAAACTTCCAGCAAAACCTTCTCAGCAAGAGTTACTGCTTCGGGCTGAGGAGTCAATCAAAGTTGAGGTAAGAATTTGAACCCCCACACATCTGAGCTGGCCTCACCTTCCGAGCCTGTGGCACGTTGGAGCTGTCATTCTCTGGAAAGCAGGGACCAGCAGCTGAGTGCTGTGCTCTCTTTGGCTCCTCAGGGCGCGATGTCGGAGCTGAGCGACGAGGCCAGCGAGTCGGAGCTGCTGAGCCGCAGCCTGTCCATGTGGCACGGGGTGGGGCCCGTGCCGTGCCGCGAGGAGCTGGACGTGCCCCTGGACCTGCACACGGCCTCCTCCGTGGGGCAGTACCACGTGGTGCAGGAGTGCATCCAGCGGTGAGAGGGGCCGGGGGGCACGGCTGGGTGCCACCTGCTGCAGCTGGGGTTGTCACTGGTGCCACACTGGTCGGGGCAACAGGGACACGTCACTGGGACTCCCAAAGGCTTCTTGGCACTGAGTTTCCAGGGGCAAATCTGCTGATAAAAATTACCTCCTTAGTGTTTTAGTGGGAGGTGTGTGCCCCCATGACAGGGGGGTGGAATGAGGTGGTCTTTAAGGTCCCTCCTACTCCAAACCATTCTGTGATTTGCAATCTGGGGGAGGTTGTGCTGGAGCTGGTAGAAATTCCCGTGCAGGCTTTAGTGCTAGATGATAACAGGACTCTGCAGAAGCCAGCTATTCAGGTCCAGCACAGTAGTTCATGTGACTTCTTTCCTCTGTTCCTTAGTGGAGACCTGGATTTGAATCAGAGGAACTGTGGGGGCTGGACCCCACTCATGTATGCTTCCTACATTGGCCATGACAACATTGTGCACCTGCTGCTGGAAGCAGGAGTGAATGTGAACATCCCCACCCCAGAGGGCCAGACTCCCCTCATGCTGGCCTCCAGCTGTGGCAATGAGAGTGTTGCTTACTTCCTTCTACAGGTGTGTATCCCCTAAAAACAGGTAAAGCCACAGCACGTGGTTTAAATGCTCATGGTGGGACTATCCACAAGCTGCCACTTTGCGTTCTGTTGCGAGTTCCACTTTGTGGTGGGATTTAATTTAA
This sequence comes from Nicator chloris, assembly GCA_013400495.1. Classification (NCBI taxonomy): domain Eukaryota; kingdom Metazoa; phylum Chordata; class Aves; order Passeriformes; family Pycnonotidae; genus Nicator; species Nicator chloris. The sequence continues at coordinate 217,680 of WAAE01015605.1, forward strand.
ACTCCTGGTGTCCCAGCATGAAGGGGCAGTGGCTGAAAGCCTGAGCAGAGCAGATGCAGTAAGGAATATTGTCTGTTCTCTTGCAGCAAGGGGCAGAGCTGGAGATGAAGGACATCCATGGCTGGACCGCCTTGTTCCACTGCACCAGCGCCGGGCACCAGCAGATGGTCAAGTTCTTACTGGAGAATGGGGCAAATGCCAACTGCAAGTAAGGAGGAATCTGTCATTTCATTGTCATTTCACTGTCATTTGTCGTTCAGTATGAAAGCAACAGGTGTCAGATGAACACACTCCAAAGATACCTGCTTTTGTCTTCCCTCTGTACCTTAGGATGTGTGGCACAGCTAATACAGGGACAGGTGACCTGCAAACTGAATTGGTCTGCCCATGCTGTCACTGTTTATTAAGCTAAGATCAAGAGAAATTAGATTTACTGCTTGTTTAATTATCAGCTAAACACTGACACCTTCTGAACTCAAGTGCACTTCATAAGTCTTTCTATTGATTATTTTATATACTCAGAGTTCAGATTGGGTTTTGGAGTGTGCCCTGCTTTCCCATGCCTTGGGGACCACCACACATGGAATTGCCTGGGGGCAACAAGAGGTTCTTGCTTTATTAGCTCCTGCAAGACTGATTTGGGCTCTGAAAGGCAGATCTGCTGCTGGAAGAGTAATCTGTTGCTGTACAGCTGACTCAGGAACACTGAATCTCTGCAGGGAATTCTACAGCAAGACAGACAGTACTTCATAGAGTCTGTGATCAGCAAAGGTTGAGGGGTGGAAATCCTCTGTTAGGGAATGGCAAAAGTGCAGCACAGTTCAGCTGTGGTTATACCAGTCCGTGTGTGTTCTGTCCCCAGGGAGCCAGTGTATGGATACACACCTCTGATGGAAGCAGCTGCTTCTGGCCATGAAATAATTGTTCAGTACCTTCTCAATCATGTAAGTGTCCTGATAGTTCTCTGTGTAGCTGAAAGTTTCTGGTTCCAGCCCTCAGAGGAACCACCACAAATTTGACACGATGCTTTTTTTGGCAGTGTTCTGTTTGCTCCTTGATGACAGTCACCTCTGAAGTCCCAGACTTTGAGGACTGTTTTCAAAGTATCTGCTTTCTGCAGGCTGGTACCATGATTTTACCCTGGCCTTGCAGGAACAGGAGTGAGGTCTGACTGTCCAGATTTAACTGAATAATGACTGAATTAGAAAACAACTGAAGCTGTAATTTTTCTATTATGTTTACGGGCTTGCATGCTCAGGCTAGTGAACATCTGCATCCAAAAGCTCATGAGCATGCAGGGCTTTTACAGTTTGATTTAAATGCCATTTGACTGGTCCAGCTTACTGCCAGAAGGAGGCAGCAATACAAAACACTTCAGATCAAACAAACCAGTTCCCAGTGGCAATGCAGAGAGCCCTGGGCTATTTGGCATTCAGGAATTGGAGAGACTGGAGATAACTAGAAAGGCATTCAGGGTATTAGTGCAGCTTGAACTGTCTGTCAAAGGTGAGCCTGTATTGCTGATGGAGGAGCTAAGACAATTTTGGGTTGTTTTTTTTTTAATGTATGTATATATTTTTTACAGTGCCCTCTGCCATGTGCACTTAAACAGGTATTTTTTCTGCAGGGAGTGAAGGCAGATGTCAGAGATAACACTGGAGCCACAGCACGGACCCTGGCCATGAAGTATGGCCACACCAAGATTGTGGGGCTGATAGATTTGCATGCAGCCCCAGTGCCCAAGGTCTTCTGCAGAGGTCCAGGTAACAGATGTTTGACCTTGTTCATTTTAAGATAGAACCTGAAGTGAGGTGTTTGGTAGTTTGAAAGTATGTTATACTGTGTAGATGGGGTAATGCTACCTGGTCTATCCTGGAAATTCCAGCATTTCTGAGGATGGAAGAGGCATGAATCCAACAACTCTTGTCTGCTGGCCCCTTTCTGACCTAGGTTAGCTATTTCACCCTCACTCTTTAACATTTCCCTTTTTCTTTCTACTGCATTTTATAGGACCAGTAGCAAGTAAAGCAGGCAAATGACTTCCTGTGCTGCTAACAACCTGTGTTTGACCTGCAGGCAACTATGAGGAGCTGAGTTCTTCAGATGAATCGTGTTCTGCTCCCCAGAGACAGAGACCTGCTCGTAGGACCAAGGGTCCCAGCATCCATGAGGGGCCCCAGGCCTTGGCCAAGATCACAGCAGTTGGGATTGGGGGAAGGAAGCAGTCTTGCTATGGTGAGGAGAGTTGGAAGCCTGAGGGACAGTCCCCTGAGACCTCAAATACACTGCAGCTGTTCCTGCTATCCATTTTTAATTTGTTTGGGATTCATGTGTGGTTTGTACAGAACAAAGATAGCTTTGTATGAAGGTGTTCGCTATCCAGTGTCTGGGTTAGAAAGAAAACCCCCTGAATTCTTTTGTCAAGACTGGATATTGATGAGTGGGATACTCTTCTGCTGTCACCTCAATTGCTGTTCCCCTGACTCTTGAGGACAGTTCAGTTTCCCTTTTTGAGGTAGGCTCAAAAGTTTGAGAGCCCTTCTGAAGCTGATGGCAGGGGTGTGCTCACAGTGGCCAAGAAGTCATTGATCATGAGATTGAACTTGTGAGTTTTGCCTTCCCTGGTGCTTGAAATGCTACTAAAAATGAAATTTCAAAACCTTTGCAATAGACAAGAGAAAAGATGATCCCAGTTCAGACATCCCGGATGCAGTGCTGGGAAGTTTGTTTTACTGTCTGTCATAGGTATTTCTCAGAATGGTTGCCTGGAATAACTAAGATTATGGACTTGAAAGCACGTTCAAAGCTCAGTTCATTCTCTTAAACACAAGTCTGTGTTATCCCCCAGGCTGTATTGGGATGATACTGTCAGCTTTGTAAATGCCAGTGGGATGCTCCTGGTGTTTGAGCACAGCTGTGTGTGCAGGGCTGCTCTTAAGCAGCTGCTTCTCCCTTTTCATAATTTGGGTATGAAGAGGAGAGGGAGTGCTGGAAGCTGCTGTTTGAGGTACATCTCTGCTATGAGGTTTTTTCTCTGACTTCCTTTCAATGTAAGCATGTGAATGAAGTCCATGTGCTGTGGGGTCACGTGAGGGAACTGCAGGAACCTGCATTTCTCGGGTGTTCTCTGTACCTTTTAGAATGAAACGCGTCAGTTGCGAGCACAGTCTCTCATTTTGGTTATTTTCAGATCCAGAAACAGTTACATTTTCTACAGGAGCCTCCCTGATTAACTTGCATCCTAATCTCTGTCGTCCCTTCCTGTCACACACAGAGCAGGTGCCCCCTCAGGGCTATGTCACCTTCAGCAGCGATGGCAGCTGTGAGTCAGGTGTCATCCGCAACAGGGATGTCACCTCCCCGATCAACGAGCTGGACGTGGAGAGCAGCAGCAGCAGGGGTGAGTCACTGGCTCAGAGATGGTCCAGCTTGCAGTGCACGCCTGGCTGTGGGCCCAGGCCTTGGCTTCCTTTCCCATGAAGATGCTGAGATTGGAATGCCTCTCCTGAGGGAAAGCTGGGATGGTTTAGCTATAGAAGATAAAGCTCAGTGTGGTAATTTCATTAATTTGTACAAATAATCTGAGGGAGGGTGGGAAGAAGACGCAGCATGGTTGTTTCCAGAAGTGTCTCTGGTGGCAAACAGACTTGGGGAAAGATGAGTGCTGGGCACCAGATGTGAAATCTCTGCCTCAGGGTCATCTTGGATCCTGAGTGCTGCACATGAAGCCTTGCTCTGGATCTCCCCTTTCTTTACTGTGGGACTGATTTGGCCTGCTAGCTGCTGCTGAGAGCAGCAGTAAGCCCTGTGAGTGAGATAAGTTTTCTCAGACCAATGTTTTGAGAAAACTTATCTCACTCACAGGGCTTACTGCTACTCTCAGCAGCAGCTAGCAGGCCAAATCAGTCCCACACTTTGTCTCCAGGAGGTTTTGCTGGTAATTGTGTAACAAAACCGGAATGTAAGGAAGTTGTGCTACAACATTTTTTTCCTGTTCCTTTCCAGAGGATAGTGCTCTGTCCAGCAACAGCTTGGGAACCATCAGGAGCAGCAGCAGCAGCAGTGAATGCCTAATTAGAATCCCAGGAGTCAGCAGTGAAGGCTCCTTGGAAAGCAATGAGGTGGATTTTCCTTTCTCTGCCTTCAGCTTGGGCAGTGCTTTCACCCCTGGGTGACTCTACACCCATGGGAGCCTGTAGGACCAGGCTGGGTGAGGAAAGGCTGTTCCAGGGGCAGGAAACCCAAGGAAGGGGAAGAAGTTGGAGCTTACTCACAGCTCACGTGGGTCAAGGCAGCTCTGGGGCTGCAGCAGAAAAGGGCCTTTAGGTCTCAGAGGAGTCTGCACTTGTTAGCCCCCGTGATGCTGACATCTCTGCACAATCATCCTCTCCATGCTGTGGGTGGTTTTTTCCTTTTCCAGGACTCTGATCACACCAACAGCCCCCGAAGTCGGAAACAAGCCAAGAGCTTTAAGGGCAAGAGCCGCTACAGCAACAGTGACAGCCAGTGGAGCCACTGCCTGGGGAAGGCTGGGGGCTGCAGCCAGCACCTGGTCCTCCCTGAGCCCCCAGCCTACACAGGGCCCCAGGTAACCACAGACTTGTCCTGCAGCTCTGTCACTGTACCGGGCATGGGACGCTTTGCCAAGGTCACCAAAACACCTTGGGTTCCAAACCTCTGCCCAGACTTAAACGCTTGTGAAACAGCAATTTCTTGTAGAAGAGCTGTTTGCTGAGATGTTGCTTTTGCATGGAGGGGTTTCCAAGACCCTTCAGGCCTGTGGGTGGGCTATCAGACCTGGCAGTGGGGTGGGCTGGGGTAGCTGGTACTGTGTCATTCTCCTCTGCACTTGTTAGAAGAGGCCATGGCTGCAGCAGAGGCCAGTCCTGCTGTGTGACTGGAGAAGGGCAGGGAACCACGGGAACTTGTGGTTGCTGCTGGAACCCAATAAGGTGTTACAACAGCAGGAGGAAGCAGATATTTATGATTAGGTGGAGTGGTGATGCTTTTGTTGTGAGAGTGTAAATAAATTTGTTTTGTCTGGGCTGCAGGACCTGGCAACGTTCCTTGAGGAGATCGGGTGCCTGAAGTACCTGCAGGTGTTTGAGGAGCAAGATGTGGACCTCCGGATCTTCCTGACCCTCACAGAGAGTGACCTGAAGGAAATAGGCATCACGTGAGTGTCTGTCCTGTCCTTCCCAGCTTTCCCCTACAAACCACGTCCAGCCTGGTCAGGCAGGTTTAGCTGGGGAGTGCTGCTCTCTTCTGGCTGCCTCCCACACAATGTGACATCCCCATGTCCTCGGCTGTAACATGCTCCTGCTTCTGGAGGTCCCTTGGAGAGACCAGGATGCTGCAGAGGTCCTGGTGGCATCCTGTTGGGCTCAGGGACAGGTGCTGCAGGGCTTGACCCCTGTTGCTTCCATGCCCCCAGGCTGTTTGGCCCCAAGAGGAAGATGACCTCGGCCATCGCGCGCTGGCACAGCAGCGCCCGCCCGCCCAGCGATGCGCTGGAGTTGGCCTACGCCGACCGGCTGGAGGCAGAGATGCAGGAATTGGCCATCCAGCTGCACAAGGTGAGGCTGCTGCAGGCTCCTCAGGGCCCTACGCCCTGCAGGAAGGGATCAGTGCAGTGTTTTTGTTGTGCCTCTGATGTTTTTCCTTCACCTCAAGCCACGACTTGTAGTGGACACGCTTGGTGTCAAGTACAGCTTACCCATTCCTCATCCTTTGTGCTCCTTTGTGTCTGTTTCCCATCCAACTGAGAACTAGAGGAACAGGAACTAGAGGGCAGGAATCAAATCCCTGCTCTTTCCCAGCAGTGTCATTTTTATGTTGTGCAGCCATCAGTGAACAGACTTGTGTTGGTTTGGGAAATTTGGACTCACATATAACTTTATAAACAGAGAGGAACAGAGAATTGTAACTGTGGGGCAGGGCTTAGTGTGGAGAGAACCTGTACTCAGTGTACAAGCTTCATCCAGCTTCCTTTCCCACTGGAAAGGAACATTCTAGCTGGCTAAGGCATTGAAATAGCAGGGACTTGAGAGCAGCAGATGACATTCGGTGCTCCCAGCCTGATCCCCAGTGTGCTCTGCTGCAGAGGTGTGAAGAGGTGCAGGTGATGAAGGGCCAGGTGTGCCAGGAGCAGAAGCTGCGTGCAGTGGCTGAGAGCTGTTTGATGGAGCGGGATGAGACCTGGAATTCCATCCAGTGCCAGCTCAGAGAGGCTCAGGCCATCACCAAGGATGCTGGGGTCCTGCTGGATCAGATCAAGTAAGTCATTCCCACTGAGACTGCTGGGAAATGGGACTTGGGGTCATATTGGCAGCCTTACAGGTGATGCTCAGGGTAAGGCAGCAGAGCTTACCTGGCACCTGAACACATTGGGATCCTGCCTGACTTTCCCTAGTGGAAAGCCACAGCCGTGGGAGCACATGTGAAGCTTTGGTCAGATACATGTGCTGGAAGTGGCCTTTTTGGGGGTGCTGGGTGCTCCTGTTTCAGCTAGAAGCAGCCAAAAGGCTGAGGCTGTGCTTACCCAGTGCCCAGGGTAAAACTTGGGGATCAGGTGAATACAGAAAGGAATTTTTAACCCATATCCTATCAAAGGATGTGCAGTTACTCACAAGTGAATACTTTTCCTGCAGCTCTCTGACAGCTGGCAGAATAATCTGCCCTGTCCCACGTCCTGACACTCCTTTTACTGCCTTTGTGGTGCTTCTCTCTGTGCCCCAGTTGGACTCCTGTCATGGGCCTTGTTCTCTCTGATGATACAACAGGGACATCCCTGAAAGTGGCATAAATGCTGCGGTCTACAAATCCTAGCCCAAGGGCGTGGGGTGTGCTTGCTGCCAAGCCCCGGTGAGCTAAATTGGATCCAGAAGCTCAGCAGAGCAGTATTCCCACTGCAGGGGGCAGAGCCTGTCTCTTGCCCTAACTGAGGAGCTGAGGCTGCTGTAGAAGGGCCCTGCCATGCTCTGAACACACACTGCTTGAATTGGTGGGATTGTGATGACAGCCTGAGAACCTGGGTGCCCCTCATGCCTGTCCCTTGCCCATTAGAAACCTTGGATTGAGCCTGATTCTCACCCAGACCAGACACAGCCCCTGGCTCAGGCTTCCCACTGCTCACCCCGGCCCCTCCTTGTCTTGTCCCCCCACAGCTCCTCTGTGCACGGGGCAGAGCTGCAGATGGGCAGCAGTGGCTGGGAGCTGAGCAGTGCCAGCGCCCCGAGCTCGGGTGAGGCACCACTTCCTCTTCCCGGGAAGCAGCAAGGAGCAGGCTGTACCCCAGGGCCTTAGAGGCGCTGCCCGGGCGCCCCACGCAGGTACTGCAGGCTGCAGGAGTGTGCAGCGTCACTCCCAGCGTGTCCCTGTGCCCCGCTGATGGCTTTGGTGTGCTTTGGCAGGAGCTGCCAGGCGGAGCTGTCGTCCCGGCTGGCCCCGGAGCGGGCGGGCGATGCAGCGCCGGACACGCCGGAGCAGCGCGGCACCGGGGAGAGCCGGCGGCCCGGGGAGCGCCCAGGTGAGGAGCAGGAGAGCCCGGGGCACAGCCCCTGCTCGTCTTTCCTTGCTGAAAGTCAGATGGTTGGGAATGCACGAGCATCCAAACTCTTAGATTGAGTTCACTTCTTGCTCAAGAGAAGCGTTTAAAGCTCTCAGGGCATTTGGAGTGGAACTTGCGGAGTTTCTCAGCAAGGTTTGGGGTCTGGCAGGTGTTTGTGGCTAAAAATGCAGAGCTGTGGTACAGGCCCCAGTGACAGGCTTGCTTCAGAGACCTTTGGCTGCACCTTGGGTTTGTTACCACCCTGTGCACTGGAGCAGGGTCTGAACCGGGAGATGTGGCTAGGCAGGCCTGACCCAGCAGCTCCTTATCCCTAGGGGTTGGTAAATGATCCCTGGAAGTGCTCAAGGCCAGGTTGAAGGGAACTTGGAGCAACCTGGTCTAGTGAAACGTGTCCCTATGCATGGCAGGGAGTGGAATGGGATGGGCTTTAAGGTCCCTTCCAACCCAAACCATTCCATGATTCTGAGATTCTCTGATCTTGCTGCCTGTGACGTGTTCCTAGTGACCTGTTCTTTGCTACCTGTGTCTCAGAAGTGAGACAAGTAGGATCCTGTTGATTTCTCTTCACTACACGTAATGTCTTTGAGATTCTCTTAATAAACAAGCCAGCCAGTCTAAAAACGTAAATTCTGAAGTGGTGGAATTGCCAGAAAACTCCTCAGTTTGGCACAGGCAGCTCCAGCTCTCTTCTTATGTGATTCAGAATCCCTAAGTGAATCTCTAGAATCTGTTTGGCTGATGATGCTTCCCATCCAGCAACACCAGGCCCTTGTGTGCTCTGTCCCAGAGAGCTGCAGATGGATTAACTGTGTCCTGTCCTTGCAGTGCTGGAAGGGTGGCCACCTTCCCTGAAGTCCCTGAGCTTGCCTGAGCTGTCAGCTGTGCTGGAGGAGTGTGTGGGAGAGATGGGTAAGGTGGGAAGGACTCTGGGCATGTGGAGGGACTTGTGCTGGGGGAGGCACGGCTGGGTGGGTTTGGTGGTTTGGAGGGGTTGTTGGGAGAGGCCCCACAATCCCTGCTCCTTCAGGGGAGTCTCCAGGCTCTGGAGTTGGTGCTATTCTTGCTGCAGATCGTGGGCTCTGCATCATCCCCTGGTGACAGGTCCAGGCTGAGAGGTGGGGGGTGGTCCCTGCATCTCCTGCTCAGTGGTGAGAGCTGCTGGGGAAGTGGTTCCCTAATCCTGTGTCCTGTTCTCCTGGTGACAGGAACTTCTCCCAGCAACTTGCAGACAGTAGAGACACCCCTGTTTTCAGAGCAGGAAGGCAGCACAGCAGTGGCTGAGTTCAGCCTCTTTTTCCTGCCTCCTGGCCCCTTTCTCATGCTGCTTTTCCCCTTTGGTTTGTCCTCAGGAAAAGCTCTGCAGACTGTGACTCAAAACCTCCAAAGGCTCCAAGCCCTGGGGCAGAGCGGGCAGAGCTGGCCAAAGCCATAACCAAGCCAGGAGGGTGAGTGGGAACAACTGCCCTGCCAGTCCCGGGCTGTGGCACTGGGGGGACACCATCCCTCGCTGCCAGTCCCAGGCTGTGGCACTGAGGGGACGCCATCCCTCGCTGCCAGTCCCAGGCTGTGGCACTGAGGGGACACCATCCCTCACTGCCACATGCCCAGAGCTCGCTCGGAGCACACACACCAGGGCTGGGCTCTGGCTCGTCCTTGTATGCCCTCTGGTTGGTTCTCCCTTTGGAAAACCCGTAGCCCCCTTGCCCCTTTGTCCCGGCCGAGGGTGACTGTCCCCTTTCTCCTGGTGGCTGCAGGAATACTGACGTCGGGTGACTGTTCCACCCGGAAGCTGAGTGTGCCTGGGAAGGGGAGCACGGGGCCGTGCCGGCAGCACCGCGGCTCTGCCGGGGGCCACCGCAGCTGGCGGGGCACGGAGGAGGCTGTGGCCACCAGAAAACACAGCTGGAGGACGAGGGACAGCAGAGGACAACAACCAGCAGCTCTTGGGGCCTGACTCAAGGCTCCTAGGATCTTTGTTTGAAAGGTTTAGGTTTGGAGGAGAAGCTCCAAGCCTGGAAGTTTTATCTGCCTTAAGCTTCCTGTAGCCCTTGGTGTTCAGGTCTGGGTGGTGTTAAAAGGTGACAGTTGCACACAGCAATCAATTCATTATCCTTTTCTGCATCCCAAGCTCCCCAGGGTCCTTGGCTCCTCCTGCACCACGGGGATTGGCCCAGAGAATGGATCTGAGGCCGTAAACAAGGCAGTTTGTTGTGGAGGGGTGAAGGGTGTGGAGTGTGTGATGGTTGGCTTTTTGAGTGGAGCTCAAAGTGCAGCCCTGTTCCTGGTTGGAATGTCTGCTCTTACTGCCACCCCAGATCTGGGCTCCAAAGCCTGTTCCTCCAACCAGCCCACTCTGGTTCACTTTGGGCCCTTGCTGTCCTCAGGGGCTGGCTGTGATCATGTTGGTGGCTGAGGAATGGCATTCACTGAAATTCACTCCCAACTCACCCACTCCCCCTCCTCCCCTCCCCTGGGCTGGGATGGAGAGGAGAACTGGAGGCACAAAAGGTGAAGATCACTGGTAGAAATAAAAGCATTTTACTGGAAACAGCAATGAGATAAGGAACAGTAACAGTAATAACAAAAGTGTACAGGATAGGTCCTGGTCCTGCAAAAATGAACCTTGTCCTGGCCAGAACCAGGACATCACTGTTACTCCATCCCCAAGAACGTGGCCTGTGGCCAGTGCTTTATGGCAGAGGCCATTGGTCTGGTTTGCCAGGGCCAAGATCCCAGCAAGGCAGGTGTTCCCCTGGAAGGACAGGAGAGAGAAGGAAGAGCTGGGACTGCTGAGCTTCCCATGCCTCTGGCAAGCAGGGGAATGCCAGGGCAGCAGAGCAGGAGCAGGGATAGCTCTGTGCCCCATGGGAGGTGGGCAAAGGAGCCACAGCCCAGATGGAGGTGAGGTGCCAAGTTGTGCTCCTCACCACTGCCTGCCTTTGATTTGCAGGCTTTAGTGTTGGGAAACAGTTCTGCCAGGGCATTCTTGGGTGGGCATTGCCAAGGACAGGCAGTGCAGGAAGAGGGTGCCCTGTCCCTGGGATTGCTGAGGGCTCTGGTGCCAGGGACCTTGGTGTAAAGTGGTTTCCAGTGACTCTGTGTTCCCATTTTTTCCTGAATCCTGTAAGGGGGAAAAACACAACAATCAAAATCTGAAATCTGAGTGATGGCCTTGATGAATCAGGGCAAGTCCCTTTGGGAAGAGGATGGAACTGTGTGTTCCTTCTGGTTTTTGGACCTTGGGCACAGATCCCAAATATAAAACCCATCCAGCTCCATTTTGTCAGCTGGTCACTCCTTCTGATGAGCTGCCTGAGTCCCTTTAGGCAGGGGTGACAAGTGGTCTGTGCTTCCTGGGGCGAGCCCCTGTCCCAAAGCAGGCAGGTATGGCCCTCTCAGCTGTGACCCTGTGTGCCTGGCAGTGTCCCCCCCTCTGGGTGCTGCTTCCTGCCCGTGGTTACCTCCCACCCTCAGCACAAGGCACTGTTTTTTCATCTTGAGCATATGGGCACATGGTGCTGGCTGCAGGATGAGGCTGCAGGAGCCTCACCCTGAAGAGTCTGGATGAGGTGGAGGGAATTCTCCTCCTGCAGCATCCCTGGAAACTCCTCAGGGGGCTGAGGCTGTGCTGGGAAGAGTGTTCAGGGCTTTGTCCCTCATTCCCTGTCCCTGGAGGCAGTGGGGGCATGCTAAGGTCTCTCCCTAGCCTTGGTGGTGACTCTAGCTGCAGTCCTATGGGGTTGTTACTGCTGTTTCTCTTGAATTTAAGGCAAAGCCCCCCAAAAATCCTAAGGGAAAGGGCCTGGGGGCAGCTGGAGAGCCAAGGAAGCCCTGGCTCAGCAGAGCCCTGTGCAGAACTAGGGCTGCAAGGTGACTACAGGGATTTGGGGCTGGCTTTGCCAAGTCTGAGGCTGGAATAAAGGAGGTTTGGGGGATTAACATGATCTATCCAATAGATTAGAATGTCTGGGAAAAGGGAGGAGATGTGGCAGTGTGTGTGTGAAGGAAAAGGGTCCCAAACAGGTGCTGCAGGAGCCAGGTGTGAGGGCACACAAGGGGCCAGCAGGGAGGGGAACTTCTACAACAGAATATCCCTGAGGAGGCAGTTCCTTAACTGCAGGATGTGAAGCAGCATTCCTTGCAGCCAGGGTGGCTGTGCAGGCAGCACGAGTCTGGTGCTACCCTAAGGTGAGCTGTCCGAGGAAAAACAGCATTTGCTGATTTGGATAAATGAATAAAAGCGGAGAAGCCTGTGTGTGGTGTGTGGGTTTCTCTGGAGGGAGCTGGGGCAGCATGAGTGAGTTCCCTGATTTCTTGCAGCTACTCAGGAATGCACACAGGGTTTTCCAGCCTACTCTGCCAGGAGGTTGCAGGCTCAGGGGCTTGGGAGTGCCTCATCCCTGGCATCCCAGCACTGCCTGGCTGGGTGATGTGGGAATCCAGTGAGTGCTGCTGGAGTGAGGCCAGAGGAAGCCACGGAGATACTCCAAGGGCTGGAGCCAGGCTCCTCTGTTCACCTGGAGAAAAGACCCAGAGAGACCTCAGAGCCCCTTCCAGAGCCTAGAGGGGCTCCAGGAGAGCTGGAGAGGGACTGGGGACAAGGGATGGAGGGACAGGACACAGGGAATGGCTTCCCACTGCCAGAGGGCAGGGTAGGATGGGATATTGGGAAGGAATTGTTCCCTGGGAGGGTGGGCAGGCCCTGGCACAGGATGCCCAGAGCAGCTGTGGCTGCCCCTGGATCCCTGGCAGTGCCCAAGGCCAGGTTGGACAGGGCTTGGAGCAGCCTTGGACAGTGGGAGGTGTCCCTGCCCAGGGCAGGGGGTGGGATGGGGTGGCTTTAAGGTTCTTCCCACCCCGGGCCATTCTGAGATTCAGCTGTCTGTGCCCACCAGGCCTTCCCCTCCCCTGGAGCAGACAGAAGCAGCAGGCTCTGCTTGCTGAAAAATAAATATTTATTTACATCTGAGAAGAGAGTTAATGTGTAAAATGGTCTCGTGGGGGTTCCATCGATCCAGCACCGTTGCTGTGTGCCTCCAGCCTGGTGCAGCCTCCCTGCTCAGTGTGCTTCAGGCAGCTCCTCCGTGAGGCACCGGGAGAGGCCCCCCAGCCTCCAGGACATGGAGCTCCTCCTGTGTCCATGGGCATCTCCTGGAGCGTCCCAGCCACTTCCTCCGGCCTGGAGGGCACTTGTGCATTGCAAAGGAAGGAATGTGGTGGGAAGAAACTCTGGCAGTGTGTCCCTGCTGCTCCTGAGGGTCAGAGCAAGGGGCTGGGGCTGTCTCCAGCTGCTCTGGGCTCCTCCAGGAGAGCACAGGGCCAGGACAGGAGCAGCCCTGCTCAAACCACACCACCTCAGCTGCTTCCCTTGCTCCTGGGATCCACAGGATGCTTGGCCAGGGTGGGATGATGCTTTGGCAGCCCACTGGAAAGCAAACTCCCAGGGTTTTAGCCTTTGGCCAGCAAAATGGTTCCTGAGCTCCTGCCAGGCCTGGAAATCCAGCCTTCCCTCCACAAAGCAGGAGGAGGCTGGCTGGATGCTGCACCTGGGATGGGGGAGGTTGGGCTCTGCCCCAGTGAGTTGCTGCTCTCAAATCCTTCACTCCCAAGTGATTTTGAGGCTCCAGCCTTGGCTCTGCCCATGGCCAGGGGGCACCAGGGGGTCTGTGCGGCTGGAGAGCAGCGAGGAGGGGATGGGTGCTGCTGTTCTGCGTTGGTGATGAGGGCGGGGAGGAGGTGCAGGAGCAGCCCCTCGCTCTGAAGAGCTTTACAGGGTGCCTGTGGATGCCTGGGAGCTGTCAGGGGGCTGGAGATGGTCCTGGGCTAGGACACAGGGAAGCCCTGGCTGAGGTGTGGCCCAGGGTGCAGGGTTTGGGCAGCATCTCCCATTCCCACTGCTGAGGATCAGGCTCCCCCCGGCTGCTGCGATCCCACAGGTGCCCGGGTGGCTGTGGCTGTCCCGGGGGTTCCCTGTGTGGGAGGTGTCCTGGGGAGTTCTGCTGCTGCTCAGGCAGTGGGAGGAAGCAGCAGGCGCTGCCCACAGCCCCCGGCGAGGCCCTGCTGAGGGGACAGCGATGAGCAAGAGCCAGGGCTGCCACCGCCCGCTCGGGTGACAGCGGGGATGTCCCTTCCAGCAGCTCCAGTGTGGCACAGCCACACACCGGTCCCAGCCTGGCCATCCCGGGTGGGCACTGCCCGGCACAGCTTCCTGCAGCCCCCTGCCCTCCAGCCAGGCCCTGTGGCCGTTGTGGCCAGCAGCCCCTCTGCCCTGGCTGGTCACCACCTCACTGGGCACAGCAGAGCACCGGGTGGTCGAGCTTCCAGAGCTGCCACTTCTTCTTCATCTCGGACTTCACCTGCCATGGAGGGGAGGGAGCAGGGGCTTATCCCTGGCTGTGCCCTCCCTGCGGGCACAGCGTGGGGAGGGGACCCGGGCAGGAGGTGCCGGGACAGGTGCAGGGACAGGGACAGGACGTTACCTCCTTGTTGGCAAAGCAGTACAGCACAGCCACCAGGAAGCCCTGCAGGGAGAACCAGCAGTGAGCCCCCCTCGCTGTCCCTCTCCTGGGGCTGGCATGGGCGCAGGCTCCCCCCCGGCCACTTCTGGGTGCTTTTAGGGCTGAGGTCCCCACGGCAGCGCTGCCCCAGAGAGCGCGGGAGGCAGCACCACGCTCTCAAGGGCAGAGGGTGGCACAGACGGTGCCGCCCTTCCATGGAAGCCCCCCAGGGGCAGTAAGCTCAGAGAGGGAGCCCCTGATCTTTGCTCCGTGGTGTGCCCAGAGCAGGGACTTGTTTCGCTCCCACCTCACCTGGAAGGAGTTGAGGAAGAGGGTGAAGAACACCTTGACGTAGCGCAGGATGCCCGTGGTTTGCTCGTCGGTGGCGAAGATAAAAACGACCTCGTGGATCCCGAAGAGGGGGATGAGGGTCAGGGTGGCTTTGGCCAGCCTGGGGGAGAGTAAGGGGACAGTAAAACTCCCAGTTAACCCCAGGGCGGTCCTTTAAGGATGTGCAGGGCGGAGGAGAGGCGTGGGGAGCGGGAGGAGGTGTGGAGGTGCTGTTATCTTAGCCAGGACTGTCCCCGCCCCTCTCCCGGCCCACCTCAGCTTGTAGTCGGCGTAGCCCTTCTGGTTGGCCCGGAGCTTGGCCAGGATCACCTTGAGGATCCGCATGAAGATCAGCAGGTTGATCTGGGAGGGGGAGACAGGGCAGGGGCACACAGAGCCCAGCACCCCCACCCTGACACTCACCCAGCAGGAAATGGCACCCCCTGTGCCGCCCAGGCTGCTGCTGCCCTTCCTCCCCTCCTGCCATCCCAAAATCCCGGCTAGGAGGCAGCAGGGGCCACCCCGAGCCCCTTTCTCTGGGGTTCAGCACCCCAGCTTCCTTCATGAACCCCCAGAACCAGGGGCTCAGCAAATTGCTGAACCCCCTGTGCATTTGGCTGGTCCTTGCAGGCCAGCTCTCCCTCCTGGCCTCTGCTGGAAGCTTCCCTGGGGATCACAGCCCTGTCCAGGGCCAGGAGCCAGGGGCTGAGCTGCTGCTATCCAAACAGTCCCGGGGCTGGCAGCTGTTCCCTACCAGGGAGGCGAGCAGGATGGGGATGCGGATGATCCACCAGTAAGCCATGTTCTCGTTCAGCGCCCAGCACCTGCCAGGGAGGCACCCAGAGCAGCACCATCACCCTGTGCTGGGGGCAGGATGATCCCAGAGCTTTCCAGCCCCGGCCAGGAGGTTCAGGGACCTCAGCAGCCTCTGCGCATGCCACTAGGACCTCCCTCCATCCATTCATGTATCCATGCATCCCTCCATCCATCCATCCATCCCTCCATCCATTCATGTATCCATGCATCCCTCCATCCATCCATCCATCCATCCATCCATCCATCCATCCATCCATCCATCCATCCATCCATCCATCCATCCATCCATCCATCCATCCATCCCTCCATCCATCCATCC
>WAAE01015605.1:233286-340728 GCA_013400495.1 Nicator chloris
TCCATCCATCCATCCATCCATCCATCCATCCATCCATCCATCCATCCATCCATCCATCCATCCCTCCCTCCCTCCATCCCCACTCACTCCGCGTTCTCCTTCAGGTACTTGGCGGCCATCCAGGGCACCACGAACACCACGGGGGTCCCTGCAAGTCACACAGCAAACCCTGTAAAACCAAGCACCCTCCTGAGCTGAGAGACCACCCCTGCACTGGGGGGACCCCTGGGGTGGCAGAGCCCCCACCCTGCACCCTCCTGGGGGACCGCAGTGCCCCCGACACCAGGCACTGTCCCCGTGCCCGCCGCACGCCCGGGTAGGCCCTACCCCAGCCCAGGTAGAGGTAGAGCCTGTAGTAATTCTTCTCGGAGAACACGGCCCCGATGAGCAGCTTGTAGAGGTAGACAGCTTCCACCAGGAACCAGTAGTGGTTGGCCAGGATGCAGTACTGCATCAGCACCTGCGCTGCGCGGCACCCCAGCGCTGCCTGCCACGGGAGAGCCACCGTGGAGCTGGCTGTGCCCACGGGGGACACCCCACAGCTCCCCCACAGGGACCAGACACCCCAGGAGCTCACCCACCGGGGGCACGGTGCTGCACAGGCAGCCAAGGCACTCTGAGAGCTCATCCTGAGGCTGCACAGGCGCCCCAAGAGCTCGTGCCTTGGATGTATGGTGTCATAAGGCACCCTAAGAACCCCGAGAGCTCACCCAGAGAACCCCCAGACCTCACCCAGCAGGGGCATGGGTGGCACCAAGGGCTCATCCCTCAGGTGCCCCACAGACCCAGAGCTCACCCAGCAGGTGCACAGGTATCCCAAGAGTTCACCCACTGGGTCACGGGCAGCACAGGCACCCCAAAAGCAAGTCCACCGGGTGGATGGGCACCCCAGGGCCATGCACAGCTACCCCAAGACCTCATCCATCAGGTGCGTGGGCACCACCGGCACCCCAAGAACGCACCCAGCGGGTGTCTGGGGCTGCATGGGCACCGCCCTCCCCCCAGCCCTGCCCTGGGCGAGGGTCCCCACGCTGCCACCAGCCCAGCACTTGCCTCGTGGCTCAGCAGAGCCTCCCAGTCAGCCACCTGCACCAGCTCCACGCCCCAGCGCCGCTCCAGCAGCGCGTCCTTCACCATCACCGAGGTGGCCCGCAGCCCGAAGGAGGCGAACAGGTTGGCGTGGATGTAATTCCTGGTGCAGCGCAGGTTCCTGCAGGAGCCGGGGTCAGGCGGGGCGGGCACAGCTGGGGGGGAGCAGGGGCAGGGCCGTGTCCTACCTGCAGACGGTGAGGACGAGCAGGGCGGAGATGAGGGTGAGCAGTGACAGCGAGTACCCCACGGTGTAGAGCACCTTGAAGCTCACCATGAGCCGGCGGGCGCCTTCCTGCGGGCGAGCACAGCGCCAGGGAGCCCGGGTGGGTGCGTGTCCTCCCCCGGCCAGGCTGCCCTGGCCGTCCCTGGGGTCCCAGCTGGGGTCCCACCTCCTCAGCAGTGACCTCCAGCTCATCCTCGCACTGGGAGTAGTCCCTCCAGGGCTGGCTGCCGTTCACTGTCACCCACTGGCCGTCGGTGCCACACCTGCGGCTCACCAGCCCGTGTTTCACTGTGGACACGAAGCACTGGCACAGTCCCCCAGGCTCCCCCAAGCCCCCCTCCCGGGGTGATGGAACTGACCCTGCTCAGTGCCCTGTCCATGGGCAGGCCACGAGCTGGCTCTGCTCTGAGCCCCAGGTGTCCCCTTACCCCAGGTGCACTCATGGGTCCCTCTGCCCCTGTCAGGCAAAGGGAGGGGAGCCCTGAGAGTCTCTCCACCCCCAGAAAGGCTCAGCCCTGGCTTCCAGCTCTGGGATGGCAGGAGGGCATCCTCACCTTTCTCAAACCAGGGCAGGTAGAAGGGGCAGGAGACGTTGACGGCGGTGCCAGGGCTCCCGTCGGGCCAGCAGGCATACATGTCAAATGTCCTGTTACAGAACAGCCCTTCCAAGGGCAGGGACAGGGAAAGCCGAGGGTCACACGCTGGTGGCACAGACATAGCAAGCCCTGCTATCCCAGCACCTCTGAGGGGGCTGATGCCATCCTGAAATGGGCCCAGGTGCCCCACACCAGCCGCAGCCCCCAGGACATCCCAGCCCTGGCTATCCCATCTGAGATGTGGAGGTCCTTGTCAGTCCCTTGGCTCACCCTCTGTGGGTGACCAGAGCAGAGGATGCTGGAGGAGGGACAAACCCCAGCCCTGGCTCTGTGTGCCCCCGAGCTGGGCACGGCCGGGTACCTGCTGGGTAGGGCTCGCTCGCCATCCTCCTCAGGCACTCGTCACGGTACCGCAGCCACTCCTCGAAGGTCTTCTCCAGCACCTTGGCCCCGCCGTGCTGCAAGCCCAGAGCGGGTCAGAGCCTCCAGCCCCCAGCCTTGACTGCCCCCATGAGCTGCTGCCACACCCTGGGGCTGGGCAGGAAGCCAAGACGGAGCCGGGATGGAGCCGCCCCGCAGGGCTCAGAGCCCGGCAGTGCCAACCCCGCTGCCCCCCGGCCCCAGCCCGGCCCTCACCGGCACGGAGGAGAACAGGCACATCCAGGCAAGTTGGACAAGGCTCCGCAGGGATCCAGCTCCAAGCATGTCCCTCATGGCTGCTCCCAGCCTGACCAGTGCTCCCAGTGCCGGGGTGTGCGTCAGGCTGGGCCGGGGACCCCGATCCTGGTGAGAGGTGAAGGAACGGGGACGGCTCGGCTCTGCCAGCCACCCACACCCGGGGGAGGCAGAGATGTGCTTCCCAAGCCAGCAGAGGAGAAGATCCCGGGCATGTCCTGGGCTGCCACAGCCCCGGGTCACTTCCCCGATGGAGCCAAAACCTCGGGGAGCATCAGGCAGAGCAGCCAGGGTGTAAACGGATCGTGCGTCCGGGATGAGCCTGGTCAGCTTCCACCCTCCGCTGGCACTCCCGGGGGAGCAAACGCCATCGTGACAGCCGACGTGACAGCCCCAGTGCCACCGCTGCCACCCAGCAGGTGGCTGGCACCCCTGGGTGACGCGGGAAGGGGCCGCAGGGACAGGAGGCAGCGACACCTCTCTGGGGTCCCCTGGGCCCCCACGCCCAGCCAGGCTGGGACCCCCACACCAACTGCGCCCCATCACGTCCCGCCCCGGCCCTGCTGGCCGAGACCCCTCGCAGCCCAGCCGGGGGTCGGGGGGAGGAGCGGCTCAGTCACCCCCAGGGCTCCCCATCGCTCCAGGCTGGACGACCCCAGCCCGGCCCCCCCTCCAGCACGGACCTCCCTGTTTGTCCCCCACGAGGGTCCCCAGCCGGTCCCGCTCGGTGCCTGCGGGGGTCCCGGGGCTCCGCCGCTTCCTCCGCCCGCTTACCCGCCTCGGCGGGACCGGCAATCCCGATGTCCCGGTGTTCCCGGTGTTGCCGGCAGCCTCGGCAGGACCGGTGTTTCTGGCAGCCCCGGCGTTCCCGTTGTTCCCAACGTTGCCGCTATTCCCGGTGTCACGGCAGCCCCGGCTCCGCGAGGTGAACGCGGCGGTGACCGAGCGGCGTCTGCGGCGGAGCCGCCTCCTGCCAGCGCCGTGCCCCGACGGGAGGGAGGTTTTGGGAGGGCTTAGGGGGGAGTTCGGGGGCGGCACCGCCTCCCGGGGCTCCGGACGCCCGGTGGGACTCGGGGGGTCCCGGCGCCGCTGCCCCCGCACCCGCGGAGCTCCAACACGAACCCACGGAGCTCCAACACGGACCCACGGAGCTCCAACACGGACCCACGGAGCTCCCCGGGAATCACACAGGGATGGGGGTCCAGGTCCAGCCCTGCCGGGGGTCTCTGACTGAGTCACACGGGGATGGGGGTCCAAGTCCCGCTCCAGCCCCTTCGGGAGTCCCTGGTGGAATCACACGGGGACAGGGATGGGGGTCCAGCCCTCATCAGCCCTGTGGGTCACAGGGACTGGATCAAGGATCCAGAGCCCTTCAGCCTCCCCCAGAGCCCCCGTCCCTCCCATCACAGCCCCAGGGAAAGCCCTTCACCTCTCAGGCTCGGTGTCCCTCTGGCTGTCCCCTGGGCTGGGTGCTGGCATGGTGACAGCCCCTGTGCAGGCAGGGTGGGCTGCAGGGGCCACCCTCCCCTGGGGACAGAACTGCATCTGGCACAGGGACATGGCCCGTGACATCCATGGCTCCCATCATCCAGCCAGGGGAACTTCAAGGGCAGGGACAAGCCTGGGTGGCCCTGGTGGTGCTGCCTTCCCCACCACACGTGCTGGCAGTGGGGAAGGAGGGTCTGTGCCGGGGCAGGGCTGAGGAAAGTGGTTTTGCCATCAGGGGAGGGGGGAGATTCCCCTGGGGTCCCCCGAATCACAGCAGTGCAGCCCTTCCAGGCTCCCACATCCCTCCCAGGGCAGCTGTGCTTCCCTCCTGCTGCAATGCTGGTGCCGAGCCTGCCCTGCAGCAGGGTGGGGTTCGTCCCCCAAAACTGGCTGAATGCACCAGAAAACGCATTTGTTTTGCAAAAATAAGATGTTTGCCTCGAAGCTGCTGCAGTGGGCTGGGAGCAGACACACGAGTCAGACGAGTGAGGAGTCACAGCTGTGGCTCCAGTCATGCGAGCAGTGTTGGTTATTCCAAGTGACAACACAGTGGTGGAGCAGCCCAGGGTAAGGATTTGCGGTCTGGGGGAAAATGAGCCCTCAGGAGCGTCCCCCAGCGCGAGCCAACACCAGGCTGTTTGCTCACTAACAGATTATGAACTCTGGACAAGAGCCTGGAGCGACAGGACGCAGGGAATGGCTTCCCACTGCCAGAGGGCAGGGATGGATGGGATATTGGGAAGGAATTGTTCCCTGGGAGGGTGGGCAGGCCCTGGCACAGGGTGCCCAGAGCAGCTGTGGCTGCCCCTGGATCCCTGGGAGTGCCCAAGGCCAGGCTGGACGGGGCTTGGAGCAACCTGGGACAGTGGAAGGTGTCCCTGCCCATGGCAGGGGGTGAAACAAGATGAGCTTTAATGTCCCTTCAACCCAAACCATTCCATGATTCCATGATAACTTGGCCCTGGGGCACTCATGGAGGAGGATTCCAGCCACGTCCCCCTTCCCAGACAGACCCTGCACGTCTGCACCCCAGAGATCTCCCTGTGTGAATCCATCTAATGGCAGCAGCAGCAGGGGGTGGGCTCATCCCACAAGGATGCTGGATTTGGGGGAGAACCCAGGGCAAAGCACCTGGCTGCCATTCCCTAGAGAGGAATCACAAAACCCCAGGCATTATTGTCCCAGTGTGGTCCATCTGGATGGGATTTTCTCCCATGTCCCTTGAATGGGGACATGAGGAACGAGCTGTTCCTCTCCATATTGATGCATTTCAGGCGGGTCTCCATAGCGACTGCAGCGCTGGAGGCTCAGCCAGGGCTGGATCCCGATCCATGGGGTGCTCAGAGCCAGCTGGAGCCACGGGGAGAGGGGCTGGGACAGCACCCACTGCCAACAGCTGCTGTCCTGCCGGGGTGGGCTTGGGACACACGACAGGTACATTTATTTCTTTATTTATGAAAGGTGATGTGCACCATCAGAGCTGGGAAAATTGTCCCAGAATGGTCTCAGGCATTGAAGCTGTTTGTGCTCCTTGGGCAACCTGAGAGCTGCAGGGGTGCTCAGGGAGAGGAGAGCATCCTCCAGGGTCCTGCATGGGGAAATCATGGAATTGTTTAGGTGGGAAAAGCCCTCTAAGATCATCGAGTCCAATGAGGCAGCACTGCCAGGTCCACGATTAACCCATGTCCCTAAAACACCACATCTGCAAGTTTTTGGAACACTTCCATGGATGGTGACTCCACCACTGCTCCCAGCAGCCTGTTCCAGTGCCCGATCACTCTTTCCATGAGGAAATTTTCCCAATATCCAACCTAAACCTCCTCTGGTGCAACTGGAGGCCGTTTCCTCTGGTCCTGCCCCGAGTTCCCTGGGAGAAAAGCCAGGGTCACTAAGGGATAAACACCCAGCCAAAGAAATTCCCAGGGCTAAATCCCTTCTCCCGAGCACTGCTACCAGCAGCAACACCTCCTGAAGGCAGCTTTCACTTCATCTATCCATTATTGATGGGGGAATTCATCAGTGTGTATTATTGCAAGGTCTGCTAATCAAGGTGCTTTGCTCCCCATCCAGAAGCAATTCGCAGAACAGAAGCGCTCATCAACACATCCGGACTCCCAATTATGCCGCAAACTTCCCAGAAAAGGCAGTGGGAGAGTTACCAGGTAGAGAAATCCATCAGCATGTGAGTGCCCAGCAAGCAGCGTGAGGAGGGGCACGGCTCCCTGCGGCTGAGCCATCTCCAGTGCTGCCCCTGGGGTAGCTCCTGGGTTTTGGTCAGCGTTTGCAGAACGGGAGCATCCACTTCCAGCCCATCTCCACCCCGTTTCCAGCTTGTTTCCATCCCCTGTGGCAATGACAGCCAGGGACCCCACTCCATCACCCGGCAAAGGTCACTCCCAAGCCGCGGTTTCACCACGTCACCACATTCCCGTGATAAACGAGCGTTCCCAGCTCAGAAAGGCACTCTTGGATTTGGCACTCGCTCGGAGCCCTCAGCAGCTGCCGTCCCTCCAGCCAGCCCCCAGGCACTTGGGATGCAAACCTGCATTCAAAGCTGACCAGGTCTCTTCGGTTTCCACGTGGATTCTCGCCTAATTCAAGCCGGAAGGTTTAAACGATAAGATCAAGAACTTCTCAGAAATTCATCTCTGTTCACATCCTGCCCCGGGGCTGAGCTCTTTGTCCCCGTCCTCTGCCGAGGGGCCTTGGCAGGCAGGGCAGCATCCACATTCCAGGTCGGGGTTCAGATAACCCCGGCACCGCATCGGGAATTCAAGGAGCAGATAAAAGGATGCAACTTTAATTTCCTCCTTGCCTGGCAGGACCCTGGGTGCAGCTTCTGCTGTAACCAACCCCGGGGCCGCGGCAGGAAAGGAAAGCCTGGCTGGAGCTGCTGGAGCCAGCCCAGAGGAGGTCATGGAGATGCTCCAAGGGCTGGAGCCCCTCTGCTCTGGAGCCAGGCTGGGAGAGCTGGGGGTGCTCACCTGGAGAGGAGAAGGCTCCAGGGAACACTCCGAGCCCCTTGCAGGGCCTAAAGGGGCTCCAGGAGAGCTGGAGAGCGACTGGGGACAAGGGATGGAGGGACAGGACAAGAGGGAATGGCTTCCCACTGCCAGAGGGCAGGGGTAGATGGGATATTGAGAAGGAATTGTTCCCTGTGAAGGAGGTCAGGCTCTGGCACAGGGTGCCCAGAGCAGCTGTGGCTGTCCCTGGATCCCTGGAAGTGCCCAAGGCCAGGCTGGATGGGGCTTGGAGCAACCTGGGCTAGTGGAAGGTGTCACTGCTGACCCCCTCCAGGTGAAAACACTCTAATTGTCATTTAACTTAACCATGGTTAAGCTGGGCAGGGTCAGGGTTAACCCCAGGTGGAATCACTAAGGGACATCTTCATCAGAGCCTCCCACCAGCTGCTCAAGTGCTCCTGGGGTGTGGCAGTGCTTTGCCAGCTCAGGGTGGTCCCCAGAATTCCCAGGGAGAAGCTGGAAAATCTCCGTTGGTATTTGCCAAAACACATTTGCAGTCACTCTGAGGAATAAGTGGACCTGTCCGGAGTGTGAAGGCTGAGCCCTTGCTCCTCCCAGCCCAGGGGCATCTCCACCCACTCTCTGGAAGCAGAGGAGAGAAGGTGAGCAGCCCGTGTGGGTCTGGGCTGCCCCAGGAGTGGGGGAAAACAGACGTGTTATCCATACCTTTAATATCCTGTTCTGTAAAACCAAGGGATTAAGAAGTTGCCTTGTCTTGCCCTGGGTTTAGGGTCTTTCTCAGCCTTCCAGCTGTCCCAAGTGTTGGATGTTTGCCACCTGCTGGGATTGTGTGATGGATGAAAATGTATTTTCACCCTGGACTGTAACTGGCACTGCTCTGTTGTGCTCAGCAAAGCATTCAAGTCACTCGGACCTGCCAGGTGAGAGATGTGCTCTGCATTTCCCACTTGCCAGAAGGTCTGAGAGGGCTCCTGAAAAACTGCCCCCAAGTTTGCCAACGCCTGCAGATACAAAACCTGGCTCAGAGCTGGGAAGGGGAGGCACTGAGACTGGAGGTTCTGTGCTATCATAAGCAGGATGCTGCAGGTGGGACTGGTGGATGCTGGAAGCCCAGCTACCACAGGAGATGTCAGGATGTGTCTCCTCCAGCATTATTTGGGTGATTTGGGAATCACCCAAAGCCCCCAGGTTCGGGAGCTGACAGCCCCAGGCACGGTGCTGGACCACAAGATGCTTGGTGGGAAAACTTCCCCCCCCCACTTTGGGCAAAATGAAGTGAAAAATCAACTTGCCCTGTTCCTTGCATGTGTTCCTGCAGCAGGGTCCCATCAGCAGCTGGAGCAGGTGGATCTGAGGCTGGGCACCACCCTGGGCTTGGGGAGCAGCTGCTGCTCCTGATCCTGGTGGTGCTTGCAGGGCCGTGCTCCTCTGCTCAAACACAGCCCCCACTGGAGGCCCAAATGTCAATCACAGAATCATGGAATGGTTTGGGTGGGAAAGGCCCTTCAGCTCATCTTGTCCCACCCCCTGCCATGGCAGGGACACCTCCCAATGTCCCAGGCTGCTCCAGGCCCCTTCCAACCTGGCCCTGGACGCTGCCAGGGATCCAGGGACAGCCACAGCTGCTCTGGGCACCCTGTGCCAGGGCCTCAGCACCTTGAGCTCTTCCTGGCATCAGGTTTCTGCATGTTTACAAAATCTTCACAAAAATGTGGGGGTTTGGGTTGTCCAGTAGATGCCACGAGCTGGGCTGAAAAACCTGTTGGATTTTTGTGGCTGCCAGGGCTGCTTGTGTGTGGTTTTCCTTCTGATGGGAAAAGGGCCCCAGGGCCCCCTCATCAGTATAAATTCAAAGCTGTGTAGTCCCTGGTTATTGCTCCTTCCACACCCACTCCTGTCCCTGCTGCTGCAGGGAAGCTCCGGGAGCAGCAGCACGGACCACACTCCTCCTGCCTCAGCAGCTTCTGTCTTCCCCATAGAACTGAGGGGTTTTAGCCTCATTTGGGCTCCTGCTGCACACAACCAGCTCCAGGGACGTGGCACAACGTGCTCAGAGGGTGCTGCACAGCACAGAGGGATGGGCTGTTATCAAACACATTTACTGGTGAGCTGCAGGCAGACATCACCCCAACTCCTGCGCTGCAGCCTTCCCATCCTGGACACCAGCCCAAATAGGCTTTGGATGAGCTTTTGAGGACTATTCACTTCTCTCTTAGTTAATGAAACTTCAGGCTGGGTCCTGGGTTTGCTGGCAGTGTGATATATTTTCCGGAGGTCAAGTCGAGAGATTTCTGTCTGAACAGGGCAGCTCTGCTCATAAAGATGCCCAGACATCCTCATCAGGGGCGTTTTTCTGATGTCACCACATTTTCCTACAGCTTAACTACTGATGAAGGGACCCAGCCTGCAAGAAAACCTATCTCCTGCCCAGGGAGGCCAAGATCCTCGTTACCTAACTGAGGGGGGACAATAATTCCTCAAATCCTGTAAGAACTTCAGTGGAACAGGATTTGCTTTGAGGTTGTAAGGTCTCCCTCCACCGGGCAGAGGCAGGTGACAAAGCTGAGGCACAGGGAGCTGCTGGGAGTGATGCTGGATCCATCCAGAAGGAATGGCTTCCCCTGGGAAGTAGCTCTGCACAAGGAAAAGGAGGTTCCAAGGAGGGGGTTGTTTCCAGGTCAGGTGTGGCCCTGCTGTCACCTGTCTCTCCCTGTGACTGTGCCTGGCTGCTCTGGCTGGGATTCCTGGCAGGAGATGAAGCTGGATTCAGGGATCCCTTTGGCTTTGCTGGGAGCTGGGGTTCCACAGGAGGGCTCAGCAGTGCCATCCCCTCCCTGGGCACTGGCCCCCACTGCCTGCAGGTCATGGTTGGCACAATCTTGCTCACCATCCCCTGCCCAAAGCCCCTCCATCGCTTCCACTCCAAACCTTTCCCTGTCACAAACCTATTTTCAGGAGTTTTGAACACAAACCAGCTCCCTTCACCTTTGAACTGAGCAACACTTAATTCTGCTGCTGAGATCACAGGTTTCTGCCAGCACAAGAACATAAAATTCCCAGAATGGCCCAGCCCAAGGTCTGTTTATCCAAGACTCCAACTGCCCCCAGAGCCCCCCTCAGAAAGGGGGGAAAAGCAGGCAAAGGCAGCACCTCCACAGGGAAGGAGTATTTGGGATAATCCTGGAAGTGCTCTCATTTCCACCCATTTGTGTCCCTGGTTTTGATGGCAGTGCCCAAATGCTGACTACACTAAATTTTTGTGGATATAAAATACTTAACTTTGGGGGAAAATCCTCTGGAATTGTGCTCAAGCCTAGACATTTGAATGCAGTGGGTTGCCCTTGGGGACATGGGTTGGTGGTGGCCTTGGCAGTGCTGGGGAATGGTTGGACTCAGTGACCTTGGAGGGCTTTTCCAACCTAAAGGATTCTGTGGCTGCAATGAGTGAAATAAAGAAGTTGTGCTGAGTTTAGAGCCCGGGGAAGGGGAGGCCCAGGAGGGTTCGTTTCACCCTTTTGCTGGGCAGGGCTTTTGTTTCCTCATGCATGGGCAGTGTTTTTCTGGGTGATCCTTATCAAAAGGGTAAAATTGGGTGACTGTGACAGTGGCCTTCCAAACCTGTCCTTCTTTGTCCTTGTCACCCTGGCTGGTTGTTCTCTGTGCCTTTCCCTCCAGGTAGTCCAAGAGACAAAATGTTGGTGAAAAACACACCAAAGCATCTTGTGATCATTATTGGTCTTTTCCAAGTCGGGATATTTGATGAAAAAATGAGGATTTTTGGATCCCCTGTGCCTTGTGGTGAGGATGAGCTGGACTTGCAGCTTCCAGGCTCACTGGGAGGGCTGTGCTGGCTTTAAATCAAGCTGTGCTGTGCCATCTGAAATTGGACCCCCAGGAACTTGGCAGACTTTGGGAAATCAGCACTTAGTGCTGGCTTTGGGTGGGTCAAATGGCACTTTGCTTTGGAGGGAGCTAATGGAGGGTGAGTGTATAATTTTGTTTTTCACCGAATATAAATGAAAAGCCAGTCTCCTCTCCTGACCTGTCAGACACAGACGGAGATGGATCTGGAAATCTCCTTGCTCAGGAGTGTTTTTTCATCCTAAGTAGCTTCTCCTGCTCATCTGCTGAGCCACCAAAGGCCAGCTGTTGATTTATTACCCCTGGTGTTTGATCCATGGGCTTCAGCTTATCCTGGGCACCCAGCTCTCCTCTGATGGCAGCCCATTACCAGGGAGAGCTGCTCCGCACTGTAATTACAGGGAACGTGACATTCCTGCATATTTCCCTTCCCCAGACCTTCAGATTTCCCCAGGCTCCTTGGCACAAAGAGCACTTGGCTTTCCCCAGCGATTCCCTTCATCCTGGGAGGGGTTCTTTTCCCTTGCACACCTCTGGAGGGATGAGGTTAATGTTAAATAAGGTGGGAAGGAAGGAGTTTGCTCACGAAACTCTTCGAAAGCCAAGAAGTCTGCGAGCTGAGCCAGCCCTCAGCACCAAACAGAAACCTCAGATCCTCAAATAAGGCAGCAGCCCAGGCATGAAACCAGAATTTAGGTGAAAATTAATGTCCCAGACGGGAAATAAAGGAGGCTCTGATTAGAAGAGCAAAAATTGGTGTCCAACGTGGAAGCAAAAGGCAAAAGTGGACGCAGAAAGCTGAGGATGAAGTGTCTGTACAATTCCATGGACCAGCCAAATGAAAACCTCATCACTTCCCAACCTGCCTGATTTTGGTTTGGGTTTTCTTGCACCAGCCCTTCCTGAGCAAACGATCTGGCAGATTCCCTTCCCAGTCTTTCCAGCACTTCATAAAGCTAAAACCTTGTCTAACAGGTAGGCTGGGAAACAACCCAGCAGAAACAGCTTGTATTTTCTTCACCATCATGACCATTTAATTTTTCTCATTTAATTTTTTTCCCCACAGTATGTGAGAGGTGACTTAGAGTACATTGAAGTGTACAGCAGCTTCACAGGAGGATTTTTCTGGGATGCAAAAGAAGCCTGAGGACTTTTTACCCATTTTTCCCCCAACAGGACAGGCACAGAGGAGTGTTTTCTGATTGTTGTGCTTGAAGAATGTCTGTTCATTTTAAAATTTTTCATTCCTGATTTAAAAAACATTAGAGAAATGAGGTTAAAAATCAGTTGTGTTCTCCTTGATCATGTTTTCAACAGCACATTTATGCCCCAGCCCAGACAAAAGCAGAGGGGCTCCAGCCCTTGGTGTTTATGACCCTGGGGAAAGCCACAGCTGTAAAATAACACCCTGACCCTTGGTGAGTGTGGTCCAGGTGAGCCTGATCCCAAGTAACCACTTGCTTGCCCCATGGGAATCTCATGAAGCAGCAACTCCTCACAAAGCCTAATTACTTGTTACCAGAGGGGGGAAAATGGGTTAGGTCCATCTGCCAGGTAGGGTAATACAAGGGTGTGAGAATTTGACTTAAAAATACGTGATAGAAGCTTTAGTGCCAAGCTCTGCTAAAAAGACCCCTCCAAATCCTCTGGGGAAAGAACAGTAGAACATGAAAAATGAAAATATATTTATTGCAAACCCCCCCCAAAACAAGCAAACAAAACCAACCCTCAACCACCATTTCATCTGCAAGAAGATGTCTGATGGCTGAAGGGGCCAATATAGGGAAAGATGAAGAGAGCTGATTATTTATATGTTGACAACCTGACAGGTTCTGTACTCAAAGCCTGCAGTCCCAGCTGATGCTTGCCCATTGCCAATGAAACCTGCACCAAAATTGCCAGTTTTCTTTCCTTTCCAAAAAAAAAAATTCCACTTTTGTACTGATGAACAGGAGAAAAAAACCCCAATTCCTCAAGTGTGAGCTGTGGAATGGGGAGATGTTTCCATGGAGGTGAAACATGTGCTAGGGAATAAGTAGAGATGTGTTTTCCTTCAGGTGTGGGTTGCTAGAAATGAGAAGTGGGCAGGGAGAAAAGTTTATCCTTTGTGGATGGAGTCTGAGCTCCTGGCAGAGAGGCTGCTCCTCTCTGGGTCCCTGCTTAGTTCAAAGCTACATCCTTTGTGCTGCCTAACATTCATATAGAAATATTAATTCTATTTAGAGTCTCAGTGTAGTGTTTACCTCAGCTGTGGAATTTATTTTATTTACTTTACAGTTTTGGCTTTCCCCCACATATTTCATCATTAGAGAGTGTAACTCGGAGCAGAGCAGGGGAATGGTTCCTTCCTTCTTTGATCCCCCTGAACAAGTGGGATTGCTGATACATTCTTGAACTGGTGAATTATTCAAGGTTTGCTGTCTCATGGCTTTCTGGCATAAGAAAACCAGTCTCTTAAACACATTTCCTATTTACTTATGTAACTATTTCAGTTCAGTATTTATTCAGGATTTATTGCTCTTTTCTTGCTGAGTATTGCTCACTGCAGAGTCCACATCTGTGTGTTTTCTAAGCTTGGGCAGTTAGAAGTGAAAAACTGTGAACTGCTCTGCAAAATGTCCTCAGACATCCACAGATCAGCCTGACATGTTGATGACTTCAACTCAATCCACCCTGAGATACAGATGACCCTGTGAGGAAGAGCTGTGGCTGCTCCATCCAGTGTTAAGGCAGAGATTTGTGGTCACAGCTGCCGTTCCTTTGTCCATGGGACATCACCACTGCCAGCACAGAAACCCTCACACTGTTCTTCCTCGATGCATCAACGTGAAAACTGCCGTGAGTTATGTCTGTAGGGGCAAACTTGGGACATCAACACCCTTTAAGAAGTGCATTACGAAGCTGCTGCCAGGATCAGTCACCATCAGATGCAGCTGGGAGCTGAGAGGCTGCAAAAGCCATATTGGCTGCCTCAGCTGCCTTCTGTGGCAGCTTCTGCAGCCCTACAATCCTGTGGGTCTGTCTGAGCACCCCAGGGATGCTCCTGCCAATTCCCTGCTGTCCCAGGAGCCTGCAAGAGCCTCCTGGGGCTACCCAGAAACCATCCTGGGCCTTTGGGGGCCCCTGGCTCGGTGCGGACAGGGATAGAAGAAAAGCTTCTTTAGGAGACACAGGCAAGAGAATACTGCCCATGGTCTGAATTCCAGCTGCCCTCAATACTTTTCATATATTGCAGTGGCACTCAGGCTCTACTTTACTAGTGGTCTGCAGGCCATGTGCAAAACCATCAATTGGAGTCCCCTGCGCTTATAGGTAAGAGTAAAATAACACAGCAATGTACAGAAGACATGAACTTCATTGAACCTTAAAACTCTTAAATGCTTCTACACTTCTACAAACATGAAATGTGTGGTAAGAAAATTACAGGGAAAATTATGATTAATAACAAAAGGAGTTCCTAAACTTGTGGCTCCATCTTCTGTCACACAGCTGAGGAGAGTGAGAACATCTTCTCTGAGCCTTCTCTTCTCCAGGAGGAGTGCTCCTCCAGGCTCCCTCAGCCCCTCTGGATAGGACATGAGCTCCCCACCTTTCCCCAGCTCTGTTCCCTTCCCTGCACCTGCTCCAGCCCCTCAATGTCCTCCCACAATTGAGGGGCCCATGACTGGACACAGCTCCCACTGGAGCTGTGGCCTCACCAGTGCCCAGCACAGGGCCACAAGCACTGCCCTGCTCCTGCTCCTGCTCCTGCTCCTGCTCCTGCTCCTGCTCATGCCATGGCTGACAGAGGCCAGGGGCCATTGGCCGACACAGGCCAGGGGCCATTGGCCTGCTTGCCCACCTGGGCTCAGTTGCCGCAGGCTCAGCCGTGGTCCACCGGCAGCCCCAGGTGGCCCAAGGTCCTGAGAGCACGTTCTGGGACAACCCAGAACCGTCCCTGTTCCTTTTGGTGCACTCTGGTACACTATGGACAGTAAGAGAACAAAACATAATTTGTAGTAGTTATCAATAAAATGTTTCCAGAGGTGGGAGTCTCAGTTTTGCTATAAAAATGTACCTGTACAGGTTAATTGACTTTTTTCTGAAGAACTTTCAGAGTTCTGAGTCATGGATGACGTACAGGATACGAACTGTGAGCTGGAATGTTGCCATGAGCAAAGCCATGGTCTGCCCTGGTGTTTACAGACAAAGGGAAATCCAGGACAGAAATGTAGACCTCACCATAAGGATCTGTGAAGATATATAATGGATATTGTAACAGCGTTAGGAATTTTGTGTCTTGTCTATGGTTTCCTCCTGACAAAGGGAATATATATAGGCTTCTGAATATATAGGCTGCCCTTAGATTACTTTCTAGCAGCTTTTTTTTCATCTTCTTCTGAAAATAAGTATTTCCCAGCCTTGACTGAACCAAATAAATTTTGCTCCTTATCCACAGCGGCTGAAGAGGTATAATCAGGACCCCCTAGCAGCAATTCCTGCTGGGGAAGTGTGCCAGGTTTTACACGTTTTGCAGTGTGCATTCCAGAGTCCAGATACCCCAGTCCGCAGTAGGAGATTTATCTCCTAGTCTCATTAGGCCTTCTTTTGATTTTTGCCACACAAAAGCCGGGCTCTTGCCCTCAGAGAAATCCTTGTTGTGCTCTGCAGAGTACATGGAGGGTGGATGGGTCCCCGGGATGTGGCCGGTGGGTCCGTGTTCACTCCAGCTGGGTGCAGAACAGGCTCCCCTCACACCTCACACACGGCCGGTATTCCTCAGAATCCCCCGGGGATGGCTCCCAGCCCTCCCTCCCGAGTCACAAACCCCATCCTGGCTTAGCCCAGGTGTTGTAAACGACTCAGACCCCAAGTGGGAATGAGTTATGCAAGTTTTATTGTGAACAAATAAAAATTTCACAAAGCAAATGGGACAGCACTGGCAGCATGGCCAGCCGCCAGAGGCTCATCCACAAAATGGTGGCTCTGCCTTTATACCGGTGGTGTTGCATCAGCCAAACACATATTCAAACATTTTCCTTATACATCTCTGACCCCTCCCAAAGTCTGCCAGCTGAGTGTTCTTTGCCATCCATTGGTGGAGACCTTCTCGCAACTTCATGGGAGGTGAGGTGTTGTCATGCCAAGTCCCCCCACAGTGACAACCTTCCCCCATTCCCGGCTGTGTCATGCAAGTGGCACAGGCACACGCTCTCCCCCACGTCTCTGACGACCTGGGCTGTCTGGTACCAACAATACAGAGGAGAGACGAGAGGATTAAAGGGAGGACAAAAAGGGGTCCAAAAGCAACCTACAACAGAGTCACACATCAAAAGAACCTTAAACCTTAACAAAACTTCTTTTAACGCGCATAATGCCCAGTTCCTCATTTGCGAGAGCCAATGGCCACACCACGGATTTCTAACAGCGGGGGTGTCCCCAGCGCGGGGGACGCACCCATGACACGCAGCTGCCACCCTTCCGCCCCGGCTGTCGGGGCAGCCTGCCCCCACAGCCCCTCGGCACACGGGGGAGGCCGGAGCCCGCCAGCCCGAGGCAGAGCCAGGGCGGGGGCGCAGGGAGTGGCCGGCAGGAGCAGGGCAGTGCTTGTGGCCCTATGCTCTGCACTGGTGAGGCCACAGCTCCGGTGCCGTGTCCAGTTGTGGGGCCCTCAGTTGTGGAAGGACACAGGGGCTGGGGAGGGGTGCAGGGAAGGGAACAGAGCTGGGGAAGGGTGTGGAGCACATGTCCTGTGCGGAGGGGCTGAGGCAGCCTGGGGGGCTCATCCTGGAGAAGAGGAGGTGTGGGGGAGACACCTTCCCCCTCTCGGCACCTCCGTGCCAGGAGGGTACAGCCAGGTGGGGCCGGGCTCTGTTCCCAGGGAACAAGGGACAGGACAAGAGGACACAGTCTTTAGTGTGCCAGGCAAGATTTAGGTTGGACACTAGGAAGAATTTCTTCCCTGAAAGAGTGATATTAGAATGGGCTGCCCATGCGTGTGGTGGATTTGCTGTGGCGGGAGGTGTTTCAGGAAAGACTGCACGTGGCACTCAGTGCTCTGGTCCGGTTGCCACGGTGGCGATCGGTCACAGATTGACTCGCTGATCTCCGCGCGCTCTTCCACCCCAGTTTATCCCACGATTCCGTGATTCAGTGTCCGGCCCGCCGCACACTTCGCTTCCCGCGGCGTTTGGCCCCGCCGCGCCGCCGTAGCGCGTTCCCTCAGAGCCGCGGCAGCCGCGGGTGCCGGCGATGTCGTTCCGCGACCTCCGCAGTGAGCGCGGCCGGGGCGGCCGGGCCGGGCTGGGGCGGGACGCGGCACTCCCGGCTGGGCCTCCCGGGGGGCCCCGCTGCTCCGCTCGGCCGCACACGGAGCTGCCGGCGGGCGGTGCCGCGGGGGATGCGGGGCTGAACCTGCCGGTCCCTGGCTGGGAGGGGTCCCCGCTGCCGGGGGGTGGCACAGCCCTGCACGGGCGGGATTCCCCCCGCCATAGGGAACACAATTTAACGCTGTGTTTGCACGGAGACGCTGTGTCTGGGTTGTTCGAGCTCAGTGAATCTCGTTGAAAACGCCTGATTTCACTTTGGCGTGTTTTCTGTTGAAATGATACGATTTATGTTAATTATTGAGGTTTAATTTTTTAACAGTGCGTTGCTCTGGGCATATCTCATGGTAACTAAGCAGCACTCTGTGGGAGATGGCAATCTTGGCAAAGCCCTTATTGGATATATAAGAAGGAATCCCTGCTCTTCCTCATTTTTCAGATTTTACTGAGATGATGAGGGCGCTGGGGTACCCTCGGCTCATATCCATGGAGAATTTCCACACCCCAAACTTCATGCTTGTGTCAGAAGTGCTGCTGTGGCTGGTGAAAAGGTTGGTGCTGAGGCCAACAAATTTTGGGCTGATGCTGGGATGCGGGGAGTGTGCTTGGAACTGCTGGTGTGCTGTGAAATTAGGGAACTCGGTGATATTTAGTAATTCTTTGAGCTCTGCTCTTCTAAATGCCAGACAGAAATGTGGTAGTTTGTGGGTTTTTAGCTTAATGACACAGCCTGGAGTAGCAATCCCAGGGACTCAGTGCTGGCAGAGGTTGTACCCTGACTGTGGGCACACTCATGCAAAAGCAGCCTTATCTCTCTCTCATATTTTCCGAATTCCACAGCCATCCTGTCCATGTCTGACCTTCTATCCAAACAAGGTGATCTGTTCTGGGAGCTTCACCAAAACCCAGCCAGTCCTTGCCTTGTTGCTACAAGTGTTGGCTCAGCCTGGTATTGTCCTGCATCCATAGCATGTTTGAAAGAAATAAAGTGGTTTGGTTCTAACCTACTGCTGTCCAGTTGCAGTTTTACACCCACTTAACCCATTGACAGACTTTGGTTAAATACTTCTGGATCTTGAAGTGGTATCTGAATTAGACGTTATCTTCTCTCTCCTGCTTAAGTGTAAAATTAAGGGGTTTTTAAGATCATAAGGTAGAACATTATAATTGAAACCAACATTGACCAGTTTGCCTGATTGCTATTTTTTGGCCTGGCTTAATAATTAATATCCATTAAATTAAATTACCAAGTCATTGGAAATTTCCCGAGTATTCTTGCAGTTGTAATGAAATAGGGATATACTCACAACCATTCAAAATTACTTGGATTAAGTTGCCTAAATAGCCTTTAAAATGCTGCTGTTACACTGAGGTTCCAAATCACTGAATTTCCTTTTATTCTTCCCTGGTTCCTGCAGACTGGCCACTCCCAGAAGTTTCTGCATCTCACTCGGTTTTTTTTAAAGCATTTCACAGATTTCAGTTTGTTTTCCCATAAGTTTCCTTTGCTTGTGAAAGGAATATGTTTGAAATGATGTCTGGGTATGAACTTGTGCAGTGTGTCAGGTTTTACAGCTCTTGCAGTTTGTACAAGCCCACTGTGTGTGTTCCAGTCTACAATAGGAATTTGTTTACACATTTATTTTCCAGTCTTGTCCACGCTTGCTTGGTGTTTGATTTTTACCTCACAGATGAACCAGGCTCTTTAATGTTGCCAGAACCTTGTTCTAATCTCCAGCTGTTGTTTGCACAGGTACGAGCCTCAGAGTGACATTCCTGGGGACGTGGAGACAGAGCAGGACCGGGTTTTCTTCATCAAGGCCGTGGCTCAGTTCATGGTGAGTCTGCCCAGGAGCTGTGCTTGGGCTGAAATCCGGAAAATCTGAAACCCTGGTTTGGTAGGAGCTTTAGAGCTTTCTCTCTTAACCCCACAGAGTTTCTCTGCAAGGGGTGGCTGAGTTTGTGTTACATTCTGGTGCTGCTTTATCCCTGGCAGTGTCCAAGGCCAGGCTGCACAGGACTTGGAGCAACCTGGGATAGTGGAAGGTGTCCCTGCCCATGGCAGGGGGGGGAACTGGATGAGCTTTAAGGTCCCTTCCAACCCAAACCATTCCATGATTCTGTGATCCTGTGTCTTGTGCTGGTGAAAATTTGAAGAGGCCGGGGCATGCTGTTACTGACATTCTGTACTTACCTCTGCAGAACTGGGATCTAAATATGATATTGGGATCTACATTGGGATCTAAAACAATATTCATCCTTATGTCTCCTTATTTATAAAAGGTAAATAAATAAGGGGGCTGCAGGTAGATCTGGAAGCAATGGAAATTTTTATGCTAATACCAAAGATGAATTACAATACTTTTTAAAAAATCTTAGAACTTACTAAAATGTCATCTTAACAACATTTTCCTTGTCCTTTGTGAATAGTGTGCACTATAAATTCTCTCAATTCCTAATTTTGCCATGTTCAGAGCAGGGTACATTCCTGTACATATTAGAGTGTACTTTTGAGCCCTGCAGCATCATGAGATGGAGTGAACAGATCTGTTTTGTTTGGAAGGGTTTCCCCCTCCAAGCACAAGTTTGGAAGCAGAAATAATGTAATGCTTTTCAATAGCTGATTTCATGTCAAAAGTCTCAGGGGTTTTGGAGAATTACATAATATGATTCAGAAAATTAAATGAATGGAAATTACTTTAATCATCCTGTACTTAGTCTCAGTTAATATTACAAGTTAATGTGGGGATTATTGTAGATTTTCAGCATTTTCAGGATGAGAGAGTCTTGTAGACGTTTCCTTAATAATTCACTGTCCATGCAATCCACAGTTATCTTCCCTAGGAGTTAATGGCTTTATGCATCCGTGGGCAGATGGGAGATGTGATGGAGACAGAATTGTCTTGGAAGAGAATGTCAGGACAGATCCATCACCAGGGAATGTAACTGGAGCTTTGCTCTGCTTTACTGAACAAGGAGTGAGGAGGTGTTAATTTTCCACACAAATTAGCTACTGCTCTGTGTTCCTGGCAGTTTGAAAATTTACCAAATGTCTCCTTCCCAACCCGAAAGTTCTGAAGTGCCTGCAAGGTTACCTTAGGTGGGTTTTTATCAATTCCCCCCTTAGAGCTGCCCTGATCAGTGGGGCTCAATACCCGGGTCCTGCTTGAGCCCACTTGGGTCCAAATTTGAAGGACAGTGCAACAAAAAGCCTCCCATCATCTCATAGAAATTCATTCATGAAAACAAACTCAGCAACCCAAGGGCACAAAACCTTTTCCAAGAGTCAGACATCACAGACAAATTTGGCTTCATGATATTAATAAAGCAGATTGTGATGTTAAGCAGACTTTCTGGCTGTTGCTGCCATTCTTGTTGTCTATTTATTATATTTTTTTTGTTGCATTTTAACCATCTGATCTTCAAAATAAGTAGCTGTAGTTTTTAATGGTTCTATAAAACTAGAAATGTTATAAAATAAAACAACAAATCAAATAGGTGAGTGTCTCAAACATGAGGTGATGGAGGTGACTTTCCAAACGTGAAGTTGTCTTCTTGACTCCACAGTGCCATTGTACCAGTCTGAAAAATATATATACTTGTCTGTGTACTTTTTTTAAGTAGCCTTCAAATGAAAAACTTTTTTTTACTCTTACTAAACATTGACTTTACTCTCTTGAGGGTGAATGGATCTGAAATTGGAGCTCCTGTTTCTAACAACATCCTTTATAATTTAGTGCATCACTCCCTTTTGGATAGGGGATGTTTAACAGAGTCTGTCAATTTAATGACCACTTTCCTAAAATGGAATACCTGCTGTTTCTGCAATTAATTTTTTAGATTGCTTCTGCTGCAAGGGAAGGGAGGTGAATATACCAGGCTTTTCACTTTGTGTCTTGGCTCATTTGAGGTCATTCTGAGACCAACACTTCAAAAGCAATTGGGTGTTTTTTGTGCTGTGAGTCTCGTATTCCCCTGGCTCAGGGTGCACAACATCAGGAGCCTGTTCTGGAAGTTTGGGCTTCGATTTTCAGGAATCACAGAAGATCCTGAGTTGGGACCTTGAGCTCTGGCAGCCTTGGGGCTGTGCCCATTCCCTGGGGAGCCTGGGTAGTGCCCTCCACCCTCTGGGGGAAGGGCCTTTTCCTGAGATCCAACCCCCCCTCTCCTAACACAACTCCCGCCATTCCCTGGCTCCCATCTCTGCAAACACATACAAAGAGTCATTTTCCTCTGCTGGGTTGAGATTTTGGCATGAGATAGGCAAGAGGAAAATATTTACTGGAAATGAAAATCTGATTTTAAAGTCACAAAGTCTTGACAAAATACACCTGAATAAACATGGGCCAACATCCCTGTGCTTTGTTTCTTTGGAAAAGCTGGAGCCAAGTCCATGGTTTGAACTGTGGTGCTCTTTCTCTCTTTAGTTTCACAGGATTTATTCCTTCAGTCCATTATTCAGTAAAGCTCAATGCAGAGCTTATAATTGTATTGTACCAAATATTGTAACATCTGAGTCTCTTCCCCCATCTTGAAGATCCTGCTCTGTCAGAGCCTGAGGGAATGTGAATTCATTCCAGGGACACTGTAAAACCAGAGCTGTGTAATACCACCAGTGACTCATGGATGGGCTCGATCTGCTACAGCATTCCCACAGGAGAAACATTTCAGCAGAAGTGTCATCTTAAAAATATACTGAAAAGAAGATGTTAAATCACTTTTGTGCTTCATGTGTCATGCATTTTCAAGCTTAATTTTTGGATCCATAGCTGATGATCAATTTTTTTTTTGCTTCCTTGTTTAGTTATGCCACCACAAAGATTCCCTTAAAGTTTAGTCTGAAATTTGTGGTTGGCTCCTTGTGGCTATTCATTTATAATATAAACTTAGCAGGAATTTCAAGAACAACATTTGTGTCCTTTCTGTGACCGATAGTAATTCTCCCCCTTTATTATTTTGAAGGGCCAAAAGATAATATTAGAATTTTTAATATTTTTTTCCTTATTGTTCTGTCTGTACCTTTCAGAGATGGGAGGGAAGGGAATAAAATCACTAATAGCATAGCAGGGGAAAAATTGAGAGAAACAATAAAACATTTGGAAGGTGCTGCTGGAAGAGAAGACAGTTAAATTAGGATAACTGATCTTATTCTTGCAACTCATTAAGGGTGAAATTTACCTCTCTGCGGCATCATCACAAGACCTGGGCAGCACTTACTTTCCACTTAAACTTAATTTGAATTTAAGTGGTGCATAGGGTTTTTTGCTGATCTTTATTCAGGGAATAAATAATGATAGTTTGAGGGTTTTTCTGTAAATGTTCTGACATGCAGAAAGTGCACAGCTTTCAGAAACATTTCTTCTAGAAATACCAGTATTATGATGAGAAAAACTGGGTGTCCAAACAGGACGAATTACTCTGTACAGCAGAGCCTGGTGCCTCCAAAGAGAGCTTTGAGTGCAGATAACTGAAGGTTCTGTTCTTTGTGACTGCTGAATTCCTTCTTTCTTGCCCAAGGCTACCAAGGCTCACATCAAGCTGAACACGAAGAGGCTGTACCAGGCTGATGGGTACGCGGTGAAGGAGCTGCTCAAGGTCACCTCGGTGCTCTACGGGGCCATGAACACCCAGGGAGGGGAGCATGCAGACCTCCCCGAGGAGGACAGCACCAAGTTCAAGTTTGATCTGGGCTCAAAAGTAAGCACAACTGGTACTCTTGTGTTCACTTGGGAAAAACTCCTCTGTTTTCTAGCTGAACTTTAAGTGGAGAGTGTTCTGGCAAGGCAGTAGGCAGGGGTTTGTCAGACTTTCACTAGGTGGGGTTCTGTGACTCTGTGATTTGTTTTAATCTCTGAATTCTCAACCAGAAGCGTAATACAAGACAACAGTGGCACAAAATTGGTTCTCTTCGTATTGAAATGCTGTTGACACCATAGAAATGTTGGAGTCGGCTGGAATAAAAATTATTTTTTACCTACTGAACTTTTGCAACAGGAGGAGCTTGCAAAATACTGACTGAAAGTTGATTTTCAGCCCATTTCTGTTGAAAGGGAAATCTTCCTGTGACCCTAACAGACATCAAAGCTGTTCAAGGCCTTAAAATAAAAGCCATCTCTAGATATTTTTAAAGCACCTTCTCTAAATATAAAAAACAAACAAACAATAACTCAGCACTGTGCTAAATAAGAGGAGTTGTAACTACTTCTGTGGAAGATGTCCCTGCCCAGGGGACAGGGGTGGGCCTGGATGGGCTTTAGGGTCTCTTCCCACACAAACTGTTCTATGATTCACTGTTCCTGTCATTCTTGAGAAAATGGGAGAACCACAAGTGATTCTCCTCTGTAAGTCTGAGGTGTCTCTCTGAAAAAATAACAAAAAAACCACTTGATAGATGCTCAAAAGTTCATTACTTACATTGCAGGCTCGTCCCATTCCTTTTGGTATATCAAGTTTTTACTTCTGCTTGTGAAAAAGGTGATATTTCCCTTTGTCCTGGGCAGCACATGAACCAACAACTGGCTGAGCCACATTTCTGAGGAGATTTGTGGCTTTTTTTCCCTTGGCCTAAAGTATTTGGGGTTTCACTCAGAAACCTGTACCTGATGGGGCCTCACCTGGACTGTTTCAAAGCCAAGAAAGGCTCTGTCCACTCTGATCATAGTGTACAACCTCTGACAGAGTTTTGACCTCCAGTACAATTTTGCCATCAAAAGTAAAATACCATGGATATTCTTTGTGATCTTGGGGATCCTCCTGCTATTCAGTGCTGTTGCTGTGTTCCCAGATTGCTGACTTGAAAGCAGCTAGACAGCTTGCTTCTGAAATCACCTCCAAAGGAGCAGTCCTGTATGACTTACTTGGCAAAGAGGTGGAACTGAGGGTAAGTACACACTGGAGAGTGTGGCAAAACTTGTGTTCACTGGGTGCCTCAAAGGAAAAAAGGGAAAAAAGTCTCAGTTCTTATTAATGTCTGCATCTGACATGAATATTCTGTGAGTTTGAAGGAGTGGGCCTGCCAGTTTGCATTTCCTTGCTACTCCTGTTCATGGCTGGACTGCAGGCAGCCTGAGAGAACAGCTTGGCATTTCCTCCTCAGCAGAAAACTGGAATATTCTCTGTTTGGAAATACACGTGCAGACTGTAGTTGTGGGGATGGATATGCTAAGAGATAAATTATGAATGCTGTTAGTTTTCCAAGGGCAAGGCTCATTATTTCTGTGGCAGGAATGGAGGCATCACAGCCTGCAGGGTACATGTTCTTCAGCTTAGCTGGAGAAGTAAAGGAGGGAAATCAAAAGCTGTTGTATGAAGTCAGTGCACCCTGCCAGGGAGTCCTGCCATTATTTTCTTCAGTACCTTTATCTGCAACGCTGGAGGTTCTTCATTTTCTGGAAAGGGACTTTAAAGGATGGAGACCCTGCATGGGGTGGGAAATGTTCAGATGTCTGAGCTGTAGGGAGTGCACCCTTAAGAGCTGTAAACTCTGAGCCTCGACAGTTAATGCTCCCAGAGCCTTGTTTGATGGAGTACAGTGTTTCAAAGGGTGGCTGATGCCCTGGGAAGTTCCTCCATGGAGCACTGCCTTTCCTGCTGGATCCATACATCACTGTGCTGTGCAGGGTGTTCATATTTCAAAAGAGAGGGAGAAGTGAGAATCCAGTTTAACTCAACATGCACCAGTGTCACAGAACTGTTGATCAGTTACTTCTGCTCTTGCGCTCTGCCTAATTCCTTGGCTTTGAAGGAGTTTTCACACAGCTGCTGTGTGATGTGTTAATATTTACTTTAGTGGAGCATTGGACCCTTTTGCTCTGAGTACAGCATCCCTGTAGCTCTGCTGAAAGTCAAATATAGATCAGTTCAGGCATTTTTAAAAGTACTCAAGCACTGGTTGGAATTGGGTGCTGTTTAGTCACTTGAAATCAAGGCTTTTAGGACACTGAGTTTAGAACTGGGCCCTGGAAAAGGGCCAGGCACAAGTGGAGTGTGCTGAAAGCATGAGCTGAAAAATGAAGAGATGAGAAGGTGCTTCAGTGCAGCCTCTTCTCAGTGGGGGCATTAAGAACTCTGGAGTGGGCGCCTACTTCGAGGTATCATTTCTGACAGGATTGGATTTCTTAGAGAGAGCAGTGAGCACGTGTTCCTTGTGGCTGAGTGCACAAGCTGGGGTCAACTAACGCTGCCCAGGTGCACAGGTTGTGTTTTGCAAAAAGGTTTGGCAGATGGAACTTGTTGTCTTTAGGAAATGCTGTCCTGGGGAAGGTGACCTGTTCCATTAGCTCTGACTGCATCGCCTAAGGGCAGCAGGTGACAGTGGCAGCACAGGGAGAGCCTCCAGAGAGCTGCAGAAGAGGCTTTTGAGCTCTGTTCCTTCAGATTTGGGGCTGGTTCCAAGGTTTTCAGTGATTTGTTAAACCTGAAGGACCCATTTTTGGCTGGCGTGTTAAATGTGAAGTTTGGTGCATGCAACAAAATTGAGACTTGAGTGTGTAGCAAAGCAAACAGGTTTCATGTTAAAAGTCAGGAGGTTGCAGGAACCAGTTTTGCAGTGGAATTTGTAATTTTTAATTATCAGCCCCCAACTCTGCTTTTCACTTGAAGTATGAAATTTGCCCATCACAGGAGAGGCTTAGAGCCAAGTGCTGCTGGGTTTTTCCGTCACTGTTGGGTCTGGGGTTCTTGTCAGTGCTGAGGGCAGTCAGGAATTGCCTTTCCTCATCTGCCACATCCTCCCTGGATCCTTCACGGGGAGGTGCTCAGGAGACCTCAGGAATGGCATCCTCTGCCTGCCCTTCCCACCCCATTCCAGGTGGGGAAGAAATGAAGTTCATTCTGGCTTTGGGTGGGGAGTAGAGCTTTGATGGTAGACACCAAATTAGTTGCCATTAAACCAAGATTACTTTTACTGCTTTTTAATGCACAGATTATTGATTTCCATTGGTTATTTTCTTCTGGCAGTGCCTGGCTAATTAATGCTCACACTAAGTGGCACTGCCAGAGGGTTTGTGCTGTTGAAGGGCAGGGGAGCAGTGTGGTTTAGTTTTTTATTCCATTTTTGTCTCCTGAAACCTGTTGCATGTGCTAAAATCTATCAACAGCTGTCATAGTGTTTAAAGGAATTTGAAAACATGGGAGTTTTATGTTCCCTGAACCTCTTTTCTCTTTCTTTTTCCAATCCATTCATTTCCAAATATTTAAATAAAAGCTCTTCCTACCTAAGCTTCAACAGAGTGATGATAAATCTTATTTCAGTCCAAAGTGAAGATGGCTTCATTTTCCAGGAACTATAAAGGAAATGCCAGCACTTGACACTAATGGGTTGACTGGATCTGTTTTCATAGTCTGAGCAGCTTTTGGGGAAAGATCATTGGGGAAAAGTGAAGTAAAACTCATTATTTTGTTTGGAAATGTTGACTCTCATTTGCTCCACAACCTTTACCTTCTCTGTTGGAGTCTTTTTGTGCATAATTTGTGTAGAAAAACTTCATACATTAGATAAATTTCATTGCTCCAAGTCATGAAACACTTTTAAAAATAAATTACTTTCTGAATGAAAACAAAATTCAGCTAGAGAAGAATTTAGGGGAAAGGTTCAGTTAGATTTATTGGAGGTAGAGTGCTGTAAATGTATGTACATATTTTTGGGGAAGAGTTGAGGTCTGATTTCTTGGGAATGTGGTTCTGTGCCTTTGCAAATACCTTATTCCCTGACTGAATATACAGTTCTTCTGTATATTGAAATTGCTTCCCAAGTAATGCTAAAAAAGAATCTTTAATTAACAACAGAGGAAGAAACAAAACCTACAGGGTGTGCTGAATTCAGAGTATGATGTTGTGAAGTTATGTGGGAGAAAAAGCCCCAAACCACCCCCAAAGCTGTATTGTCAGATGCAAATCCCAAATATAATTACTGAGTTCCATGGAAGCTGTGTTGTGTTTCTAGGCCAGCTGTGGGTGAGCACAGTGCAGGTTATTGGTGTCCTGTGGCAGTGCTGGAGACACAACTTTTATTTTAAAACACTTTTAAGCATTACATTTGGAAGGTAATTTGCAGCTTCCAATCTTGCTGGTCCAATCTTGGAGCACAGAAATTGCAGTTGGGATTTGTAGAGTTTAGTGGAGCTGATGGATGAGCTTGGTAGCACACAGTGAGATCTCTAAATGAAAAGCCAATTCCATGCAAATTCTATGCATGGAGAAATACATCTTCATCTTTATTGTTTCCTTTCCTGCCAAGGGCACTTTCTCTGCATTCCATTGCTATGTAACTTTAATTTTCAGAATATTTACAGTTACCTTTGGAAGAGTAACCAGGCATGTTGAGTTCTGGGGGGTTTTTTGCATGGGGTAGGTGGGGTTGATTTGGATTTGAGATGGAGATGAGAGACTTTGTTTGGATTTCTTTCTCTGTCTTCCTACACGGTACTAAATGAATGGAGAAAAGAAGAAGTTGAAAATACCACTCTGTCATTAAGGCTGTCAAACCCCAAATCAAGAAAAGTAGCAAGAGAATTAATGTCAGCACTCAGGCAAAATGCAGCACTCCTTCTCTATGCATTCCCTTCCCTAGGATCTACACAGCTGCCATTCTGTACATGGAAAAAGATGTAGGAAAAGCCAGTGGTGCTCTGCATTCTAAAAACATGGCAAGGTGGGGGACATGGCCAGATTAACCTTTGGGGGAAGGGAGGGGTGATGAGCTGGTCCAAATCATTCTTCAGCTCAAAATAAAGCAGTAATGAGACTTTCAAGGGCAGTTGTCCTCAGTTGAGGAAGAGTTCTCTTGAATTATCCTGCAATGGAAATCCAAAAGGGAAAATTGCTGCCTGGTTATAACTCCGAGTGCCTCCCATTCTGCTTCTGCCAGAGGTCCTGGGCCACAGTAGCAGGAGCCTGTCAGGAAGCTGCCCTGCTCAGACTTGCTGAATTATTGGACATGGGAAGATAATGGAGCAAAAAAAAAAATCCAGAAGAAGACTGCCTCTGTGCTGCTGACAGGCAGAAAGATTTCTGACCTTCTCAGGCTTGTTTTCATTTTATTTACCTCTTGATTAGCTGGAACCCTGTAAAACTGAAGAAAAATGAAAATAATATTTTCTTTTAAGGCTTTTAGCTTGTGCTGAAGATGGACAATGCAATGGGTTTGTTTTCTAATGCTCCTCTTGGCACTTATCCCATCTGTGCCCTTGAACAAAGTGTTTATTCCCTGTATCCGCTCCTGTAAATAGAGGAATTGCTGAATTTGGTAGATAAAAGCTTTTAACAGCCACATGAAGTGTTTGCCACTCTGTGGAGGATAAATTAAGGAGTAAGTCCAGGGCACTGCTCCCTGTTATTGTTACAGGTGCCCACAGCACCAGCTCGTTCCCAAACTGATGGGAGTCACCGTCTCCTTACCAACTCAG
Organism: Nicator chloris; assembly: GCA_013400495.1. Lineage (NCBI taxonomy): Eukaryota > Metazoa > Chordata > Aves > Passeriformes > Pycnonotidae > Nicator > Nicator chloris. Next base: position 261,916 of record WAAE01015605.1, read on the forward strand.
CTGGGGAAGGCTGGAATTAAACTCTTCAGAGAGCCAAAGGCATTTAGACCCAGCTGTGGAACTGAGGCAGTGTTAGTTCAGCACAAAGCCTTGCCACTAAGGACATTTCACTTGGATCTCTTTATTCCCAGCTTTTGGATTCAAGAGCCCTTCCTCCCTTCCTTCCCCCTTCTGCTGCTGCTGCTCGGGGGGAGAGGGAGATGTGATTTCAGAGATGGCTGCATCACTCCCTGCTCTTTGGAACTTAACTGCAAAAAATCATTTTATTGGAAATGTTGGAGCATTTTTCCGCCTGCCAAATGTTACTTCTGGATACGAGACACTGCCTGGGGGAGGCTGATAAATGAATTTCTCTCATTTCCTGGGCATTGGTTACAGAACTGCCACACACAGAACTTCTAGAGGAAATGTGTTTGCTTCAGTTTTTTTGAACAGTCCTGCTTCTAACCCAAGCCTAACCTATCACTTTGAGGAAGAGGGCTTATTGCAAATTGGGAAGCCAAAATTAACCCTTGCACCTGTCATCCAGTATGGAATCAATATTGGATTGCTTTAACCAGAACTGCAGTTGTGTGTATGTATTTAAAGTCAGAAATTATTTTGTATGGCTTTCCCAGGAGTATTTAGCTTGAAGAAATGGCATCAGCTGTAAAGTAGTGATTGGCACATTTCTCCTGGCATTTTGGGGTCTGGTTATGTCCAGTGGAAGGTGTCCCTGACCATGGCAGGGAGTTGGAATGAGATGAGCTTTCAGTTCTCTTCCAACCCTGCCCTTTTTACCTTTGTAAACCAACCAGTTTACAACCCAGGCTTAGCTTCTGCTCTAGAACAAGAAGTTCCTTGTCATCTTCCCACAGTCTGGAGGAGACATCCCAGGCCACCTCCTGGCCAAGGAGCCATGAAGTGACCCCCCCTGTAGTCCTGAGGACTGATCCAAGCTTTACCAATGCAGTCTGTCCTCAAACCTTGCACAAAGTAAATTAAAGGGGAGCATTCTGAGGGTGTGGAAAGATCACAGGAGGCACATCCTGGGATTTGTGAGCTGAGGGTGAATCAGTGGCATCAACTCCAGAGCCAGAAGATGGATGGACCTGATGAGGGAGGGAACAGAGCAGTGTAAATTCATCCCTGTCAGAAAGCTTTCAAGTTCCCTTTCCTGCCTCAGCAGAACCACATTCAGGTTACTTCTGATTATTTTTGATCCATTGAAAAATTACATTTTCCTGTTGCTTCTCTCTCCCAGACCTCCTTGTGACGGGGGTGTTACATGCTGAGGGTTTGGGGCACTGATTGAGGCTCTGCACTGCTCAGTAGGGAAATGTCTTTGTGGACACCCTTTGGAGACTGCTGAGATGAGCATGAAACCAAGCAGCATAGTCTGGAAGCAGCAAAACTCTCAATTACCATGACTGTAATGTCTTGACAGGGAAGATGAGCTGTTAGGAAGGCTCAGATTGCTTCAGAAGGATTGATGTCCCTCATGAGCCTTCCTGTTCCTGTATAACAGTGCCAAATCATCCATCCCCTGGATTGGCCAAATGTGATCCCAGCGTGTGGGAGTGAACTCCCTGAGTAATGAACTCCTAAAGGAGAGCTTTGTGGCCTGCATGGACAGCTGGAATTGCCAGGGCCCTGTTTGCAGGGAGCAGGGTTTGTGGCGCTGCCTGGCTTCAGGCTGAAGTGGCAGTGAGGAGTGCACAAACTTCTGTGTGCATCAGGCTTAGAACTCCTGGAAAACACAGAAAGATTTAACCTGTGCTCAAAAACTCAGAAAAAGAATCATGGAATGGTTGGGATTGGAAGAACCTTAAAGATGACCCAGTTCCACCCCTGCCATGGGCAGGGACACCTTCCACTATCTCAGGTTGCTCCAAGCCCCATCCAGTCTGGCCTTGGCACTTCCAGGGATGGGACAGCCACAGCAAGACCAGTGTGTTAGGAAAAAAGCTTTCATTTCTGTTCCTTCCCACAAAAAAAAAGGTGTTTAGAAACCTCTGCTAGACCTTGAGCACATCAGAACATGTTATTACACCACATTTATCATCAGTGACTTGTGTGCTGGTCATGCCTAATTACTTGCCTTGGTTCCTTCCTGCAGTTTGGAGGAGGAGTGCATCCATTTTTCCATACATCAGGTACACTGGAAGCTGCTTTATCAGCTTTTGGTCCATAAAAATGGAAATCCAGTACCAGTTGAAAATGCTTCCCTGGGCATATTTGCAGAATGGGTTTTGCCATAGTGGCTCTTGTTAACTGGGAATGAAGCTCTTGGGGAGAGATTCCCAGTAAGGGAAGTGGTGGGTGCATTTGCAAAGAGTCCTTCTTGAAAAGAGATATTAAAGATAAAACTTCACTCTCTGAGAGTGTTCACAGGGTAACAGGAAATGGCCCAGTGACTGTTACACAGGGGAGCTGTGACAGATATCCACAAAAAATACCAGTGGTTTTGATTGACTCACCATATACTTACGTTTCCATTCTATTTCCACTATATATTACCATTTTTCCATAATATTTAATATCTTTTCCACTTAGACTTGTTACTCCAGAGAGTCAAAGCTAGGTTAGGGGCACTGTTGTAGCAGTGAAGTTACTCTGCCCATTCCAAGGTAGAGTTTTAGGGATGATGAGCTGTGTGTACAGAGGATTCTCCTCTCCATCTCTTGGGGTGTGAGGAGTTAATTGCCCTGACCTTCTCCTTTTCCAGTCTAACCCTGATTCCACAGTCTGAAAATACAAATTCCAGCCTTTCCACTGCTCTGCATTTCCCTGACAGATTTTTCCAGGCAGGTGTGGCTGTAGGACTGAACCTTGTAGAAAACTACATGGATTTCTGTGGGAGACTGTGGTGTGTACATGAAACTTCAGGGCTGTTAGAGGGAAGACAGAAGAAGGAAAGACATCAGACTTGCATAAATTGTTCCACCTAGAAGGGCAGATCATCAGAAGTTTCTCCCAACCCATCAGCTCCCTGCCCCACCCCATTGCAGTGCCCTGTGCATGTTCTGGTGTGTTTCACCAGGCTGCTGGAGGGGAGTTGGTGCAGGAGTTGTTTATGTCTAGAGGCTACAGTCCTTCCTGTTCCTCTGACCTCTTTGCAAGTGGAAAGGACAATAATTCCCATTCCTCTGCTGTTTTGTTTGAAGTGTGTTGGCTCTGTGTCACAGACCTTCTGAGCCCAGTGCAGTTGGCAGGGCAGTGTCTGCACCAGGCTGGGCCTGGCAAGGGCCTCACAAATCAACAGCGATTTTGCCAAGCTTCTGAAATGCTAAATGTTCCCAGAATAACAACTGAGCTACAATATTCTGACCCACCCTTCTCCAGAAACATCTACCTATGGAATTATTTGGGATTTTGTATTGCACAGGTGTTTTGTATCTTATTTTTGCCCAAATGATCTTTCTGCTTTGGGGTTTGTTTTTCTCTGTGGACAGAGAGATGGTCACAAGCACTTCAGGCCAGTGTGAGCAGTCACTGCCACCAGCAGATGTAACTCCTGTCACTCTCCCCTGCAGAATGTTTGTTCTTCTTTTCTCATGCCAGGAAAAGGAGCCTTTGTGCAGCCTGTGGTGGGATTGCTCCGAGACCTGGTCCAGCAGAGGAATAAGCTCAGCGCAAAAAGCTGCTTTTATTTTTTTGCTGGATGAGCTCCCAGGTTGGGTTCACCCTGCAATTCTCTGGACTGGAGTTGGTGGGACGGGAGCAGGCTCTGCTGGGGCTGAGTGAGGAGAGTCTGGCATGGCATCTTAGCAAAGTTACTGGATCTGCTTCTAGAATTCCTCCTGTAGTGGGCTGGCTACAGCCTGTGGCAAAGTGTACAAAGCTTTTTTAGGTTCTTAATCAGATAGTTTCTAGAGAGATACTTTCTCCATCTTTATCACCTGTTACTAAGTGTTTTGCCAATGTAAGATTGTTTTAGGGACATGAAGCTGCAAAATTCCCTCTCTTCCCTTCCAGTGCCAAGCATGTAATCCAAAGTTTTTATGTAATGACCAGGTCAGTGTTTAAGGCATCAATTAGACAAGTGCATGTGTCCTCAGAACTGCTGAGAGGTTTTTTTTTTAATCCTTTGGGATCTAAACAAGGATCTCTGCGGGGTTTCTGAGGAGTCTGACTCACTCAGTTGTCAGAAGCAGAAATGGCACAGGTCTGCAGCACTCACATGGGCATGGGAGGCACACGGTATCATGGAATCTGCTGGGTGGGAAGGACCCTCAGGGATCATTCAGTACAGACACCCCCCAGTCCCAGCCTGTGCCTGGGAGTATTGTCCAAAGGCTCCTGGAGCTCTGGCAGGGTCAGTGCTCAGTGTCCACCTGCCTGGCACGGTTTGGTGGCTTTGTAGTCCTTGTAGCTCCACGCTTTTGGGACACTGTGCTCCTCTACCTGCACTGGTGTTTTCATGGGTTGTGTTGTACAGGTGCTGGAATCTTCTGCGCCCTGCTCTGCATGTAAAATCAGAGCAGTTGCCAAAAATCTGCCTTAAAGAATACCTGCAGTGAGACACAGCACTCACCTTGCTTGGAAAAGATGTTTTGATTGCTCCCTCCTGCTAATCTCATCTCACTTAACTTTTTCATCATCTCCTGGTCTCTAAATCATCTCAGCCTTGGTGAATAAACACTAAATCCTACCCCATTTATTATGCAGATGATCCTATCATTGTTGCTTGATCACCCTCGGTTCTGCATAAATTAGTTCCTTTGTGTAGTGTTTAAATATATTGGTTCATTTTGTTTCATAGGAAGCAAGGACAGAATCTATTGCCAGACCTTTGGAGATAAATGAGGCTGAGAAGGTGATGAAAATTGCCATTAACAGCGTTCTGGTAAGCAAAATATTGTTTATTTGAGTGTAAAATTATAATTTTTCTGCTACAAGAACAAAATAGCTCTTTTTATCAACAGCCTGGGGTAAAGAGTGCCAAAGCCATCACCTGCAGCTGCAGTTGATGCATATAAGAGCTGCTCATAGCCCTTCTCATGGGGGGAAACAGATTGTAGTCAAATTCCCTGCCTCTGTTAGGAGCTTCACCCCAAAAGCTCTATAGGAGGGATAAAAATTGCCCAAATCAGCACAGAAATCTACACCCTCTACCTGGTCTGAGCCCAGTGACCTCTGCAAAGTCAGGGCTGCAAGGAGTGACCGAGGTAGCTCCAAAAGTGCTGCTGCCTCTGGACTTGGGAAGCTGGGCTCTGGAAACAGGACAGCTGAGCTGGCCAAGGGCTGAGTGAGGAGAGCTGGCACTGTGCTCATGAGGATCCTGCCAGGGCATCCCTGGGTGCTTGGTGTGAAGGACTTTTTGTCTGTCCTGCACTTGCCAGCACTGCCCTTGCCCCAGTGCCTGAGTTCCTGACTTTCTGAATCTTCAGCTGAGCTGTGTGAGGAGGGAGTTTAATTAACTCCCAGTGATTCCTATCAGTTATTTCACTGCAAACTGTATCCAGTCCAAGTGTTTGGTTACAAGAGTGGAGTTCCAGGTTTAAACAGCCAATTGATAATCAAGAGAGATTCCAGGCAATCTTCCCTTTCGTTTTGCTCCTGCTCACAGCCTTTGTGAATACTAAATGTTGTTAATGTGCATTTCTTACTCCAGCTGTAGAGCTGATGAACTGAGAGCTTCATGAGAGAGGGACTGGCTTCCTGGCAAACAGCAGTGGCACACACTCAGCTCATTAATCCTGGCCCAGTTCATGGAATGGCCTGTTGGAGCTGAGCAGCACCAACACTCACTGCTGGAATTCCAGCAGTGGAATCCTCCCTCTCCCTCTCTCCCTCAAAAGGTGCTCGTGGTCTCTTGAGCCTGAGCTCACTGGATGTAGTCAGCTCATTTGAATCAATTGGAATATTCCCACTTCCCCTCCTGGTTCCTGTAGCACATGTTGAAATGTTCAAGATGCTTCCCAGATTTTGAAAAAAATGGATAAAGCAAAACTTGGGAAAGGATGAAGATACTCAGAGATAGGAAGTTCTTTATAAAACTGACTTGTATCTTGAAGAGAAAAGAAAAATCATGGAAGCTTAAAGTTCCCTAAAATAGTACCAAGAAACAAATGCATATCTCATCTGTTTATTCAGAGAGAATCATGGAATTAAGGTTGGAAATTACCTGAATGATTCCATTAAGATAAAATCCAGAAAGATCTTAATGATGCCAAAAGAGGCTTCTTCCTGCCTTCTACTGCTTCTTCAGTGAGAAGGAAAACTAAAGTTACAGCTGTGGGGTTTTTCCTTTTTTAAGAATGTTGGCAAAAAAAATCAAATATTTTACATTTTTAAGTGTCCAGTTAGTTCATTATCCTGGCCAAAAAGAACTTTTGAATTTCCAGTGCCTGCTTGAGTAAACACAGATGAGATTATCCAGAACAATGTTCAGCATCTGAATGTTAAATTTAATTATCACAGTGCCAGGCATGGTTCACCATCCTTCTCTTTCAGGAAGAAGTCCAAAAGACTAAAGACATGTTGAATAATGTGGCTTTGGATGAAGCCAGTTTGGAAGCCAAGATTGAAAAACGAAAACTGGAACTGGAAAGAAGCCAGAAGAGGCTGCAGACTCTGCAGAGTGTTCGGTAAAGATCATGAACTGCTGATCTACTGCAGGAGGGAGTGTGAGCATAAAGGATGGAACTGGTGCAAACAGGCCCTCTGTTCCCAGAGGCTTCTGGTGTTCACCACCAATTAAAAAAATTCATTCTGCAGCCCTTGTTAGGATCAGATCCTCTGGACACTGGTACAGTCTGCCAGAAAATTCATAGAATCACAGAATCCCAGACTGGTTTAGGTGGGAAGGGACCTTAAAGCCCATCCAGTGCCACCCCCATGGGCAGGGACACCTGCCACCATCCCAGGCTGCTCCAAGCCCTTTCCAACCTGGCCTTGGATACTCCAGGGATCCAGAGGCAGCCACAGCTGCTCTGGGCACCCTGTGCCAGGGCCTCACCTCCCTCCCAGGGAACAATTCCTTCTCCATGTTCACTCTAAATATCTCCTCCTTCACTTCAAACCCATTGCTTCTTGTCCTATCACTGCAGCTCCTGATGATGAGTCCCTCTCCCTCCTTGTAAGCTCCTTCAGATACTGGAGGTCTCACAGTGTCCAGGTTTACAGTTTGGGTTGGTTTCTGGCCCTTAATTAACCTGCAGGTTTATACAGTCTGCAATCTGACCTAATATTAAAAAGAAAAAGAGGAAATATTAGACAAGGGAGTGGTGGAAGGAATGACCTGGATTCACATCCCTGTTTGATCAGCAGCACTCTGCAGGAGGTGGATTGGGTGGGTGTGAAGCTCTGAGCAGCAGCAGTGGTTTTGGGGTGTATCAGTCAGCTCTCGGGTGTAATGATGTCATCACTTCATCATTCTGCCTAATTAAACCTGTAATGACCCAGGACACTTCTGTAGCAAGTAAGTCCCCAGCAAAGTAGATGATTTGTCAGCCATGCTACACACTAACTTTGTGCAGTTGTGGAACAGCAGGATAATTAATCTAACATTGCCTTCTAAGGGGGCCAAAATGCCACCTTTGTGCCTGTGTGAAAGGAAAAGGGAGTTGTACACAAAAACCTTCTCTTTGCTTTATGTAATTCCCAGGATTGTTTAGTGAGGGGCTTTGTCTTGAGCTTTTATTCTCTGAGGCAGTGTGAAACCTTAAGAGGTTTTCTGTCTTAGCAGACATAGAAGGGCAGCTGCAAAACCAAAATTGCATTTCAGAATTCTGTAGATACAGACCAATATTTATAGACTCCTAGAATCACAGAATGGCTTGGGTTGGAAGAGACCTGAAAGCTCATGGCATTCCAAGTCCCTGCCATGGGACATCTTCCACTGTCCCAGGCTCCTGCAAGCCTCATAAAACCTGGCCTTGAGCACTTCCAGGGATGGGGCAGCCACAGCTTACGTGGGCAGATTTCACTGAGTTCTCTGTGCTTGCTCTCCCCAGCCCTGCTTTCATGGATGAGTATGAGAAGATTGAGGAGCAGCTGCAGAAGCAGTACAGTACTTACCTAGAAAAGTTCCGAAATCTGACCTACCTGGAGCAGCTCCTGGATGATCATCGACGGACAGAGCAGGAGATGTTTGAGGTGGGACAATTCGTAACTGCTCAGCAGGACTGTACAGCCTGCAGATCTTGGCCTTACAACAGCAAATGTTTTAATCCCCTTTTCCAAAGCAGCACATCAGGAGCTGATGGAGTGACTGGCAGGTGAGGGACAGAACAGTGACTCTGGCTGCTCCTGGCCAAGCACAACAGCACAGCTGCATTTTCTCAGTTCATGCAGTTAAACCAGTGTAGTGATGGCTCTTGCCAGTCTCTGCCCCCCCGACTCATTTTCAGCTGCTGCCTTTTGTTCATGAAGAATGTTTTCAGAATTTCTGATCTCCTTTTTGCTGCATACATTGGATATGCTTACTTCTATTGTCTGCTGATACATAAGGGTTTCTCAGCACAAGGCTCTTCAGTCTCCTCAAAGTACCAATGGAAACAGCCAAGAGCATCAGTGAGGAGATCAGATGTGCTGGGATCTTCCCCCTCATAGACTTCAGTTTTGTTTGACAGAATTCTGCCTTCTCTTGACCTGCTGAGTTATGTCAGTTCAGTGTGATTCTCCTCATGGATAATCTGCCTCTGTATCCTGTTTTGTTCCAGATTTTCTTTGGGTGTTTACTGGACTGCAGTGCTTTCAGCCAGCCTTTCCTTCAGCTTCCAGCAACTTCTTGTTTTATTGTCATCCTTCTCACTGTCATTACCCACTCTGTCTTCTGGTCTTAGTTGAAAACATGTTTGAGTGAACCCTCTCCCCTGGGATCTTGGTGCTGCTGGGTGTGCTGCACCTGGGATTGCAGAATCACAGCATCCATGGGGTTGGAAAGGACCTCTGAGACCATCGAGTCCCACCTGGGACCCATCCCCACCTGTCACCAGCCCAGGGCACTGAGTGCCACATCCAGGCTTTCCTTGAACACCTCCAGGAGCGGGGACTCTACCACTTCCTAGGCAGCCCCTTCCAGTGTTTAACAACCCTTTCCATGAGGAAATTCCTCCTGATGTCCAACGTGGGCCTCCCCTGGCACAATTTGAGGCCATTCCCTTTTGTCCTGTCCCTGCTCCCTGGGAGCAGAGGTTGACCCCTCCCCTGGCTGTCCCCTCCTGTCAGGGAGTTGTGCAGAGCCAGCAGATCTCCCCTGAGCCTCCTCTTCTCCAGGCTGAGCCCCTTTCCCAGTTCCCTCAGGAATTCTCCAGACCCTTCTCCTTGTGCTCCAGACCCTTCCCCAGTTCCCTTCCCTGGACCCACTCCAGCCCCCCAATGTCCTTTCTGTTGTGAGGGGCCCACAACTGGACATAGCACTGGAGCTGTGGCCTCATCAGTGCAGCCAATTAACCCGTTGTTAATCAATGCTTCCTCATTCCACCACCACCTTTTGGACACAGGGAAAGCCATGCTGTTGAGAAGTCCTAAATACTTTGCTGCATTATTTGGTTGAGGGACAAAATATCTTTTCAAAGCTGATGTGGGCATTTGGCAGCTTGTTAATCCTTGTGAAGCAGTTTCCCATCAAGCCCCTCTTTTCACAAGTACTGTCTCTGTAGATGTTTTTTCATCTTATATCTGAAGTCAGTTCTAGCTCTCTGTTCCAGTTCTTCACCATATCCTTGCCCCCTGCTCAAAAAAAAGTCTTCAATTAAACCATAATCTTGAAGTGAAGCCTAAAATCTGATTTATCCCTTCTGTTCAAATGCCACTGAGACTTCACAGCCAAAGGAGAAATGCTTTGAACTGAGCTACCTGAAACTGTTTCTGAATTCAAGTGCAGAACTTTGTTAATGAGTTGGTGCTCAGCTCTTCAGGGGATTTTTGTTAAAAGATAATAAGACAAAGAAAAAGCCTTTGTCATTCATGGCTGTGCCGTGATCAGAATATGGAGAGCACACTTTATTTTCCTTTTTTCTCCTTCTTGCTGTGAGACTCCTGGGACCCTACCCATATGGTTTGGCTTCTGGTTTCCTAGGATAAGCAGGGAACAGTGCTTCAGCCTAATGTAGAATTAAAGAGTATAAAAACTGGTGACAAAGACATGTTGTTTTGCTTTGCACATTTCTATCAGTTGTACCTAAAAATACTTGGAACACATAAAGGATGAGACTCTGACCATCTCTTTGTGGGCAGGAGTACAGTGACTCAGGCAGCCACGAGTGCTTTGCTGCAGAAGCTGTTGCTTTGGTAGAAGAGGGGGGTGCATGTGTCTCTCTTCCAGCCAGATACTCAGAAGTGCTGGAGTCCAAACTGGGATTTGAAGTCATTATGAGATGTCAGTCCTCAAAATGAAACCCCAGCACGCAGGGACTGAAAGAGGGTGAAGAATTGTCTCTGCATAAGGCTCTGGGGAAACTTTAGAGCAGCCTCCATTGCCTAAAGGGGCTCCAGGAGAGCTGGAGAGGGGCTTGGGACAAGGGATGGAGAGACAGGACACAGGGAATGGCTTCCCACTGCCAGAGGGCAGGGGTGGATGGGATATTGGGAAGGAATTGTTCCCTGGGAGGGTGGGCAGGCCCTGGCCCAGGGTGCTCAGAGCAGCTGTGGCTGGCCCTGGATCCCTGGCAGTGTTCCAGGCCAGGTTGGACAGGACTTGGAGCAGCCTGGGATGGTGGAAGGTGTCTCTGCCCATGGCAGGGGGTGGAATGGGATGAGCTTTAAGGTCCCTTCCAACCCAAACCATTTTGTGGTTCTAATCTGGGTCCCAGCTAAGCCAAGGGACTTGCTGGTGCACTCCTACTTCCAAACCAGTGAGGGGATGCACTTTTTAATCCATTTTGGATTAACCTCCAGCCAGCCTGGAACACAAGGATGTGTCTGTCACTTCTTTCAGTCTTGATCTGCTTTTCAGGTGGTGCTTCCACTCTTTGGCTACTTTATGGTGAAGCAAAACTGTGGGTTATTACATGCTTTAAAAAAAAAGAGAACAATTTGCTCCAAAACTATGCTTTGCATGTTGTCCTACAGTTTATAATCTTGTGTCATTTTCAGCATCAACAGAGGAAAAAACAACAAGGATAATTGCATTTAATCTATTTTAAAACACACTCACTCCAGCTGTCAGAAACACTGAAAATTATGTTGATTTTTTCCCCAACCCTGATTTGTCTTTTGTTCCACCAAACAAATCTTAATTAACTTCTGCAGTAGCAGCATGAGGCAATTCCTTTATCATTGCTGTGTATTTGCTAAAGAGCTTGCCAGCAAAAAGCATCAGCAGTGTAATTAGATTAATCCAGCACTCCCTGTGCTGTTCTGAGCTCTGGTTCCTGGGCCCCTCTCCTTGACTTAGTCCACGTTTTTAGGAAGTTTTGTTCTGACTGAGAGCCTGATTCTGATGCTGAATAATGAACCAGATCTGTGCTGCAGTTGGACTCAACAGTGGTTGGGTATCCACAGCCACCTGGGCCTGAGTGCAGCTCCTAATTAGCAAAGTGATTTAAAGATTTTAATTAAGTGCCACTAAGCAGTTGAGGCACTCCAGCCCCTCCAGAGCAGGTGGTTGTGTACATGTTTGAGGTGGTTTTTCCGTGCTGTGGCTGTCCAGCCCCGTGTGGCTCCTGGTGTTGTCCTGAGCCTCCTGATCCTTTGCCTGCCTGTGTCAGTGACAGGGAGCAGTGGTTGGAGTGTGATCAGTGGGAAGCTCCTGCCAGGCTGAGGAATCTGTGCTGAAAGAACTGACAGGCTCGTGTTGAGTCTGAGCCCAGCAGTTAATTGGTGATGCAGCAGCTCCTGCTGAGCACCTGCCTGATGTGGGAGCCCATTGAAATATATGAGAAATACAAAATGATTTGGCCATTAGCAGCTGGAGAAGGCAGAAGTGCACACATGACTCGTCTTTGGAGTGGGTTTCTCACACTTATTGACAACTGTCATGCACTCCTTACTCATGGATCCGAGGAATTTAAACAAGGGCCTTCTGTCTTTGCAGTTTCCTTCGCCGCCTTTACCTCTTTTATTATCCTTCTGTTCCTTTGTACTGTTCATGGAATGAATCCATCTTCCTGCAGTTCTGTGCCAAGGCAGGGATTTATGAGCCATGTCTCCTCAAAGATTGGGTCTTATTTTTCTGCTTTGTAAAAAGATTCAGCACAGTTAATTCATTTTTGCGCTGTTTCTAAGATGGAATAGTTTCAGGTGTTTAGATGCAGGAGCTGTTAGAACTTTGGCTGTTCTAAAAAACCCAATTTTCAGGGGTTTTTCAGATTTGAGGGTTGAAATTCTCCCTGGATTATAAATGAATGCCTCCCTTTTAAAGGACAACACAGACTAATACAGTTCAAAAAGGTGTTTTTGGAATTAGCTTATGTAATGCCAGAATAACTTGGCAATTTCCTTCAGCATTTGCCTTTTCCCTGGAGAGAATGTGCTTATTCTTTGTTGTGCTTCTCAGAGGACACCCCAGAAGTACTTTCCTCTTCAGCTGCTTTCTCCTAAGGTATTTTCAGACTGTTTTTGTGCTGTTAGTGTGTAATCTCAGCTGAGGGATGCCATGAAGTGGTGGACAGGGGGATGAGGATGTTCTTAGGCACTCAGACTTTATCTTTGGTTTGGGATGACTTACACTGCTTTGCTTTTCATCATTGTGGAGTTTCCAAGGGCATGTAGTGATAGAACAAGGGGGAAGGGTTTTAAACTGAAGGAGGAGAGGTTTAGATTGAATATTGAGAAGAAATCCTTCCCTGTGAGGGGGGGAAGGCCCTGGCACAGGGTGCCCAGAGCAGCTGTGGCTGCCCCTGGATCCCTGGAAGTGCCCAAGGCCGGGCTGGATGGGGCTTGGAGCAGCCTGGGATAGTGGGGGGTGGAATGGAATGAGATTTGAGGTCCCTTCCAAGCAAAACCATTCCAAGATTGATTCAATGGATTATCAGTAAACAGTCCTTCATGATTAATCATGCAATTCCAAATAAACAGACTGTGTTGTGACTTACCTTTGCAACCCCTATTCCCCAAATAAAATCCCTTTTTCATTAAACCGTTTTTTTATCAGAACTTCTGATAAAAACAGAACTTCTGTTTTATTATTTATCAGAACTTCTGATGCACATAATAATAAATAGGGATATCTGAGTTCTGCTCCACTCTGAGGTACCCCTTGGTTCTGTGCTTTTTGCACTGAACTGTCCCTCTTAAGTACTAAATTCAACATGCCCACTGTGACAGCTGTTTGCTGCAATAACCAGCACTAGATGAACATGAAAAGCAGCTGGCTACAGTCTTTAATCTTCTAACTACTGTGCATTTGAATTATGACTGCTTTAAACATTTTACAGGTGCCAGGAGAGCACTCCAGGTCCTGATATCTGGAATATCAGGTGTAAACGTAAGCACAGGCTGCTGAATTGTTGGTTGCTTCTATTTTGGCCTTTAGTTCAGTGTACAAGGGTGACAGTATTGGTGCACTGAGACACAGAAACCAGTGGGGAAATGTGGAAAAAATGAGAGCAGGGGGAAGGGAATGCTCAGGAAGAGAAGGGGCAGCGGAGCGTAGGAGAAAAGGATAAAAGAAATTATTGGCTGAGAAATGATGATCACAGAAAGGAGAAGCTGGAGATAGAAGGTGGGAGGGTGTGTGAGGAGTGCATTAGGGAAAATGAAAAGGTTCTGTGTGCATTCCTTCCACGGAAATAAAATTCTGCAGTCCCCTGCTAATGCCATGGCAACTGCCCTGAGGCAGGTCATGCCTGCCTGCTCCTGGGGCTCTGTTGATACTCTCTCGCATTAAAGCTGTGGGAGAACTTTTTGGGAAATACAAACAATTGAGATCAGTTCAATTGATCTCAGTCAGATCAACTCAGTGCTCAAAGATCCGTGTTTTCATAGGGATTATCTGGATATCTGATGTGCCAGGTGTGTGACAAACTTGCCTTAGGATCCCAGATTTGGGGCCATTTGACTCACAGCTTCAAGTTCTTCATGTCTGGCACACTCCAGAGCTCTTTTATAACAGAGCTAGAGATCAAACAAGAAATTGTTGAATCCCAAATCGCTTTCAGGCTTTTCTGAGCAATGGAAAAAATCATATTCTGCCTCCAGCAGCCCCTGAAGGGTAAAGAGGTTCCTTGTGCCTCAGGGCTTGGTGCTGTGGTTGGATATGAACCCCCGTAAAGGTTGCTCAGTCTGGTTCTTTCTTGCTGCTGTTATAAATCTGGGCTAATTCTTTTCTAAATTAAATACTCTGCACTTGGGGAAGGAACACAGAGAGGGTCTGCTGAGTCTTGCAGCCGGGGTGAGTTTGTCATGACAGCAGCTGTTTCTGTGAAGGGTGAGATGTAACAGCTCTCACTGAGCGAGGCTTGGAAATCCATGGGTGACTGTCACCAAGAGAAATCAGAACCAGCTGATCTCGAAGAAATTCAGTTCTTAACTTGTCTCACTGAATTTCCTGTGCAGTGACTCCAGTGGAGAAGCAGCAATGCATGAGAACAATCTCTAGTGCATTCCAAAGTGCTGCCTTGTAGGTTTTACATCTTCTCTTTATCCAGCTTCATTTGAGAAGAAGATGAGTAAGTGTGTGGTTCATATTATGGTCTTCCTGCCTTCCTTGCATTATCCTTTTGAATATTCACAAGGACTTCAGATGTCTAAAATATGTAACAGAAATCACTTGAAATTCACTCAGAATAGGAGACAATCAGATTACTTGAAACAACACTGATCAAGAAGATCAATTTTTCCCCAGAGATCAACATTTAAATCATTGAGAAACATTTAAACAGGTGACTGAAAGAAAAAGCTAAAATAACTCTTATTTTGGGACTGCTGTTTGGTGCTCTGCACCAAATGACGTAAGCAGGTAGTGTTAAAATGATGTATAGGAAATTGAGGTTTATGCTCTGCTGCAGGTACTTAGTGGGGAAAAGGAGCTGTGAGAGTGGCATTTTGATTTGCATAAACATCCATAATCTCATCAGGTGCAAAACAGTGAGGTCTGAGTCTTTAAATAGGAAAATAATTCTCAGTTTTCTGGCTGCCTGAGAACAGTTTCTAGTTGAGTTCTGTGAGATGTGCAAGTGGAACACTGTGCACATGTGAAAGGTGGCCCTCTGAGATAAATGTCCTGGCAGAAGCCTTGGCATGGGCTGGCAGGGACAGCCCCTGCCCTGTGCAGTCCCTGCCTTCTCCTCCCAGAGCTCCAGGATCCTTTGGAGAGGATTCTGATGTTGGGATAACCCATGGGCCCAACTCTGCATTTCAGCAGCTTTGCAGCAGGGTCAAACATCAGGACCAAGGAAAGGTAAGAAATCTCAGGACAAACTGCACACCTTTGTGCCTGGGGGCTGGGATCATATTTATTTTGCTGGAAATCCAGTTCCATTCCCATTTGGACTTACTTGGAACATGATGTAGTTCCAAAACCAATGGAAACCTCCATGGCAGGACACTACATTGTGAGACTCTCCTGGTTTTTCCATATTTCCTGACCTGGAGAGCTGTGAGTCTGAGTCTCCTCCTCAGGCCTTGTTCCATGTGTGAGAGGACTGAGGAGGAACCTGCCCTGTGAAGAAGGGTCTGAGTCTCCTTGGCAGTGCCACATTTCCTGGAAATACCTGCTGGTGGCCACCTTCTACTGGGAAACTTCAGACAGTGCATCCTGCATCTCACTTCCTGCTGAACCACCAGGGTGTTTAAACCAACAGCTCCAGTTTCTTAATCCATTGGGTAAACTGGAGTGGAGCTCTCATGTCCTTGCTATTCCCTGGAGAAGAGCAGAGCTGTGGAAACCAGAGAAGCAGGATGTGTGAGGTGAAACCTGCTGGTGTTGTCCATTGCTGGTTGCCCAGAAATGATTTACCTGCTTTTGTGTTAAAGAATCCGAGCCTGCTGCATGAACAGTCCTAGAAGCAGGGCTTGTCACCCCCTTGCTAAAGAGGTTTGTCTGCATCAGTACTCACCTGCTCTTCCTTCTTCTCCAGCCCACCACAAGGACCTGTAACAGTTTTATTCCAGTCATCTTTGGAGTAGGTAGAGCATTGTCCTGGGGAGCAGAAAGTAGGAGTGCAAATGTTTTCAAGCTGGAGAAATGGTAAAAACCAGCTCTGGGATTCCTGTGCTTGGGCTCTGACAAGAGTTAGAGAGAGGCTTGATGGTGCTGCCACTTCATTTGGGTGGGAGATCAGGAAGAAACCGAAGTGTGCATCAGCCACCTGTTGAAGAGGCTCTTGCTGTGAGAAATGGGAGCTGTATTGAGCTAATTGATCTCAAGGTAGAAGGCAGCAGAGTCCATTATCAGTTCCTGGAACCCTCAAGTTCACCAAGAACAGCTGCCCTTTAATATGGCAAACACTCTCCTTGAAAAGCCTGAGTAATCCTGACCCCCTTGGAACACTTGAGCTTTGTGCCACAGGCAGAGGAGAATGCAGGAGTTGGAGACTGGCAGGGATGAGGCAGTGACTGCTCTGTGGTGCTGAGCAAGACACTGCAGTGCCTCCTAACTTCTAATCAGTGTTAATTTGGGTGATGATTTCTTCAGGCACTGCAAACTGACCCCAGGTTTACACTGCAGAATTGTGCATTAATTCAAATAAATTACACATCCAAACACTATCACTTGTAAGCTCGCTACAGTAAAGATGTAATCCATGAAGGGAATGTTCAGTGAGCTGTTATTGAGTCATTAGAATTCATCCCTTCCACAAAAGGAAATAGAAAAATGGAGAGTTGTTGTTAGGGAAAATTTGCATTGTATGTAATGCTGAATACAGAACACAGCTGATCCACAGGATAAAGTCCATCCTCTGTCATGTTCTTTTAGGTAGTAGTGAGTTTGTCTGTGTTATTGCTGACTTGAAGCTTCTTGTATGAAAGGATTTTGCCTGGAAAAATGCTGGGCAGAAAATGTTAGTCTGGATCTCTTTTTTAACTTCTTTCCTTAGTTCTGGTTAGATTTCTCTCAGTGCTGGCAGATGATTTAAAGGCCTGTGCCCTGCACTGGTCTCATGCAGCCTCTGCCAGTGCCTTCCCATTCCTTTTGTCTCCTGTGTCTGCACAACCCTCCTGAGCTGTGCCCTGCCATGAACAGTCACACAAATCCTCAGCAGAGAGCTCAGTGCTGTTTCCTTGGATGTTCTGCTCCCTTGGCTCTGACCTGTGGTTCCTGGATGGGTCAGGAGTATTTCTGACATCACAGAATGGTTTGGGTTGGGAGGGACCTTAAAGCTCATCCAGGGCCGTGGGCAAGGACACCTTCACCAGCCCAGGGTCCTCCAACCCCCTCCAACCTGGCCTTGAAACCAGCACAGCAGGGCAGAGAAGTATTTGAGGTGGAAAGTTTTAAGTTGGGCTTTGTTTGTTCTCTTTTGGGGTTTTTTGAATAGAAAACCAGTCATCTAAATAAATCACTTTTAAACCTGCTTCCTTGGTCACTGACTGACAGATTCATTCTCTTCCAAGCAAGGTCAGCTGTGGCATCAGACTTCATCCAGTGCAGTCCTCAAAGCCTCCAAGGACAGAGACTGTGCAGCCTCTTTGGGCCAGCTGTGCACTGTTGGATCTTTCCAATAGAAAACATTTTATTGTGCACAGTAAAACGTGCAGTAACCTCTGCAGGAAAGTTTTCTGTTGCATCAGAAGTCACTCCAGAATCGTGCCAGGGGGAGAACAACTCATTTACTGTGCGAGGATCCGAGGGGAGAGCTTGGAGAGAGGCAAAAAGAGTTCACACAGAGCATGAGCAGGGCACCCAGGTCAGCAAACACATCCCACAGGGTGAGAACAAACAATAACCAAGCTGCCATTCCTCACCCTGGATCTCCTTCTGTGGAGTTCCCAGAGGGAAGGTGTTGATGTCCAGGTTATGGAGTGTGCATTCCCTTCCAGCTCCAGTTCATCTGTGGGTATTGCAGTGCTGGGGCTGGCTGAAGTCAGGACTTGCCAAGTAATTGTGGGAGTTTTAGGAAGAAATGTGTGAGAAATGTTAAACCAATCTGATTTTAAAACGGTTGCTGTG
This sequence comes from Nicator chloris, assembly GCA_013400495.1. Classification (NCBI taxonomy): domain Eukaryota; kingdom Metazoa; phylum Chordata; class Aves; order Passeriformes; family Pycnonotidae; genus Nicator; species Nicator chloris. The sequence continues at coordinate 279,899 of WAAE01015605.1, forward strand.
GGTTGGTTTTGAATGCACTTCACTGTCTGGCTCTGTGCAGCCTGAGCTGGTGTTCATTGAGAGCTGCACTGGTGTAAATCAGCCAAAAATCCCATCTTGTCCTGCTTCTGCCTTCTGCTACAAGTGTGACCCCATGTGAAGGCTCTGCTGGAGACCTTTCCCACACGTGCATGATGGAAGTTTTCCTTCCTAAAGACTTTCCCCCGAAACAAAGTCATCACAGCTAGCAATAGGACAAAGGGAAATGGCCTCAAGCTGTGCCAGGGGAGGCTCAGGTCGGATATCAGGGAAAATCTCTTCACAGAAAGGCATGGGCCATGCAGTGCTGGGGTCACCATCCAGAGAACAAGTGGGTGTGGCACCTGGGGACATGGTTGGCAAAAAACCCCTTGATCTCAGAAGGCTTTTCCAACCTTAATGATTCTGTGATTCTATGAAAACCCGTGCTAGGTTTTTTTACTCTGATAGCTTTCCTTGATGAAACGTTGCTCTCACACTAGAAAGCATTTGTGCTTTTCCCCTAATTTTCTTGATGGCATGAAAGACGTTCCATTAATTAACACATTTGTCCTTGAAAAAAGAAACCTTTCAAGGAACTTCTGAGGTGTTTTTTTGACTCTTCTTGATGAAAGTGCCCTTTAGTAGTAATCTAACAGGTCTAATTGATTATTTTGATAAATGTGACTGGTGGAGCTGGTGTGCCAGAATTCATTAGGAGACACCATATTTCTGTAATTCCTGTGGGATCACAGCTATGCATTCCTGTTTTTTTTCCTACAATGGATGTACTTGTGTTCAGGCACGTGAGATGGGATCCCACTTGTTTTGCCTTCACAAGGAACATTCCAAAGCCTGTTCACAGTGCCTAGTTTGTTGTCAGGGTCATCATCATCCCCTGCCAGACCTCGTTCAAAGCCCTGCTCATAGCTGAGCAAGCCTGCTGCTGAAGGTTCTTCTGCCCCACTGTTTCAGGTGGATCTTGTCTCTGTCCCACCATTCCTCAACAGAATAAAAAGGAGCAAACCCTGCAGCATTGCAGTCAGGTCTAGTCGAACATAACTACAGCCATGTTCCCATTCAGAGTGTGAATTTTGGGGGAGGTATTTAACAGTAGTGCAGCAGCCAGGAAACATCATCTCTGCTCTGAAAGAGCAGCTCCAGGTGAGTTGGTACCTCCTGTTTCCATGAACTTTAGTCCCTTTCCCATTGGCCTTGGCAGATTTCCTGTCATTGAGAGTTGTCACATTCTCACCAGGCTCCTCATGATTTCTCCTCATCCTTCATCTCCCTCCTGCTGAGTGAGTGCCACTCTCTTACCAAAACCAGCTGCCTCAGAGTAGCAGGAGGTGATCTCAGGTGCTTTGTTCTGTGACAAAACAGGGAGCAGCTGCCCAGCTGAAGTCAAGGTGAGCTGAGACCTTCAATCCAGCAGCAAAGTGGTTTCCTTCCTCCAAGGGAAGCTCCAGAGCAGTGGGAGCAGTGTAAATCACTCCAGAAAAAAACCCAGAAAGAAACATTGTTTGCCCTTGCTAAGATGAAAACATTAGACAGAGAGAGATTTCTGGGATTGAGAGTGTCTGAGAACACAAGGAATAGCTTAGGCAGACATTGAAATGCTTGATCCAAATGCAAAAAATCAGTGAGCCAAAAAACATGTCCTGTGCTTTTGTACTTATTCCCTTCCTATTTCACCCACTCCTTTCCCTTTCCTTTCTATTTAGTGGTAATTGTGTCTGCCAGCTGGCTTCAGGGCACAAATTCTTCTGCTGGTGTTTAAAAAAAAAACAAAAAACAAACCTTTGAGGTAAACTACAATCTAAAAAAAAAAAAAAAAAAAAAAAGCTGAGCTGTTTTAAATGGTCAAGTACTGCATCAATTTTATTCTTCCTGGTTTTGAGCTGTCAGACTTGCTGCTTTGCAATCTGCAGGGGCAGAGTTGTCTTCAGTCTCATGATTTCTCCTGAATTCCAGCTTGATGGAATTCATGGTTTAAACCAGAACTCAGGAACGTCAGTTACATTATAAAGGACTGGGATAGGGGGCTGGCACTTGAGTCAGTCATGTGGCTTATCCAAACACTGGGTCAGTGGCAGAGCAAGTTGTCTGTGGGTCTCCTGCTGGGGGATGTTCTCCATGGCCTCTGTTTAACAACAAAATCACCCCAACCACGCCTCCCACCCCAGAGCCTGCACACTGCAACTCAAAACTGTTTTACTTGTGCAGAGAGCAATAGATCAGATCATACTAAAACATTCTGACACAATTTATTGCTAAGACTTTCATGGGTATTGGGTGGAAAACCATCTGCTTTGCCAGTTGAAGAAGACTGAGGTGCAGAGTATCCGTATTGTCTCATTCCAGCTCCAGTCTACAAAAAACATTTCTCTTGTGTGCTGGACAGGCAACATTTCTGTAACAACAGAAAATGGGTATGAAAAAAAGCCCAGTTGGTTGTAAACACAGGTGAAACTTATTTGATTGAGAAGCTTTTGTGTGTCACCAGAAGGGCTCTTCAGTTCCTGCTGCTCCTGACTGTGTGAGCTCTGCCACCAGACAAGGCCCTGCGTGGAGAGCAGGGACATGGCTGGTGACTAAGGACACCTGAGCCCTTGTGCTGAGAGCAGGGACAGCTCATTAGCAATGAAAAGTCATTCTGACCTGCTCTGAGGAAACTTCTGCACTCTTTGAACACACAGCCAGTGGAACAGGTTGCCCTGGCAGGTTGATCAGTCTCTGCCTTGGAGATTGTCTTGGTTTGAAAGACAGGTATGTGCCAGGGGAAACCAGAGCCTCCCTTGGAATGGAGAATGTAAACCCCCTCCCTCTGAAGTATTATAATATTGAAATTAAGGGGCTTTCAGGCAAAGATAAAGGAGTATCAGTCTTTTACTAGGAATATTACAAAATACAGAGGCAATAATACAGGGAAAAAAAAAGAAGAAACAAGCAAACAACAACAAAATAATCCTAGAAACACTGAGAGAGTCAGAATACGACCAGACACCCTGTTGGTCAGGGTGTTGGAAGCAGTCCAGAATGATTCCTCCTGGAGTGACAGATGTGGCTCTGTTGAAGTGGAGATGATCCTGTAGATAGGTCCAATCTTTCTCTGGAGTCCAGTGGAAAAACCAGCTGCTCAGTCTTCTGATGTTCCAGGCTTTATTCAGGCAGGAATGCCTGGCTTCTCTCAATGGGATGATTTAATTTTATCAGTCCTGCAGTGAGCCTTAGTGGCCCATTCCCAGATGAGATCCCCCTGGAGGGAGGATGGGTGCTGGAAGAGATAAGGAAACACCACCCCACCTGGTTTGAACAGCTGGGCCATTAACAGAAGGCACCCATCCCCTCCCCCCTGGAGTTATGAGGGATGCATTATACAAGAGGTAGAGAAAAACATCTCCCCAACCAGTTTCAACAGATGAGATGGAATACACTTTTTTGGTTACATATTGCAACCCAAGACAGATCTTTAGGACCCAATAAGCTCCAGCCCTCAGTGCTGGGGTCTGATCCCATTCCTGGTCCTGCCTGGAGCAGGAGGTTGGGCTGGGACTTTGGAAGGTCCCTTGGAGTCAGGGTTATTCAATGGACCTCAGGGTCAGCCCTGCCTTGCTGCCCATTTCCCTCAGCTGTAGGCAAAAATTACTCCTTTGGGCAGATTTACATCCAGGAGAGGCTGCATAATGTGTGAGGCAGAGAAGGAGAATTTCCATCTGTCTGCCCCTAAAGCAGGATTTTCAGCCCCAGTGATCCCTGGTACCCTGAAGGTCCTGGGAGTCCCTGAAGGGGCAGGTTGGTTTGGATTTTGTGTTAATTGGTACTTAAATTGTGTTGCTCTGACCCTGTGATTCCCCAGTGGGAGCTGCCACTTCATTTGAGTAAAATTCACTTGCAGAGGACGATCCAGAGAGTGTTTGCCTGCTGCAGCTCCTGCTCTTTGGTTACTGGAGAGATTGAACAGGGGCTTAAACAGTGGCTCCTTCCCACCCAGCATCCCAGGGCACTCAGGCTGTTCCCTGTGGAACAGGGATACATCTCTGTTTTCTTGGAGCTGTCACCTTGTCACTGCAAGGGAAATGTGACACTTGAGCAGCCCCTGGGCCCTGGTACAACACCCTGTGTTCAAAGAGCACTTGCAGTGTTCCAGTCCATCACCCCCAGCTCCTGTGCCCTGTCACAGCTCAGCAGCCCTGCATCACACACAGGTGCCCAGCCTCAAACAGAAAAACAGCTCTGATGAGCACAGGCTGGGCTTTGCTGAGCTGCCATAAATCACATCTGCTAAGGTGGTGTCACCATGGAAGGTGGGAGCTGCTCAGGCCCAAAAATGCAGCTTTGGTGATTGCAGCCATTCAAAACCTTGAAAAAATTAGGTGATAAGTTCTGTTCCCTTTCTAGATTTTTGAATTGCCATCCCTTCTGCCCCCTCTTTGAAGATGTCACTTGTTAAGGACAGTAACCAGCAGTTCACTGATGCTCTCCTGGTTCTCACTGCTTTGGAGCTGCCCTTTTAAAACATTTTCTGTTGCTGCAGTTTTGATGAGCTTCTGCAGGATGTGGCAGTGATGGAGCCAGGGGCTGCTTTGCAAGGGAGGATGCACAGGCTCAGCAGGTCCCTTGGGCTGACAGTGGCATTTGACCAGCTGTACATCAAGTTATTCTGAACCTACACCAGCAGAAAAACAACATTTTTCCTGCCAATTAAGTGTCTGGGCTGGCTTGCAATAAGATCAGCTGAGCTGCTGGCAGCAGCACAGGTGAAAGGCTGGAGGAAAGTGGGAGAAGTGGCTCATCTGTATGGGTAAACATTCTTTCTTCATTTCTCTTGTAGTTTAGGTTCATAAACCCCATCTTCCTAAGCCTGCTGTTTTCCCCAGAGGTGCAGCGCCCCATCCTCCAGTCAGGACCTTGGGTAGGCACATGCTGAGCTGCAGTGGAGAATTTGCCTGGCTTAATTTTGTTTTGATGGATTAGTTTGCAGCAGGTTCCTTTTGTGTCGCTGCACAAGTGCTTTTTCTCGGAGCTGGAGAGGGGAAGGAGCAGGGAAGCAGAGCAGGGGAGCTGCTCATTTGTCTGAATTGGAATTGCCAGCTTCAGCTGTCGTGGTGTGTGCCTGGAATTGCAGTGCCAGGCAGGGATTATGTCTGTGCTGATTATTTCACTGCTCTGTGAACATTCTGAACATGCTTCCTGGGCTTATGCATTTGTCCCCATGACATTTGGGAGACATCCTTTTCTTTTTGTCCTGGTTTTTCCTTTCTTTGCCATATGCACTGTGTGGGCTGCAGCAGCCAGTGGGGTCGGGATCCCGGTGGGGGATGGATCCCTCATGTATCCATTTGTCCCAGGGATAGAACAGGGGGGAGGCTGCCTTGGCAATGGGGGGCTCTTATTTAAATCACTGCCCATATTTAAACCTTAGGGCTGGCTGGGAGGAAGAGGTAAAGAAAAAAAAGACAGCAGTTGTGAGGCTCAGTGAGGAAATATTGGGACTCACTGATGCAGAGGGAGGCCTTGGAATGACCAAAGGAAACACTGTTAGCTAGAGCCCTCTGAAAATGCCACAGGTCCACACGCATTTCAATTTTCATCATTTTTGGAAAGGCTTTGCTGGCACTGAGGGGCTTGGAGGGTGTTAATCACAAAGAAGGAATTTATAAAGAGGAGCAGTTTCCTCCACAGAGTATGTCAAGTGTTCTGAGTCTACATGAAATGAGTTAAAAAATGTGCTCATGTCTTTCCCTGGCTTGTTTTTGCAGGAGGTAGCTGCTCCCTGCAGGACAGGCCCATCAGTTTGCAGATTTCAGTAGTCCTGAAATGACTCCTGCAGTCCAGGGTGCTGCTGGAGGCTCTCATCCCATGGGATTTGGCATCCTGACCTTTCTGCTTTATCCACCTGGACACTGTCACAGTTTTGCAGGGTTCTTCCTTTGGTCCCAAGGATCCATCAGCAGTATTCCTGTCCGTTAGCACTCAGTTTGTAGAGCAGACAGTTTGGGTGATTGTCCAAAGCAGATTTTTGGATCAGGATTTATTTCCTTGAGAGAGGCATTGAGCTGTGTTTCTCACCAGGTACAGGTGACACGTCACTTCCACTTGGAAACATCTTCCCTGCAAGCTTTTCCAGCAGGAATTTCAATTCCCAGGACAGATACTTATGCCAGGTTGTGTTAGACCATTCCAGTTTATCCCCAGGCCTCTGCTTCCAGCAACTTCCTCATGTGCTGGGTGGACCCTGGAAGTTCCTTTCTCTGCTTCCATATTTATGGAAACACATTTCCACATGAAAGTGTAAAGAGCTTGTGCTCCATTCCACATTTCATGCTCTTCTTACTTTCTTCCCTCTGGCCCATGGATATTCCAGCTAATCCACATTTCCTTCCCACAAGTGCACTGTGAGTGTAGAGGTCTGATCACATCAGAGCAACTGGTGGTTTTAATTATAGTCACACTTTGCATAGAAAAATCAAAGGCTCAGAAAAATCTTATTTCAATCCACAATTAATTAACTTTCCTCCATCTGACTAGAACTGAAGATACTAAAATTAGTAAAATTTGTGGCTAAATCTTCTTTCAGCTGTTGCCACCTGTTCATATTGTGAGTTCTGGCTGTGCCTGATTCTGTGCATTCATATCTTACCTACTCTGTCATGTTTAGTTGGCTCTTCACCATTAGCATTACCCAAATTTAAGCTAAATGTCATTAAAAATGGGTTAGAAAGGTCCCATTCTGTGACTTTTTAGTGTCACTGACCTTCATTTGGTTGGTTCTCCTTTGCACCAGAGTGGTATAATAAATACATGGCTGTACTTTTCCAGCTCATGGATAGGTTGTTTGCTCCAGTTTTGTTTGCATGCTTGGAAAGGTGTGGATTCTTTCTGGTTGGGAAGTGCAGTCATTTCACAAGCCAGCTCTGGTGTTTAATGGACTGTTGGCTGAAAACGACCAAAGCCTGCTTTGCAAAGCAGCAGCAGTCATGTTCTGTGGGATGAAGACAAATAAACTAATTTTCCATGGGATAAGTGATGTTTCACCCAGTGGGGATGTAAGGATGAATTTCAATGCACTGGTTGACCTGGGCTTTATATCCTGACCCTCACAAAGTAAGCAGGAGCTCCATGTTTCAAATCAGACCTATTTTTCCATAAAACATTCTCAATGCTGACATTTTCTAGTCCCATTCTACCTGTGGCAGCTTTCCCAAGGCAGCTCTTTTCTCCTCTTGCAGGAAGCAGCCAACATGTTACGTCTGATTCAGAACAGGCTGAAGGAGGAGGAGCAGCACCTGCTGAAGAGTGGAAGTAAGTGGGATTTCCTTCACCTCTTGGAGTAGCAGAGGAGCTGCTAAGTGCTGGCTACTCTGTGTGTAAATGTCCACTTCTAAGGGGATGTGGGGTGATGGCAGAGTCAGCAGGCAGGAGTAGAACAAGTGGAGTCATGACAACTTTAAAGGACAGCAGTGAAATGTTCTGTGAAATGTTTCTCTGGGAATGTTCCCCTGCCTTGCCAGTTTCACCTGCAGAGCTGAGGAATGACCACAGGCAGCCACTGAATGCTGGGCAATCCCAGAGCACATTTAGGCTTCATTTTACTGTTCCCACCCCTGCCTGGGCTGGCTGGGGACTTGTCAGACTTGTCCCAGCAGCAGGGGATTGCTGGCTTGAGGATTCTTCTTGGCCAAATGCTTCATGGAGGTGAGGAGTCCTGCTGGTTTGGGCCTCACCACACACATGCTGGGGTGTCCTGCAAAACCAGAGTGTCCTTTCTGGCCTCAGTTTCTGCCCTCAGCACTTGCTGAGGACAGAGTTTGGTCCTGTGCTCAGAGTGATTCCTTGTGACACAGATCAGAATTTTGCCAGATGAAAACTCACAGCTTAAAATCCTCTAATGTCATCAATCCTCTCAATAGAATCCACGTTTGCCTCCCTGCATTTGTTTGATTTTAGTGTACCTGCAAAAAAGGAATGGAATTAAAATTGGGGAGGGTTTTTTATTTTTTTTTTCTAAACTACTTCTTAATTAATTAGGATCAGAAGGGAATTAAGGCCTCTTGAGACTGTAGAAAGCTCACAAAGCAGATACTGCTCTTTTTTAGCCAAACACCAGGCAGAACTATCATGAACTACCTCTGTGAAATTAATATTGCAGTCTGTGCATTTTTATTTGATACTGGGAGAAACTAGGAGGAAAGTTAATTCTCAGGATCAGAGGGAGAGTTCATGAAAGCTGAAATTGAGTAAAGACATAAAAGTTGCACTTCACAGTTGGTTTGGTGTCTGAAATTTTCAGAGCCAACTTATGAAAGAGGAAATTCACTGATTTCTGCCCATCTTTGATCTCATCTCGATGAGGTAGAGTGAATGAAATTTTAGCTGAAATGTAGGATTTGTAATGTAAATTACAAGAATGTGGAATTATTTCAAGGATTTCTTTGCATGAAGAAGTCCAAGCCCTGCTCTCTGACACTTTTGATGGTAAAAAAGTTCAAGAGGAGGTGGGCATCAGTCACCAGTAATTGGCAGTGTGAGATATAACATGAACATTTCCTGCCCTGCTTTGTCCCTTTCTGTGGATTGTCAGCTGGAAAACCGTTCTGTCATTTTGCATCTCTGAAATAAAGGGAACTTTGCCTTTTAGAGACTGATTTAACTGCCACCTAAGAATGTGATTATTACTTTTAATGACCTCAAATATTACCCTAATACATCTTAATTCAAGTACCCAGTTGTCATAATTAGCATTTCTTCTAGTGAGAAGAGCACCAGCATCCTGCTTGCCAGAGCTGGCTCATTTTTTGACTGTCCCATCACCTTGGCAAATCGAGTCATCTCTGTCAGCTCCACCCTGCCTTTGTCTGTGAAAGTCTGCAGGGCTGGAACTGAGACAGGAAATTTGGCTCTCCGGGGCTGTTTTGCAGTCAGGAGCACAGAGGTTAATTAATGGAATGTTGTAAAACTCCCCTAGACCACGGTCTGCTCACACTTAACAAGCTGGGCTCTCCCCTTAGAGCAGATCCCCCTCCTCCTCTCATTATTAATTAAATGCTGCCCTTTAAACGATTCAAACCCCAGAGATTTGCTGTGGTGAGAGAATGCAGGAGTTGGTGTCTTACATGGCACAGTTTGTTGACAGAGCAGCTGTGTGAATCCCAGCATCCTCATCACAGGACAAAGACAGGTTTGGCACAAGAGGAGACAAAGAAAGAGCAGGAGAATGGGCTCAGCACCACTGAGCAGCTTTGCCTGCCCACCCTCCCCCAGGGTTAATGGTGCAACTCACACCAGAAACAGGGATCACCTGAGGGATGGAGTTTCTGCTGGAGAGGGTTCCCCAGGGACCTGCAGCTGGAGCTGGCAGTGATTTTTATCAAGACTGCTGTGAGCATGGTGAGGAAATGGTGTGAGGTGCTGCAGCCCTGAGCACTTTCCTTTCAGCTGTTTGGATTTTGGGTGCTGCATGCTCCTGAGGGAGGATGTGCCCTTTAATGAGCCAGTGACAGGGAGGAGTAAAGGACTTCACCATCAGAAACATCTTTCTGAAGCAGGTTTTTGGAGGGAAAAATATTTCATAGACTCCCAGAGTGGTTTGGGTGGGCCGGGACCTTAAAGCTCAACCAGTGCCACCCCCTGCCATGGCAGGGACACCTTCCACTGTCCCAGGCTGCTCCAAGCCCCATCCAGCCTGGCCTTGGACACTTCCAGAGATCCAGGTGCAGCCACAGCTGCTCTGGGCACCCTGTGCCAGGGCCTGCCCATCCTCCCAATTTCTTGTCTAGATTGACCTTCTATCAATTTAAAACCAGCACTCCTTGTCCTGTCCCCACAGACCCTGCTAAATACTTCATTATTCCATTTACATTTTGGAGTAATGCCCCCCACACAAAGCAAGGTGGTTTTATCCCAAGTTTTATTCCGTTGTCAGTTTGTTTGGAAACTTAGGACTTTGTTGTCTGGGCCTTCACCCAGCAGACACCAGGATGGCTGGAGTGGGCCCTGCTCTGACTTGGTCTTGCTCATGCAGCAGGTTCTGGAGGTGAAGGGATGGGCTCCTTCTCTGCTCAGTGGAAGGTGGGCAGGCTGGCCTGGTTCTCCCAGTATCCCAGGGCTCCCTGGCTGATCTGGAATGTTGGGGTGGGAGACTGAGCTGCCTTGGAACAGTTCATTGCTTCCCTCCTCAGAGGGCCGCAGGGGCAGTGCCGCCAAAGGAACAGGGCAGTTCTCTCACTCTGTTGACACTTTGCCCCTCGGAGCTGCAAAACACTTAATGAGGCTTTTCTAACAGCGTGGCCTGGCAGGTGGTGATAAATTTGTTGCCATTAACTGATAAAAGTCAGCGTCCTGTCTGCCCTGTGAGGCTGTTACCTTCACCAACCCACTTAATTGATCAGCTCTCGAATTGTCTGGATCCCCTGACCTTATCTCCTGCTAATTTGGTGAGAAGGCTTCCAAATTAACACTTCATTTCTCTCTGCAATGAAGCTGCAGGAGTTTTGGAGAGCTCTCAGTTGAGTTTCAGGCTGAGAAGCCGAAATCCTGTTTCTCATACAGGAGAACTGTGGGATGGAGGTTGAGTTGTGCAGGTCTGTGTTAAGGATAAAGTCCATGGATGTGGTACTCGCATAAAACTGGCAAAATTGTTTACTGTTATCGATCAGCAGTCTGGTTCTTTTTGCTTTTGTTTCCACACATTGCAAATCAGCTTTTGTCTCTGACAGAGCAACTCCATAAAACCACTGCACTGAAAAAAAAGCCAAAAAACCAACATTAAATTATCTGAAATACTGTTCTTAAACAACATAAAGATTTTGAACTCTAGCTACCGACCAGGCTCTGAGTATTACCTGCCTGATGAAAATACACACAATTAAGTATTTGCAGCAGTATAAAAATGTCTTTTGTGCTGAGCAGGGAGGAAATTGCTGTTATTTTTCTAATCTTTGCTTGGCAGAAGATGCTCTTAGAGAGGCTGATCCAGGCAGGGGTGTCTCACACATCTGCCCCTGTGCCACATCCAGGACTGGTGCCACCTAACAAATCCAATTGCCTGGCACTCAGGGCTTGGTTTCCTTGTAAATGGCAAGCTGCCACTTCAAACAGTGTGTTAGACACTGCTGGGATGAAGGCTGGAGAGCACTCCTGTCAGGTGTGGGCACTGGGTGCTCTGGTATTGGATTGTGTGAGAGGAGAGGCCAGGGAAGCTCACTGACCACAGCAGAAATTCAGTTTATTTCCTCAGGTTTTCCAAGATTGCAAAAACTTTGTTGAGCAAAAAGGAACAACTTGGAATGTTTCTAGACTGAAATATTTTCTCAGACTCTTCAACTTACTGCATTTACAGATCTTTCTTTTTCACTTTTTTACTCACTTTTCCCAATGCATTTCCTCACATTCTTCAAGAACTTTTTATCAATTTAAAAGAAGACAGTGCAGAATCACAGGATCCCAGAGTAGTTTGGGTTGGAAGGGACCCCAAAGCTCATCCAGTGCCCCCCCTGCCATGGGCAGGGACACCTCCCACTATCCCAGGCTGCTCCAAGCCCCATCCAGCCTGGCCTTGGACCCTCCCAGGGATCCAGGGGCAGCCACAGCTGCTCTGGGCACCCTGTGCCAGGGCCTGCCCACCCTCCCAGGGAACAATGCCTGCCCAATATCCCATCTATCCCTGCCCTCTGGCAGTGGGAAACCATTTCCTGTGTCCTGTCCCTCCAGGCCCTTGTCCAAAGTCTCTCTGCACCTTTCTTGTAGGAACAGTTATGAACTATATTTTTTTAAAAGTAAAATATTTTGGTTTGAAAGTATTAAAACATAAACACTTTGAATTTTTCAAGATATTTCCTGCATTTCTTTCAGCCAATACTGTGCCCAGGATTAATTTCAATATGCAGAAGTATTTGCTGTAAAACTGATTCTTTGTTGACTCTGCCACTGTCCTTGTGCTGCTCCTGTCTGTCCACCCTGCATCCTCTTGCTTGGTCTGTAGAATGAATAAACATTCATTTTCCCCAGCATTTGGAAATCTGCACTGCTTGAATCTTGTTCAGCAATAACCAGAGGATTTAACTGATGCTCCTAGGTGCACCCTTTCTACTCCAGAGCTGGTGCTTTAAAATCTGCCAGCAAACAAAAAGCCCCATTGCAGCAGCTGTGGGATTTGAGGGGTAACTCCTGGATGATTCCTGGATGACATTGCTGGTGCTCAGGCCATCCATCTTCTTGTAAGAGACACTTGGAACTGGTCCACAGGAGCTTTGTGTTGTGCTTGTTGAGTAATTGCAAATTCATGGTCCAATTTAATAGTGCTTGGATGGATTTTTGGCTTCTAAGACTGTTAGAAATAGTTCTGGTCACCAAATATGACCTCTTTATCAAATGGGCCCAAAAATAACCTAACTGCTCAGACTCCAAATCCCAGTTTAAGTGGAGCTTGTCATCCTGAGTTAATTATTTCAAGTGTCTGAGACCTATTAAGCAGGCAGTGGTTAATCATCCTTACTGATAAATTGGGAATTTGGATGCTGTAGATAGACCAGGCTGGATGGACTTGGAGCAGCCTGGGTTAGGGGGAAGGGTCCCTGCCCATGGCAGGGCTGGAGTGACATCAGTTTAAATTCCCTTGCAATCCAAGTTATTCCATGATTCTGTGATCTTAAAATGACCAGGCAAGGTAAATAAGTGCATTTAGAGCTACCTTTGCAACCTGCTTGTTGATAGTTGTTGCTGTTACTGCCCAGTTTTTGGCTGCAGAGCTCTGAACATGCACGTTTTCCACTGGAATTCCTGGGAGTTCCACACGTCTGGAGCTTGCTCAGTGGCTCTCAGAACCAGGCTGATTTTTTCTTAGAGATCAGATGACAGATCTCAGTTTTGTGCTAAGGACGAAGATGTTCCCTCCAGATATTTTTATACCCTTCAGATTGCAGGGTGTGGGTTCAGGAGTGTGCAGAGCCCGGTGGTGTGGGCTTGGTGTGACAATAGGATGGGTTTGTCAGAGCTGAGGCTCTCAATAGGCACTGGGCTTCACTCTCCTTCAGCACATCCAAAATCCCAATCCCACCCCTTTGCTTTTTGCTGTTCCCTTATGTCGTGCTAGCAATTAACTGCATTTCATTTGGGATCAAGTGGCTGTCAGTTGCCCATTTGATTGTTCTCTGATGTTTTCTCACCAAAACCAGCATCCTGCTGAGTGCAGTAATTGCTGTGCAGCCAGTGCCTGTGTTTGCAAGGCAGTGATTTTCTGATGAAATTGGACACGCTGCAGAGCACTTAGAGCTGATTCCAGAGCATATCAATAAACAGTGGCCACAGTGCCCATTATCCTCACCACAGTAACTTCTTATTTTACAGCTGGATACCTTTACTTGAATATTGATGCAAACTCCCAAATCTGCAATGAAATCACTGCTAAGCTATTGAATCATGCAGCTTTCCTTCAAGCATTGCAAATTACCAGAAATTAAATCATTTCAATATAGTATTATCTGTCCAGGTATCAGCTCTGGCTTTTTTTCTGGGAGCAGTGGGAGCAGGAACAAAAATCCCACCTTTGGAGATCAGTGGAACCAGGATGTATTTTTTGTGGCTGGACAGCTTTAAAGGAAGCTAATTGAGTTGATTGAAACCCATCTTTTTGAAATAGAAATGTTGAAATGAAAGGCAAGTGAGGTTTAAAATCCCAGTATATCCTCCCTGAGGTAGGCTGATGTTTGGAATGTTTTCTGTGGAGCAGAGAGAATCACAGCAGTGGGGAGATGGGCCCAGCATAATTTACAGACTTGTTCTGCTGATTACCTTTTCATAATAAAAAGACAAGAGCTGCTTCAAAGCTCAGTCTAAAGCTTGTGGAAGCTGCTAGCTTGGCCTCAATTGGGGAACATGGATTGCTGAATAATAATAAATAAGTCTGTTGTGAGAATTCCAATAATCCTAATGTAAACCCATATTAATCTCATAAGCCAGCTCCATTCTGTGAGTCCTGTACTCCATGTACAAGCACCTGGCAATTTGTGGTGCTGTGGTTGATTATCATCATTCCTTTTTGCTGATCCTGAGAAAAATCTGGTTTTTTCATAAGAAATGTTCTTGCCTCCCCAAAATTGACTGTAGTTGGCTGTGCAGTGGTACACATATGAGATCATGGCTTCTTCTAGGGCAATAAGTCTTTTTGCATGTTGTTAAATGAAACTTTCTGAACTGTCACCTTTCATGAACACCAAGAATATTTTGGTGACAGCTGGGCACACTGGGTGTAGAGTGAGGGGTTGGTGGTGGAACACTGTCTAGGACAGGTCACACATAGCACTGGGCTGGGCTGGTGTTTAATCCTGATTAAAAGGCTGTACCCAGCTTCTCTTTATCTTATGTATTTGAATAATTTTTTAGCACTGTGCTCTGGTTTTGTGTCCTTGGGATTTTGGCTCAGCACAATTCAGCTCAGCTGATAACTCAGATTGTCCATGGGCAGAGCTGGGCTTGGTGATAGCAGCCCTTGGGCTGGATTGGAGCAGTATATTTGTTTTTGGGGAGTCAGGAAGGTGCTTGATGTCTTTTCAAGAGGGAGCAGGAGGCTTGGAGGCAGGAATTTTGATATGCAGAATTTGCATTTGCAGCTGTCATTTCTCTGAGCCCCTGGCACAAGTTCACTGCAGTGATGCTCCAAGCTGGGCTCTGTGCTCCAGAATTCCAGCCAGGCTGTTCGAGGAAAACCCAAACTCTTGTCATGGATCCATAACAAGATTTGTTTCAAAGTCACAACTCAGCAGGAAAAGTGCTGTGCTGTGGTTATTGGGAAGAAACTCTTCCCTGGGAGGGTGGGGTGGCCCTGGCACAGGGTGCCCAGAGCAGCTGTGGTTGCCCCTGGATCCCTGAAAGTGCCCAAGGCCAGGTTGGACATTGGGGCTTGGAGTGACCTGGGATAGTGGAAAGTGTCCCTGCCATGGCAGGGGGTGGAACAAGATGGGCTTTGAGGTCTCTTCCAAGCCAGGCCATTCCATGACATGCTGAGAGTTCAGTTGATGAATTTGTATTTTCATTTGGCTTGAAAGGCAATGCAGGCTTTCTAAAGGCACAGGGAAGAATTTCTTCCCCACATCCCATCCAGCCCTGCTCTCTGGCAGTGGGGAGCTCTTGGTCCCTGCTCAGCTCATGCTCAGGAGATCCCAGACAGGAGCAGGAAGCACAGATGGGCATGGAATGGGAAAGATTTGGCCAAGTAATCAATGGGTTCCCTGCAGCATCCTCAGCTCTTGGCAGTGCTGCTGCCTAACTGGAACACAGATTACAAAGCCTGAAAGGGAGAAATTGCTGCTAAAAATAAAATAAATATCCAAGAAGGAAGAAAAAAACTCTCCACAAAATAAGAATGAGGGCATTTTAGGAGCAGTAAGAGCCATCACAGGTGTGATAAATTCATTCTTTAATGTATTGAGCACAAACTGGAATCCTTTCTGTAAGCTCCACATGGCTCCCCCCAAGGAGTTTGCCCATGCAAGGCTGAACAAAACCTCAGTTTCCCAAATGCCAGGCAAACAGAAGCAGCATCCAGGTCACCCAGCAGTGAGTGATTCCCTCACTTGCCAAAGAAGAAAGTGCAAATAGAAATTGTAGCTAACTCTGCTGGAGCCTTGTCATCTTACCAGGCTAGCAGATACTTCCCTTGCCATTTTCTCATTAACTTAATATTGCAGTGAAAAAGAGGATGGGAAAATGTCTAATATTTGTATATTGTCCGATAATTAAATACTGCAAAGATGTGTCAGCTCATTACTAATCCTAATTGAAGTAGTAATTTCCATTTTCAGCTCAGACATGTGTGTAATTAAATGTACCTGGGAAAGAATTGCCTGTTTTCTCTTAATAATCAGCAGCAAATGTGGTTGTGCTGGGTCCTCCCGTGGGGTCCTGTTGGGTTTGTCCTGGCACTGGACTGGGAACTCTGCTTTGGATGGGGAGAAGGAAACAAAGGCAGAAGATGAAAATACCTGAAGATGTTCCTGCATCTTTGGGAGCTTCCCTGCCTCTCCAGCGTCTTGGGTTTGGCTGTAGCTGCATTCCTTTATCTGGGGATGTGGAACTGTGCTTATCTAGGATGAAATGAAAGGCAAATAGACAAGGAGATGGGTTTTGACATTGCTGGTGTCAGGGTAAAACAAGGATGATAATAAACACACACTTCCCAAATGCTTTCCAAAGAGCTTTATCTTTAAATCACTTGCTGAACTAGCACCTTCTCTTCATACCCACAGGGGGTGTTTAAACAGCACCTTTATGGTACAGTCTGGGATTGTCCCAAGGCTCTTGTTTACAGTGAATGCTGCTTTGGCCCTCCCATGCTGAAGGATTTCTCCTTGGGATGTGGATATTGACCATTTTCCTGAGCTCTCGTGCAGAGCCAATGCTCTCTGCAGCTGCATTTTCAATCCCTCTTGGGCTTGAACAAAGGTAGAACTGCTGGTAACTCTTCTGTCCAGGTGCTGGGCTGGGCTGGGGGTTGCTTTGGGTGTTACTAATCACCTGGCTTTGTTTTTAACCAGGTAATGATGACTCTGACATAGAAATCCAGGAGGATGAAGGATCTGACAGTGAGGGGGATTTGCAGATCACGAGGCATCGCATCAGCACGGAAGCTCTCCTGCAAGGTATCCTAACCCTTCCTGAGCTGCCTTGATCCACAAGGATGTGCTGGAATTACCTGAGTAGCAAATGTAAGAAGCCCCTGTCACCCTTCAGGATATTGGCAGTGCTCAGCTCTCAGGAGCTGTAAGAGGATAAAGCCCTGTGGAAAAAACAGTGCTCCCAGGGGAGCAAAAGAAGGATTATTTACTGGAGGGGAAAATGACTGTGTGGGGAAAATCCTGCCTTGGTATTGCCTTACACATGCCTGAAGCAGTTCTATACACAGCCTTAGGGAAGCAACACCATTTCTCATTGCAAAGCATTTATTTCCCTGTAGCTATTGGCACCTGTTTTAGCTGGGAAACCTCCAGTGAGTCAGTAAAGCCACCTGCACTGACTGGGCACAGGTGGAGCACACCTGAGCTGCTGCTCCCAGGGAGGGATGTGAGCCTTCTGTCCTTCTGTCCTGCTTCTTGGGGAGCAGCCTCTGGCTGCTGCTCCCACTGCTCACAGGCAGCTCAGAGAAATTGCTGTGTGAGGGTCTGTGTTTCACTCAGGTGGGAAAAGAAATGTTCTGCTTAGTCTCGAGTCGAGCAAAACACAGCCAGGAAACTGGGGTAGTTCTGTTTGTTAGCAGTGAGGGATTCTGAACTGTCAGCACAAACCTCTCTGGGGTCTGGAGGAAGTGCCTGTGTGGGGGATTTCTTGTGCCATCATTCCTGCTGGAACCTGTTCCTTAGATAAACTGCAAACACGTGGGGTTTTGTGAGTGGAATTCTGCTTTTCCCTCTCTGACTGAGACCAGCGAAAGAAGCTGATGTTCTCAGGTCAGTGTAATTCAAGCATTTTTATCCTCCCTTCCTCTGTTTTTCTTGAAAATTGAAAAGTCTTGTTAAGTGCTAGAAACACTGATATTCTCTGAGGAATATTTTACATTGGCTTTTCTCAAGGAAAGGTTTGTACACAGCTTTAAGAGGTTTGGAAGGGACCCTGTAACTGTCAGTGATGCTTCATCTCAGAGAACACCATAACCTGAGTCCCTGCTGCTCTTAATAGCAGTTTTAGAGTTTTAGTCTAAAAGTGGTAGATTTTACTGCCAGTAGGTTTTTTTCTAGGAAGAGCCTTGTTAACATTAATTACCCTTTATGGAAACTCAGTTTATCAGAATTTAAGACCTAAGATTAATGTCAGAAGCAGCAGCTTCTTTAGAAAACCAGGGCTGTTTGCTATTAAACACATAATAGATCTGCTGGTGTTCTTCAGCAATTTGCATTTTAAATACACTTAGTGATCAAGGCAGCATTACAAGAACATTATTTCTATTAATTACTGCTTTTTCCCTTGACTCCATTTAAGATATTTCAAGATATTTCTTTTGAAGCTTTGTGTTTTCTTACATGGTGATGCTGCTGAGCCACATTTGCTTTCAAACTGAGGAGAAAGGGCCCCCTGTGCTCAGTCCCTGTGGCTGCTGGGGTGCACTTTTACATCTCTAATTCCCAGGTTATCCATGCTGGGAGAAAAGGCTTCCTCCCTCTCTCTGTGGTGGGCAGATAGTCCAGTGTGTTTTGCCATTATAGAGGCAAGATTCTCAGGGAGAGATAATCCCTCTTTTTAGGCCACTTGGTATAATTGAGAAAAATCAGCACACTCAGCCTCAAGAGCTCTTTCATCAGCTCGGTCTAGATGCAGCAAAATTCAAACTAAATGCAGGTTTGACAATATTGCTCCTGGTTTTATTCTTTCAGCCAGTTAAAAGACTTGAAGTTACAGGATTTGATTTCCCATGGAGCACCAAAGAGGGAGCTGGGGGAGACTTGTGTGGTGCAGAGAGAAAATCAGCCCCTTCCCCATGTGCAGAGAAGAACAGGCAGGAGCAGCTGAAGAAGGAAGCTGGAATGGGCTCTGGAGCTTTGACTTCAGTGCTGCTGGGTCAGCAAATATGGCAAGACCAGCATTAGGGAAGCAGGAAGGGCTCTGACCCAGGAGGGAGCAGGGAGGTGAGAGCTCATGGCTGGGAGAGCAGGGGCCAAGCTGCAGGTGCTGCCTGTGGGCCTGGGAAACTGCAGCTGCTTTATTGTCACAATGTCACACTTACAGGAAAGTCCCCTCCTTAAGGGGGCTTATTGTAGTAAACCCATGTGTCACTGATCATTTGCTTTGGTAGATTAGAGAATACACTGATTTATCACAGAATCCCAGACTGCTTTGGGTTGGAGGGGCCCTAAAGTTCATCCCACCCCACCCCCTGCCATGGCAGGGACACCGCCCACTATCCCAGGTGGCTCCAAGCCCGATCCAGCCGGGCCTTGGACATTTCCAGGGATCCTGGGGCAGCCACAGCTGCTCTGGGCACCCTGTGCCAGGGCCTCCCCACCCTCCCAGGGAACAATTCCTTCCCAATATCCCATCTATCCCTGTCCTCTGGCAGTGGGAAACCATTCCCTGTGTCCTGTCCCTCCATCCCTTGTCCCCAGTCCCTCTCCAGCTCTCCTGGAGCCCCTTTAGGCCCTGGAAGGGGCTCTGAGGTCTCCCTGGAGCCTTCTCCTCTCCAGGTGAACACCCCCAGCTCTCCCAGCCTGGCTCCAGAGCAGCTCCAGCCCTGGGGGCATCTCTCTGGGCTCCTCTGGACTCTCTCCAGCAGCTCCAGGTCCTTCCTGTGCTGGGGACACCAGAGCTGAAGGCAATCTGGTCTCTGCATTTAAATTTTAGCATTGTCAATGTGAATAAAATTTCACATCCACTTTTATTCTGTCTGGCAATAGATATTTGAGGCTGTGACAACTACAATGGATTTCCCTGAATTTGTGGTGGCACTTGCAGGAAGATTCTTGTTCTGTCAGAGAGCCAAAGGAAAAGAAATTCTTTCAGCATTGAAAGTCTTAACCATTTGCAGTGTAGAGAAACCTCTTGCCTGAAACAGGCCATAGATGAGGGGTTTGCAGCAGGATGGTTGTTCATGTGCAGCTGGGGTGGACTTTGGGGTGAAGGATGCCCAGCTTTGTCCTGGGAATGCAGAAGCTGCCGTGCTGGATCAGCTCTGGCATCCAGCCTGGTCTGTCCCCAGCCCTGGCTGAGAGAAAATGTCTGAGGAAGCACATGGGAATTTCCCTCAGGTTCCCTGCTGCTCTCAAGCTGTTTCAACCCCATCACTTGTGGCTTGCACAGGTTTAAGCTAACCCTCAGTACATTCATTTTCTCCTAGGCACCTGTCCAGTCTCCCCTTGAACTAAATAGATTTTTGTCACCCACGTTATCAGAAGTGACAGATTTTGAAGTGATATTAGCTGGCCAGGCCTCAGAGACCATTTCACTACTGAGACAGGAACAACTTCAGCCCCATTTGATCTTTAAAGGAAGACAGCTTTATAAAACCCTGATTTTTTAGCAGACAACCAGTCCAAAGTCACACAGTGAGAGCAGCTCTCTTGGAGCCCCTTTCCTTGGCAGAGCTGGCCCAGAGGATCAGGGTGTTAATGATGTGCTGGCAGAGAGGGCACTTGCTGCTGAGTGCCTGTGGCACCCTGCATGCTGAGGCAAGGCTGCAGAGCCTGAATTATCCCTCATTTTTTTCAGTGCTGTAGGGAGAAGGAGAGTTTTGACATGCAAATCTTCTCAGGTGAGCCTCCACAGTTTTGTTTCCAATCCTTACACACTGCAGGCAGGCTGAAAAGCAGGGAAGTCCTGTTCTCAGTGGGAATTGTCACTCTGCTTGTGGAGTTTCTCTCTCCAGCTTGTGGCCATGTTCAGACTCCTGCCATGGAATTTCTAGAATGTTTTCCTTCCCTCTCATCCTCACCCAGGTGTGGGCCATCCCAACATCAGACCTAGTGAAGGAGGAGGAGAGGCTGTAGGTCTGAGATGACGGGAACAGCTCCCTCACTTCCAAGCAGATTTCCTTTTCATGGAGGTGTAAGAAATAAACCAAAATGTGTTCCCCCACACAGCAGCTGTGCTGTGCTTAATGAATCCCTGGATTCTGGCAATGCCTGGAAAATGCTGCTGGGATCGGGGTCTTGCACTGAGGGAGGGGATTGCTCTGCTCCACCCTGGCACAGCCTCACTTCGGTCTGGGACAGTTGTGGGTGCCACGATATCAGAAGATCTAAAGCTGTTGCAGAGTGTCCAGAGGAGGGACATGGGCATGGGGAAGGCTCTGAGGAGCAGCTGAGGGCACTTGGATTGTTCAGCTGGAGAAGGAGATGAGGGCAGAGCTCAGCAGGGGCTGCAGCTCCCATCTCTGGGACAGGGACAGGGAATGGCTGGAGCTGGGCCAGGGCAGGGTCAGCTGGAGATCAGGGAAAGGTTCTTCCCAGAGGGTGCTGGGCACTGCCCAGGCTCCCCAGGGAATGGGCACAGCCCCGAGGCTGCCAGAGCTCCAGGAGTGCTTGGACAATGCTCAGGCTCAGGCTGGGATTGTTGGGGTGTCTGTGCAGGGCAGGGGTCAGACTGGATGATCCCTGTGGGTCCCTTCCCACTCAGGATTGTCCATCATTCTGTGATTAAGAACACAATGCCCAAAGGGCAGCAGTTCGGAAGGATCAGGCAAAAAGTTCATCCCATTTTTCTGTGTGTGGAAGGGAATGTGATGCAGAGGGAAGAGAGGTGTCTTCTGTGAGCTCATGCTGTGAATTCACATTAAGCACTGGAGACTGACTGCAGATCTCCAGACTGGGAGCAAAATGTGTCAGCTCCAAATCCACCTGCCCCCCTCCCAGGCTGTCCAGACTCTCATGTTGTGTGTCACTCCTTGCTGTGAGGCACAGGGTCAACCTGTACCCACTGCTGGGTGAGGAGCTGGAAATCATCCCAGCCCTGTGGCTCCATCCCAGGCAGCTGCACAGGTTGGTACAACAGGGAGCATCACACAGAGGGAAAATGGCAACAGCTCACAGGCTCCAAATCAGGGATGCACATTCCCTTCTGCTCCCTAAGGGCTCAGTGCCTACAAACCATGGCCATGCACAGGGAGAAGATTTGACTCCAAAGGTGCTGTGAATCACAGCCTGTTCATTACCAGCATCTTTCCTAATTACTGCTCTGTACAGCCTGTCCCGGCTGGATCCACATTTTCTGTAAGGAAACAACACAGGCTCTCTCCTCATGGAAGCTGTGTGAGCCCAGCTGAACTGAACCCAGGAAACCAAGTGACAACATCCCCAGGTCTCCCTGTGCCATGCAGGTGGCTCCTCTGTGTCCTGCCTGCCCCCAGTACACACAGAAACACACCATGGCCATTCCCCACACAGGGAAGCGTGGGGGTTATGGTCTGGGGGTGAAAATAAAGCTCCATGGAAAATCTGGTTTCTCTCCTCTTTCCAGCTTAGTGCTCAGGTGAAGTCCCAGCCCCTCTGCATCCTGGGGTCTCTCCTGGCAGTGTCCCAGGGTTTGCTGCAGGGCCTAACCCTGCTGATCACACAGTTGCTGGTTCAGAGAGGTGCTCCTGGCTTAGACAGGGCAGGGATCCAAGTCCAGGCTGTACCAGCTCCTCGAGCTCCTGCAGGTGTGAGCAGTGACCTGTCCATAGGATGTCTGCACTGTTCCCACTGATGGAGGACCAGCATCCTGCACACCTCCTGTGAGCATTCTCTAAGCTCTTCCCTTGGCATTTTGAACTGTCCTATTCCATCAGCTCTCCTTATCTGATATCTTGATACTCTTTTATATTCAGAATCTGTCTCAGTTTTGTCTTATTTTAGGAGCTCCCTGCAGCTTTCTCCTTTTTGAGGTAGTAATTCCCAATTTTACACTTTATGTTGAGCCTTGTACAGAGTAAAATTGCAGTTGAACTCAAGAGTCATTTGTTGGCTGGTCAAAAACAGAGTTCTGTTGTCATCTAAGCATGTCAGGTGTAATGACCTCCAAATTTATATCATTTAGTGTAGCATAAATTAGAGCAAAAGTCTCCAAAGCCTGAAGACAGGCCTGTCCAGAAATCTTTTCATTCCATCTCCACTTCCTGTGTTATCAAAAACTACTGCATAGAGGCCACTGCTTTTTATATAAAGACATAAAATCCTTTTAATGGTCTGCCTTGATACAACTTTTGGTGAGCTGTGGATGAGTTAGGCAGCGTTTTCCTACCACTAACTCAGCTCAAACTGTGTGGGACAAAGGGGACCTGTCATCTTTTGTGCTTTGGGAAGTAGAACAAAAGAGGTTTGCCAGGGTGTATTTTAAAGCTGCCTTGTTTTCATGCTAAAAACAGCACAGATTGGATTGTTCTGGGTTGGAACAATCCGTATTTGGCATGGAGGAAGCTGGTGATGGCAGGAAATGAACAGATGGTGAGATGGGATGGACACAGCTGGGCTGGAAATAGGATCCAGTGTTGGAGGGGTTCTGTGGCTGCAGCAGCAGGGCTGAGTCACCCAGGCAGCCCACAGGAGCTTTTCCCCACTCACAGCTCTGCTCTCCCCATTCCCAACACTTCCAGGCTCCCTGCCCAGCAAAGGAAACTTGCTAACATCTTCCCATGGCCTCTGGGGAGCCAAAAACAGCCAAGCACGTGTGTGCTCCACTCTCAGTGAGCTCCCTGCAGATCCCCACCTCCCTCTTCAGCCTCACACATCAAACTCCCAACAGGAAATTCTTGAGGTTTGCCTGGGCATGGCCAGGGATTGAGATTCAATCCGTCCTGGAATATCAGAAAGGGTCTGAGGGTTCACCACATGGAAAAACCAGGCTTTTGTTCTCTGTGCACCAAAGCAGAGGAAGAAATGTCTCAGTTCATGGATTTTTGGGGTTGGAAGGGACCTGTCAAGATCATCTAGAGCAACCTCTCTGCTCGAACAGGAGGTTTGAGCTGCTTGTTCAGGACCACATCTGGTTTGGGTTTGAGTATCTCCATGGATGGAGACTTGGCCTAAACTTCTCATGGCAGCCTTGTTCAGTGTTTGACTGCTCTCACAGTAAAACAGGTTTCTTGGTTCAGATAGAACTCCCTGTTTCTTCATGTGTCCATTGCCTCTTGTCCTGCCAGAACCATCATGCTGGAATAAGGTAGCTCTGGAAATAGCACCCTGACTGGAATTAGAATCATAGAATCATTGATGTTGGAGAAAAACTCCAAGATCATTGAGTCCAATGTTAATTACTGTCAGCCTTACCCCCCTCCTACCTTATCCTGAGCAATGAGGCTTCACAAGGTGGGTGACTGCATGAATTGGGATCTCATCCTCCCACTGAGGGATACACCCTGCGCTTGGAACTTCTCTGCCTGGAACCACGAGCCAGGTTTGATAGGATTCTCTTTGCTCCTGGAACCACGAGCCAGGTTTGATGGGATTCTCTTTGCTCCTGGAACCATGAGCCAGGTTTGATGGGATTCTCTTTGCTCCTGGAACCACGAGTCAGGTTTGATGGGATTCTCTTTGCTCCTGCAGGAAGAGTTGGCACACGGATCGTGGGATCAATGCTCGGTGGAGGCATGGAGGAAGATGTGAGTAACCATCTCATGTGTCTGCAGAGTTTCTCTGACAGGGCTTTAGATGCCAGCCCTCTCCTCAGCTGGAGAGACACCTTTTTACCTGTTGAATCCTCACACCCCAGGCCTGCTTTTCCCCTCCTTCCCAACAGCTGACACCTTTCCTCAGCATAGATGTGTATTTCCTTTTTTTTCCTTTGTTCTTGGAGTCTGTGTGCTCCATGTGCTTTCACCCCATCCTGCAGTGCAGAACTAGTGGCACACAGGCTGCAGGAATGTTGTTGTGAGCTGTGGGGCAGATTTCTGGGAAGAGAGACCAGTACAGTGCAGCAGGAGTTAAATACATGGACCTAAATCCCCTTCATTGCTCTAAAAAGTCACTCCTTGGAGCCCTGTCCGTGACCTCTACTGGCAGCATCAGTCCTCAGTCCTCTGGTGCATGGGGCAGGGATGAGAGCAGGACTGTGAGCTGTGCCCTTGGGATTCCTGCTGCCCCAGGGCTCCTGGCCTTGCACTTGGTTGTGGTTTACATGTGACAGTGTAAAAGGCACACAGAGGTTTGCACAGGAGGCACTTGCTCTGCGTCTGTGCCCAGCCTTTGGCACCCATGGGCAGCCTTTCTGTGCCTCTGGGCACACCTGAGTGGCTGCATCTGCACCAGGAAGCTGAAGCCAGCTGCTGGGATGTGGTTGGCATTTGCAGTTAGCTCTCCCCACCATCCCAAAAAGCTGCTGCCATCCCAGGAGCAGTGGGGCTGTTCTCTCCATGTGATGCTGGAATTCTGTTTTGGAGAGTGCTAGGAAAGAGTACAGCTGTGGTGACTGTGGGTTTGTGTTTGAGCCTGTGCTGCTATTAATTCCCAGTGTGGATGGAACCTTCCTGTCTCAATCCAGCAGACACCCCTCAGTGCTGCCTGTGTCAAGGAGGGGACTTCAGACATTTCTGGGAATCCCGGAATGGTTTGAGGTGGAAGGGACCTTAAAAAACATCTTGTTCCACCCAGAGACACATTCCACTAGTCTAGGTTGCTCCAAGCCCCATCCAACCTGACTTAAAATGATTCCAGGGATGGAGCAGCCATAGCTTTTTGGGCCCCCTTTGCCTTGTGTCTTAGAGAGAAACTTGCAGCCCATGCTCTGCTCTTTGCTCCTGCCAGAATGGGTGTAGTGAAGGCTGTTGTTGCCTCCTGGACATCCAGATCCATTTCTGGGAAGGGCAGAGTGCTGTGCTGTGGGGGAAGATGTTGTCATTTTAGTCCCAGTGCTGCCTGATTGTCCTTGCCACGTTAGTGACAGCTTTGGATGGTCACACTCTGCGATTTCTGTTCCCTTCAGACTTCCCTGTTGGCATCTCTCCCTGCTGGCACAGCCCCAGCACGTCCAGGGCTGGAAAGCCAAGGCCTTCAGCTTGTGACTTCCCTCAGCTGCAGCCACTTCAGTTGTCTCATGACTCTGCCCTCTGACTGCAGCCTCTCAGAGCTCTGGGACCTTTGCAGGCCTCTGTGTGTCCCAGCTCAGGGAAGGAAACCAGTGAGGCTGCTTTGAACCCCTCAAGGAATCCACGGAGTTAGGCAGAGCCAGTGCTGTGTGCCCGGCCTCTGTCACTTGCTGGTGTGGCACAGGATACCTGAGCTGTGCCTGCCTTTGCTGCCTTCTTCCCTGCTCCCAGCCTGGGTACTTTCTGTTTTATGTTCTTGTACTTTTTTTTCCTGCTCTGCCTCTCGTGTTCCTCCACTCTGGCTCTCCAAGGGGACCCCAGCCCCGGCACGGCCAGGCCGGCGCAAGGCACAGGTGGGTTCCTCTCCTGCGGTTCATTGTCTTCCACTTCACCTCGGTTCTGTGGTCTCACCTGAATGTTCAACACCCTGCCAGGCTTTTAATAGCCCAGACCCAGCAGAAGTCAGGGAATTTGTGTTCATCAGCCCACGGGGTGGGGAAGGAGGTTTGCAGTGCATTGGGAGTGCAGGGGAGGCCAGCGCTGCCATCCCTCACCTGGGGCTGGCAGAGAGGCCTGTCCATGGCAGAGCTGAGCTGCTCATGGGCTCGGCTTTCCTGCCCTGCAGGACGACTCAGCGGATAGTGAGATTGACCTGGATGAAGATGAAGAGGAGGAGGAGGAAGATGATCTGGAAGATGACAGCATGGAAATCTCCCCAGGCAAATCCAGTCTCCGAGCAAGGAAGCCAGAGCCACTGGAGCAAAGTGATAATGACTTCTGACCCTTCAGTAGCAGGAGGCCTCTTGAAGCACAAACTTTGGAGAGGCCAGGAGCTAATACCCTGCTGTCTGAAAAGTGTGTGTCAGTGTGAATTCAGGAGTTGGTAAATAATGTTCATTAAACCTGAAAATTAAACTTGGATTGCCAGGTTTGTGAATCTCAAAGCATGAGCAGTTTATCCATAATGAGAATCACAGTAATGTGCACTTATTTCCATAATTGCACTAAACTGGCTCTTGTGCACTGCAGTGCCAGAAGTCTCACTCCAGTGAGCATCATGTGCCTGATTTCCCTGCATTTTATTATGTCCAAATAGATTTCTTTGGCTTAATAAAACTGGATGAAAAGCTGCTCTGGGAATGCATTTCAATCAATTTTAAATCTGGCTTAAATCTATTTATCCTAAACATATCCTTTACTTAATCAAGGCCTTGTCTGCACAAAGAGCAGCACCAGGTAGACTGAAGGAGTGGAGTTAAAACTGGAGAAGTCTCCAGGGAGAGCTCAGAGCCCCTTGCAGGGCCTAAAGGGGCTCCAGGAGAGCGGGAGAGGGACTGGGGACAAGGGATGGAGGACAGGACACAGGGAATGGCTGCCCACTGCCAGAGGACAGGGTTAGATGGGACATTGGGAAGGAATTGTTCCCTGGGAGGGAGGTGAGGTCCTGGCACAGGGTGCCCAGAGCAGCTGTGGCTGCCCCTGGGTCCCTGGAAGTGTCCAAGGCCAGGTTGGACAGGGCTTGGAGGAAGGGAACCCTGCCCATGGCAGTGGGTGGGAATGGATGGGCTTTGAGATTCCTTCCCACCCAAACCACTCTGTGATGATCTGACTCCCGAGACCAGCCCCAGTCTGGGCTGCAGTTCGAGTCACAGTTTTCTATTTCCTGTACTGTAGATGGAGAAGTGACTCCATACCTGGTGTGCACAGAGCCAGAGCCTCTCTCCCCAGGCAGCACTGCCACCTAGCCTCCAGCACAGCCAGCAGGCATTTGGCAAAGCCACTGCTGGTGTTGCAGCTGCTTGTGCCAGGCAGGAGCAGCAGCAGCAGCAGCAGCAGCAGACCCCTGTGCCAGTGAGCTGAGTTCCCAAATGTGCTGGAGTGCAAGAGCAAGGCTGCATGAGGCATCTTCTCATCCAGGAACTAATTTATTTCCAAGTATTTACATCTCCAGAGCTCAGCCCAGTGTTTCTGGGATCAGCCCCCAGCTTCCTGGCTGCCCTGAGCGTGGCAGCATGTCCTGGCTGGCGACAGGGGACAGTGGCTTCAGGGGGCTCCAGGGGTTCAGTTTGGCTGCTGGGCACCTGCAAACCTGGCACCTCTGGAGAGTCACTGGGTCTCTGCCACACACACAAAGGCACCACCTTTGCTCTCCTGGTCAAAAGGTGACCCGCTAGGGACAGACCCTGCAGCTGGGACATCGGGAAGACGAATCGTAAGGTCACAGAACACCAGTGACAACAGCAGGAGATCCAGGAGCT
The DNA here is from genome assembly GCA_013400495.1 of Nicator chloris. Taxonomy (NCBI): domain Eukaryota; kingdom Metazoa; phylum Chordata; class Aves; order Passeriformes; family Pycnonotidae; genus Nicator; species Nicator chloris. Next base: position 307,631 of record WAAE01015605.1, read on the forward strand.
CCAGCCTGAAGCTGAGAGGCAGAACTTTGAGCTGAGGCAGTCCTGGTGTAGCATCAGGATGTGCTGAAGAAAGCCCATCATCAGGCAGTGCAATTCCTCTTACATTCGCCCTCCTGCTCCTCCATTTTCCTGAGGACTCTATTTTCCAAGGTCTTTCTAGATGGTTCCACTCCTATGCCTTGGGTTACCTCTCTTTTTGATAGAGAACAGCTCTACCAAGCACTTCAGGCGTGTTTGGCCAGCACCAGCCTGTTACTGAGGGCACAGCAACAGCCAGGACCTGCTGCAAGTGCCCAGGTCCACAGCACCACACAAGGCAGCAGCAATCTCTCGTGTCCGTCTGGGATTTCAAGGGGAGCCTGCAGGACTGGGCTGTTTTTAGCCAGGGGTGACAAAGCACCAGGGAGATCACAGGAGTAGTTGCTGCCACCAGCAGATAAATCACCCACAAGATCAAGATCTGGCATGTGGCATCTACCCCTCCTCACTCCTTTCTGCACTTCCCCCATTCCTTGGAGCTCCCCCAGGGCCTGGATGAACACAGACATGGGCGTACACATCCCTCAGCTTTCAACACGAGACTTGACCCCCCTGCGCTCCTGATCCGACACCCTCGGTCCTCCTGGGCCGTGCCAGGAGCTCAGGAGCTTTCCTTGCCCCAGTTCCCATCCCTGAGATGGGCACCAAGGAGCTCCCTGCAGTCACCAGGCCAGAGGGACCCCGGGCCCCTCGCTGCAGCCAGGCCCCTCACACGTCCACGACGCAGTCGGGCGAGTTTGTCCGGATGGTGTCCGAGATCATCTTGGCTCCTGACTGCCCAATGCGATTCCCCTGCAGGCTGGGAGCAAAGACAGGAGCTCAGGCTGGGGCACGAGGCAGAGCAGGATCCTTGGTGGGGGCAGGAGATGCTGCCCAGCTTTGCACCAGCATTGGGCATCACCTGTCCCTGCCCCACTCCATGCAGGACCCTGCTCAAGGGTGCTCTGGGTTTGAGAGCCCTGAGGCAGCCAAGTGAGGAGCTGGAGACAGCCCTGGATGGCTGGAGGGGCTGAGCCACTTCTCCCCTGGAACATTTTGGACTTGTCTTTTGAGGTGGAGAGGAGCCAAGGGGTCTGGAGCTGTGTGGGGGTGGTGGCTGTCACGCTGGGAGGAGCACAGGATGCCCCTGCCCTGTGGCAGCCAGGAATGGGCAGTGCTGGAGGTGGGGAAGGTCCCTGGATGGTTCCCACGGTCTCCCCCATCCCTGCCTTTCCCACCCACTGCAGCAGCCACTTACTTGACGTAGGTGAGGCCATGGTTGCCCTTCAGGGCCGTGGCGATGCAGATGGCTCCGTCCATGCCCAGGGAGTTTTCCTGCAGGCTGCAGGAGGCAGGAGGGTCAGACAGCCAGGGACATGTGGCCACCAGGAGGGAATGCACGCACTGGGCATTGGGAAAAGCCCCTTGCTCAGGGTTTGCCCTTCTGAGAACCACTGGCTTGGCCATCCCATGCTCTTCCCTCAGGGAATGTCTGGAAAGGCTGTTCCTGGCCCAGCCTGGGAGCGGGATACTCACCTGAGCCTGCGGAGGCTGCGGTTCACCCTCAGCGCGCTGGCCACGGCCTTGGCCCCCGCCAAGCCCAGGGAGTTTCCCCGCAGGCTGCCAACAAAGGCAGCAGTGAGCAAGGACAGCCCGGCAGGGGAGGTGTGACAGCACACAGCCAGCCCAGGGACAGGGCTGGGAGATCAGCATGCAAGGGCAGGAGCAGTGCAGAGCCAAGGTCAGGCTCTCAGACACCCCAGGGATGATGGCACAGCCGTGGGCACGTGGTGGCCCCAATGGAGCACTTACTCCAGGATCTGCAGGCTCTTGTTGACCATCAAGGCTTCTGCCAGGGCTTGGGCACCAGCCGCGCCAATGGAAGCCACCTGCAGGCTGCAAGGGAACAGGGACCCTTCAGCACGGGTCTGAGGTGGCCGTGGTGTGTTAATTAGGATAATTAGGCTGTGACACCAGGGCCCTGCTGCAGCCTGGATACTCACTGGAGATCTGCCAGGGTGGTGTTGACCTTCAGTGCAGCAGAGAGGGCGACCATTCCCTCGTCTCCGATGGCGTTCTCCTGCAGGCTGGGACAAAGTGCTGTGTGTGCCCATGGCCTGGGAACCAGGAGCAGGGACAGGGCAGCCAGCACAGGGCCCAGCATCCCCAAATGGCTTGGGGGAGCTCCTGGGCCACAAGGCATTTAGAGCATCCTGAGCCAGGGACACGCAGTGGGGACACAGTGGATTTCCAGTGCCTAAAGGGACTCCAGAAGGTCTGGAGAGGGACTTTGGACAAGGGTTTGCAGGGAGAGGATAAGGGGGAATGGCTTCCCACTGCCAGAGGGTAGGGATAGATGGGTAACTGGGAAGAATGAGGTGGGAAGGCCCTGGCACAGGTTGCCCAGAGCAGCTGTGACTGCCCCTGGATCCCTGGAAGTGTCCAAGGCCAGGCTGGACAGGGCTTGGAGCAGCCTGGGATAGTGGAAGGTGTCCCTGCCATGGCAGGGGTGAAACTGAATGAGCTTTAAGGTCCCTTCCAGTAGGGCCCAGGACCCACCCACTCGTGTCTCACTTACTCGAGGCTGGCCAGGCTGCTGTTGGACTGTAGTGCTTGTGCAAGGGCCGTGGCTGCTTTGGCCTGGATGAAGTTCCACTGCAAGCTGGCGACAGGAGAAAATGAGAGGTGAAGCCTTGGGCTGTGAGCGTGCCCTGATCCATCCAGGCTCCACACCCATCTGTACCCACCCAGGGATCTGCAAGACCCCGTGGGTCCACCCAGGATGTCACAGCACCCCTCCCATGGAGGGTGGCCCAGGGGCGCCACTGTCACAGCCTGGAGGGGCTGAGGGCCAGCAGCAGTGTCCCTGCCCATGTCCATGCAAGGGCCTTCAAACCCAGCCAGGCCCAGGGGGAACTCACTGCAGGGATGTGAGCGCCCGGTTCTCTTCGATGGCCAAAGCGATGGCCTTGCCCCCGTCATCGTGCAGCAGGTTGGCCGCCAAGCTGCAGGGACAGAGGACTCAAGTCACACGTGAAAAGTTGAGGACAGCTCCAGGGACACCACAGGGTGGTCTGGATGCTCTCCTGGGGCCCATGGGACTTACTCCAGCTTCCTGAGGGTGCTGTTGCTCTGCAGGGCACGGGCGATGGCAGGGCCGCCCTCCTTGCAGATGGAGTTCTCCCGGAGGCTGGGGAAAGACAGGGGCTGGGGAGGAGCAGCCAAGGCAGGGCTGGGAGGAGCAGCCAAGGCAGGGCTGGGGAGGAGCAGCCAAGGCAGGGCTGGATCAGCTGCTCCCCCAGTGCCCCCTTGGCCTCCTGCTCTGGGGCTGAGGCCATTGATTGAGTAGAGCAGTTTGTCTGAGACCACCCCCCTCAACTCCTGCACCTCCACTGCCTGTGTTTCCTGTGGGCACTGGTGGCCCATCAGGGCCTTTTGCCAGCCTCCCATCCCTGCTGCCATCCTTTCATTCCAAGATGTGGCTGAATGAATATTGACCCAAAGGGAGAAACATAAAGACGGAGAGAAGTTCCTCACAGCTGGAGGGGGGACCAAAGCTGCTTTCAGCATCTCAGAGCACTTGTCAAAACAACCAGCCACAAGCCCAGGCTGCTGAAAAGCTCCCAGGTCCCAGCAGCAGCTCTTGGCCAGGGTGGCTGGAGGGACTGTCACTTACTTGAGGCTGAGGAGTCCCCTGTTGGAGCAGAGAGCTGCTGTCAGCGCCGTGACCCCTGCGCTGCTGATGGAGTTGCTCTGGAGACTGAGACAAACAGGGAAGGTGTGAGGATGGGCCAGTCTTGGCATCACAGGTGGGCTACAGGGTCATGTTTGGGGTGGAAAGTGCCCATTTCACCGAGGAAAAGACATCTCCCAACCACAGGGAACAGGGGGAGCCAAGGCAGAAGGGCCAGCACTGGAGCATCCAGGGCAGGATCAGCCATTCCTGCTCACCATGGCAGCACCAGCCCCAGCAGGCAGAGGGGACAGGCTTTGGCAGCACTTCGGGGCAGCCTTGTCCCCACCTGCCTATCACTGTGGCTGCTGGCCGAGCTGGGAGTGCGGCTCCCATGGGTTTGGGATCCTTGTCACAGGGACAGAACCAGGGCACAGCCACTCCTCACCAGGAGCCATCAGCCCTCCTCTCCGTGCTGTTCCCACGGGAAATGAAGGTTGCACCATTCCAGCCTGACTATGCCGGGCCCCAGCCCATTACCTCCCTCCTTAGCCAATTCACAACACTTTTGAGAGAGAGATGACCCCAAAACTACCGATTTCCTCCAAGCCAGAATAAAAAGTCATCACTGGGTTTAGGATTAATTCTGCCAGTGCCCCTTGGTGCAGGCAGGGCCAGCCTGGCTGCTGCTGGAGCCACCACATCGTGTTCCAGCCTGCCCATCCAGGGAATGTGGAGTGGGACAGACATGGGGAGGGGCTGAGGGCTTGAGGGGTGGCAGATTTTGCTGGAAGGAGGAGGCTGGGCTCTGTTGTCAAGGAGTCCAGGCACAGAGGGGGAACTTACTCAAGGCTTTGCAGGCTGTGGTTCACCCTCAGAGCTTCGGCCAAGGCAATGGAGCCGTTGTCTCCCACCGAGTTGCTTGAGAGTCTGAGACAGAAGAGGAAGCTTGGAACTGCCAGTAAGGGATTCACCTCCCCAGGCTCTTCCTCCTGCAGCAGTGAGCATGAACTCGCTGCCACCTCACTTCCCACCTACGTACACCTCTGTTCTCCTGGCTGGTTTGAGCTGCAATAGCTTTTAATGCTTCCCCAGGGCCTGGAGCCCTGCTGCTTCCCTCTGCCAGAGGGGAGACGCCTTCTCCTTTCCCTATGTGGCTCCCTGCATCCCTGGAGATACAGAGAGCATCTCCACAGGGCTGCTCCAAAGGCCCTGCTCTCTCTATCCACACCAACCCCCCTGGGCAGAGCCAGCAGTGTCCCTCCTGCCTGTCACATGCCCCTTTCCTGCCGTTCCTGCCCACAGATCCCGGGAGAGGTGGCAGTGCCATCCCTCCACCTCCAGCCGTGCTCACATCAGCTCCCTCAGGCTGCAGTTCTGCTTCAGCGCCTCCGCGATTTTCCCGGCGCCCTGGGCTCCGATGGCGTTTTTCTGCAGGCTGCAAAAGGGAGGAAGGCTCCTGTGAACGCCGGGTGCCACATGCCCCGGGTGGCACCGCACCCTGCCGGGTGGCCGGAGCGGGGACGCCACGTCCCGGTCACTCACTGCAGGGTCGCCAGCCTGTGGTTGGTCAGCAGGGCCTCGGCCAGGAAGGTGGCCCCGTCCTCCTTGATGGAGTTGTGCTGGAGGCTGTGGGAGATGAATGAAGCCATGTGTGGATGCTTCCACAGCAGGGCCAGGGGCTGTGCAGGGCTGTGGCCACCTGCTCTGGGGTTTGTCCTTGTCCCCGGCTTGAGAAAGGGATCTGGCCCCCAAGCATCCCTGACCAGGAGACTCCATCCCTGCTCTCCCATGGGATAGTCTTTCTTCCATGAAACAGCACCCTGGAAGCTCCCATGCACAGAAAGGACCTCAACCTGGACCCCAACCCACTGAAGGCAAGAGGCAGGAGAAGCCCAGCTTTCTGGCCCAGGGCTGCCGCAGTCCCTGGCTCTGTGCCAGCTGCACTCGTGTTCCCTGCCCTGCACAACTGACCCAGGGTGTCCCCATGTGCTGGCCTTGGAGCTTGGCAAGCCCCAGTGGGACAGAAGAGGGATGGAAGGGGGTCTGTCCTGGGGATCTGCTCCAGGAGGTGCTACAGAAGTTGAGACTTACTTCAGGGAGAGCAGGATTTGGTTTTTCTTCAGGGCATCAGCCAGGGCTTTTGCTCCGGTGGGGCCGATGGAGTTGCTCCGCAGGCTGGGGTGGGACAGGCAGAAAAGCCAAGGTTAGCAAAGCCAGACTGGCATAGGCCCAGATTAAGCCAGATGCCTCCACATGGCACTGCTGAGGTGGGACATCAGGGCAGCAGCTTGTGGTGGTGGCTTTAGGGGCTGGAGACCCTCCCCAGCTCAGTCAGGCCGGGTGGGATCCAGCTCTGCCATGGTTCCCAGTGGGAATGTGAGCTGGGGAAGGGGGAACACTTACTCCAGCACCATCAGGCTCCTGTTCACCAGCAGTGACCTGGCCAGAGCTTTGGCTCCCTTGTTGCTGATCTGATTTTCTGCCAAGCTGCCCAGAAAAAGGAAAATTGGGTGTTTTTCCAGAGGAAAAAGAGACTTTCACAGACCCTGGCGTGTCCCAGGACACAACTAGGATGGTGAGCAGAGAAGAGCCATGGGGTGCATTTGGTTCATGGTACAACCAAAGTGATGGATGTTCTCCTGGGGTGGACACTAGGCAGGCACTGCAAGGACACCGTTCCTGGACATAAAATTCATTTGTGTCCTATAAAGGAGCTCAGATGGCAGCATGGGGAACTCTGTGCAGCCTTGAGGAAGAGCAGGAGGTGGGGAAAGTGGGAACCCATCTGTCTGGGATGAGGCATGTCCCTGTGTGGGGGTCAGGAGCCTGTCCCCTCCATGCAGCAGGTGCTCCATGCAGAGCCTCGAGTGTCCAGATCTGCTGTGACCTTGGGAAGTGGTTTGTTGGGATAACCCATGGATTCATTGACATCTTTTTAGGAACAGTGAGGAGGCAGCGGTTCCAGGAAGACTGAGCAAGGCAACCTTGGGATAAGGTCACTGTGCCTGGGCAGGGGATGGTGTGGGGCTGTCCTTATCCTTAGGCACCCTGGGGAGCTGGTGGGAGAGACATTCCTGGGGGACCCTCACCCTGGTTTTGCCGTGCCCCCAGTTCCACACTGCATCCCCAGGACATCCCGTCCACCCTGGGCCAGGTCCTACCTGAGCCTCTGGATCTGGCAGTCCTTCACACTCAGGACACTGCCCAGCAGCTCCATCACATCATCCTTGAACTGGTTATTGTCCAGCCTGCAGAAGACACAAGGAAAGAGCAAGAGCAAGGGTTTGGAGAGCAAAGTGGAGAAAGGATGATCCTCCCATGACTCTGCCTGGCCCAGGTGGAGAAGCTCAAGGACAGAAGTGGAGCTGACACAGTGCCACCCCCAGGGCAGCTCTCTGCAGGTGGACAGCATTTGGTGGACCCACATCTCCACTGACACCTGGGACTGTGAGTCACGGGGGAGAGAGAACTTGCTGCAGCCTCCCGTTCTTAGAGGGGACTTACAACAGGGAACAAGTTTAAACTAAAAGAGGAGAGATTTAGATTAGAAGTTAGGATGAAATTCCTCCCTGGGAGGGTAGGGAGGCTCTGGCACAGGGTGCCCAGAGCAGCACCTGGATCCCTGGAAGTGTCCAAGGCCAGGCTGGGATGGTGGGAGGTGTCCCTGGACATGGCAGGGGGTGTAACTGGATGGGCTTTAAGGTCCCTTCCAATCCAAACCAATCTGTGATTCCACAGTCACAGCCTGGCCTCTCTCCTCGCTTCTCCCGGCGCAATCCCACCAGGACTCACCTGAGGTTGTGGCAGAAGAGGAGCTGGGAGAGCAGGCTCTTACAGACATTGTAGGTGAGGCAGTTGGAGAGGTTCGTCTCCTCCAGGCAGACGTCAGAGACCTGCAGGAGATAAGCCAGGGCGGAGCAGTTCATGGGGGTGAGCATCCCGGCCAAGCTCTCGCTCCTCATGGCCTCCTCCACGGCCTTGGCGGTGTCCGTGTGCTGGATCTCGTGCAGGCAGCGCATGGCGTTGACGGCGCGCGAGGAGACGGCCGGCTCGGCGCTCAGGCAGGCCTGCAGGACGCCGATGGCCTGGCTCCTGAACCCGCCGTGCTCGTCCTTCAGCAGCAGCCACCCCGACAGCAGCCCGTTCACCTGCGGGGACAGCAGCCCCGAGAGGAAGCGGATGAAGATGTCCAGCTGCCTGTCCTGGGCCTGCAGCGCCCTCTGAACGGCGCTCCTGAAGTGGCTGAGGAAGCCCAGCTTGGGCCAGGACACGCCGCTCTCCGTGAAGAGGTCGAAGATGGCCCGCTTGGCCGCCGTGTAGTAATAAAGAGCTGCCAGGAACTCCTGGATGGTTAAGTGGGAGAAGTAGTAGGCTGTGGAGGCCTGCATGTCCTCCTTGAGCAGGAGGCGGGTGGAGAGGCTGCTGTGCAGCAGGGAGAGGTCGATGCCGTAGGCCTTCATGTCCTGCTCGTAGAACACGTGTTTCTTCCGGAGCAGCCCATAAAAGGCCAGCCTGCCCAGGCTGCCCACCAGCTTCTTGCTGGTGTTCACAGCCTGCTCAGTCCTGAGGGTTTCTCTCGGCTTTTCCAGCCAGTCACCACTCAGAGCCATTTTAAAATAATAGGAGTAAATTTCTGACAGGGTCCTGGGGACCACGGTTGCTTCTTGGGATTGATTGCTGCTATGTTTCAGGAAATAAGCGATTGAGGAGCCAGAAATCCAGCAAAAGGCAGGGATGGTGCACAGGACATGTAGCGACCTGTTAGCCCTGATGTGCTGCAGGACTTGGCTGGACAGATCTCTGTTGTCCGGGAACATCTGGTCCAAGAAGTCCTTCATCTCTGCAGCCCCAAACCCTCGGATTTCCGTCATTCGGTCCACCAGCCCGCTGGGAATCTGCCTGGCCGCCGCCGGCCGCGACGTGACCCACACAGAGGCCTCCTGCAGCAGGTTTCCCCTTATGATGTTGGTGATCAAGTTGTCCACTTGGATCTCCTTTTTGGGATCGGTGCAAACCACTGCGTTGGAAAAATCCAAGGGGGTCTTGAACTCATCCAGGCCGTCGAGGATGAGCAGGGTGCGGGCGGCTCCGGCCGAGATGCAGCCGGGCTCGGTGATGTGAGGGAGGGCCGAGCAGACGAGGCGCTCAGCAGAGAGCTTCTCGTAGGTGTTGAGCTCCCGGAAGGTGAGGGGCAGCACAAACATGATGTCCCTGCTGATCTCCCCCTTTGCCCAGCTGCAGACAAACAGCTTCACCAGAGTGCTCTTGCCAATGCCGGCCACGCCGACGGTGACAGAGATCCGAGGGGGAATGCTGACTTTGGAGAGAGGCAGGAACAGCTTCTCCAGGGGGATGCTCTTGGACACGTTTGGCAGGCCTTTGGTGGTTTCAACCTGCAGGATGTCGTGCTCCTTCTGCTGGATGTCGGTCAGGCCTTCCACCAGCAGCAGGTTGGTGAGGCGCTGCAGGGCTCCTGTCTCCAGGCCATTCCCACAGGAGCTCTGGATGCGCTCCAGGTGTTTCTGCACCGTGGGTTCTGCACAGAGAAATGAAACAGGGGTGAGGAGGAAGAGGAGGAACCACAAAGGCAAATGACAGAAGCTGCTTCACTTTTCTGCCAAGCCCATGCAGAGGGAAACCTCATGGAGCCCTTACATCCTGGTGGGAAGGACGGCAATAGGCCTAAAGATCAGCATCACAGCCAGTCCAGGAGCCCATCTGAGCTCAGCCCTGGGCCTTCAGCCTCAGCTAAAGCTATGTTGTTGGAGCTGGATCTTGGTCTTGGGCCTCATCGCTCTGCCCTTGCCCAGTGGCCACTGGACTGTGTCTGAACCTGGTTGGCCTTGCTGGGCCTGATCCTGACCTCTCGATGGACTTCCCAACGTGACTTCATTCCTGCCCCATTGCCATGGACTCTCTGATGAGCTGGACTCTTGGCTGAGCCTGGTGGCCACCTCTGGACCTGTCCTGCTCCCCTGGCTCAGGTATCACAGCGAAATTAAAGTGTCCAGGAAAGGCTGGACAAGCAGGGGATAATGGTGTGAGAGATTTGGGGCAGACGCCAGCCGAGGGGGGAGCCTTCCAACCAGGAGGGAAACCAGGGAAACCTCTCCTGGCAAGAGATTTGCACAGACAGCCTGAAGTTGGAGCAGCCACCAGCGGATGGGGTCAGGGTCAGCTGTCCTGTTCCTGTTCCCAGCCTGGCACTGGGACTGGCTGGTGGGATCTGGACATTGAGGGCATTAGAAACCCCTCAGGCTGCCCAGAGAGGGGTGCAGAGAGCAGTGAGGGGCCTGGAGGAAGGTCCCTCAGACCTGGCAAAGAGCTCTTGTCACCCCTGGCTGTGTCCTTCCCCAGCGGAGTCCCTGAGATGGCACCAGCACTTGCACAGATGCTCCCAGCAGAGCTGCCACCACCCCCAGCTCTGTGCACACCTCAGGTGCTCCAGCAAGCACCAGGCCACGTGTGCAGCCCCCCGTGGCTGGGCTGCCTGCCATAGACAGGGATGTGGAGGCAGAGCTGGGAGGTCTCAGTGAAGCTCTGCACGGGAGGCGTGGCTGCCCTTGCCAGCCAGGACATCCAGCACGGCCCTCACCTGCTGGGGCAGGGGGCTCGCTGCCTGCACCTGGGCAGCCTCGGGGGCCGTCAGGAGCTCCAGCCTGCGCAGCTGGGGGATGGTGTCCTCCAGGAACTGCGGGGAGATGGAGCTCGCCAGCTGCCGGCGGGACCGGCTGATCCGGGCCCCTGCGGGACAGGACAGACGGACAGGTGGGTCCTGGAGCAGCCCTGGGAATGTGGGTGAGGGGGGACAGGGAAAGGCAGCAGTGCAGAATTGCATCTGACTCTGAAGGTGGTAGGGGTGAGCTGGAGCCCTCCGGAGTGCCCTGCCCAAGCCCTCCTTGCGATGATGCCGTCCCAAAGCCCTGGCTGGAGGCTTTGTTAGGAGCTGCTAGGTCAGGGTAGCAGCTATGGAAATTAGAGCCAAAGACACTGAAGAACACAATCATGAAATGCTGTTTTCTCCTGGAATCCAAACCCATGCAGAGAAAAAAGTCTGAGCAAGATCATTTCTCTCCAGAGACAGCCGTGTCCCTGGTGCCAGTACAGCACTGCCTTGGATCTGCTCGCACCTTGGTGCCCCACCTCAGCCCATTTCGGACTCCAGAACTGTCCCAGGGATCTGGATCTGCCCAACCACCACTCACCTTCCATCAGAGACCTCCCGTGACATGGGTGGTCCCAGGGCGAGGAGCGCTGTGGTGGCAGCAGCGTCCCATGGGCCACCCCGTGTGCCCCTGGCCAGCTCACAGCACCACCCGGAGCCCCTCAGCCCCTGTCCATGTCCCTGGAGGAAGAAGAGGAGAAGCATCAGGAGCAGTGTGGGAGGGAGCCCACCCACCCTGAGCTGTCGTGGTGCTGGCTGTGGTTGAGCCAGGGGTTCATTCATCAGCTTTTGGCTGAGTCCCCTTCCCAGCGGGCCTGGCAGGGGCACAGCTGGGCCCTGACCCCAAGTGCCACACACTTGGTGCCTTCACCACCACCACCTACACCAGGACCTTTCTCAAGCACAGTGATGCATTAATTGCCCTGACAATGCCCTGTGCCACCTGTTGCTCACCTGGGGAGCACCCGAGTGTCACCACTGTCACCAGGGCTGGGAACTGCTTGCACATTCTCCTTCTCTGCATCGTAAAGGAAGTTGTGGGGCAGCAGGCAGAGTGATGAAGGGCCTGTTTCAGTTTCAAACCCACCTTGCCCCCATCCAGAGCCTCCGTCGGGGCTTGCTGAGCGTGGCCAGCACCACATCCTGTTGCAGAGCTCTGAGGATGCTCTGAATCATCACCCAGAGGAGCATCAACCTGCTGCCTCCCCCTCAGCTGCTGCCAAACCACACTCAGGGTTTGGTGTTTATTTTTAAGAAGTGTATCTGCTCAGAGTCCTGTTGTCTCCATGCCTGAGAGTGCTCCCAGCTCCACCTGTGTTAGAGGCACAGTGCTGTGGCCTCTCCACAAGCCCCAAAGTCATCTCCAGGCACTGGCCACGTCCAGGTGGGAACTCCTGAGCTCAGGGGATGGCTGATCACAGGAGCAATGCACACACAGTGTCTCAGGGCCTGTGTCCTGGCACCTTTCCTCCCCTCCACCTGGCCTACAGGATGCTCTGGACCCACGTGAACACCTCCATGCTGGTCAGAGACTCTGCAAGGGGGTCCCTGCCCCCAGACAGCCCTGCCTTTGTCAAACCCACCCCCGAGGGGCACATGGGCACTGTGGGGGCTTTGATGCAGCCTCATCAACAGGTACAGGTAACATTCCTTTCTTTGGTCAAACCTCTTCTAGGAAGAAAGCACAGATGTAGCTGGCCCAGGAAAACCTGGCAGAGTTTCTGGTCCATGGTGCGAGGCCAAGGTGCTTGGAATTTCTTCTGTCCATCCTCCCTCCCAGGGAACCATGCTGGGCTTTATCTCTCCCACCAGAAGCACAAGACTGCAGAAGGTGGCCAGGCTGCAGGAGGGACCTGAGAGCGTCCCCAGGGCTGAGTCCCTCACAGACCATGGCTGGATCTCCCATGCAGACAGGGGGCATGTCCCACAGAGTGGGGTAAGTGACAGAAGGTGCTGGGTGACAAAGCACCAGCCCAGCCCCACCTGCCCCGGTGGTTCCTGACAAGCCCCTGCAGGGCTGGGAGGTGCTGTTGGAGCAGGGGCTGAGCCCACGGCCTTTCCCTTCACTGAGCCCCTGTGGCCAGTGGTGTCAGAGCCCCTGGCAGTGGTGGTGATGACACAGCAAAGCCCTTTTCTCTGTTCTGGGAGCAGCAGGGCTCCAGCAGCAGCTCTCACTCATCACCCCCCAGGCAGTGTCCTGGTCAATGAAGATACCATCAATTAAAGGAGCCCAGTGAGCAATTCACAGTGAAATGTTCACCCTTTGATAGGTTCTTGTCCCTAGCTGGCCTGGAAAGTTCAGTGAAGCCCTTGCAGGCCCCAGGTCTGTCTGTGATCTTTGCTGTGCAAGCCAGAACACAGCCAGAATGAAAGGGGGTTTTGCTGCTTGCAGCCAAGTTCCCTGCAGCCCTTCCTCTGAAACGTGGCCCTTTGATGGGGGAAACCTGCTCCAACACCAGAGAATGTTTGATGCTGTCCTCTGGTGCTCCTTCAAAAACCAGCAGCCGTGGGCCTGCTCGTGCAGAGGCATCTCACCGGGAGAGCAAAGCAGCAGAAGAAATAATGCAGGAGCTGGTTTTTTTCTGCTTCCAGTAGTTTCAGGTGCAGCTCTAGGACCACGTGGGGCTGCTGGAGGCTGCGTCCTGAGGGGCTGGAGGGAGTTACCAGCTCTCACAAGAGCTGTCTGAAGGGTAAGGGCCAGCCAAAGCCAAGCTCCAGAAGCCCTACAGAGATCCAGGTGTGTCCAGGATGGGACCCAGCTCATTCCAAGGCTGCTGGCCATGAGACCTGCCCGAGGTGTCCAACCTGCACAGCCTGGGTGTGCAGCTTTGCCTGGCCAGGATCCCCCAGGGACAGTGTCCCACCGGCAGCCAGAGGAGCAGGGATGCAGGTTTGTGTCTGCCCTGCCTTGCCTGTGTCCCCAGGGAAGCAGGGATAAGGGGCTGGAGGGTGGGAGGCTGCCCAGCCAAACTGGTGAATGGCATCTGCAAACCCCAGGGAGGGAAATGGGGATTTTCTTGGCAAGAATTTGGCATAAATGTCTTTTTTTTTTTTTTTTTTGCTTAGTATGGTCCAAAAGTCCAGCCCAGGAGAAAATCCTCTCATCTAAGGATGTTTAGACAACACTGATGTGTTCTTCCAGCAGCTCCAATCCCACCCTCCCTATGAACCACCATCCCCACATCCCACCTGAGTGTCCCTGCCCAAAACCCATCAGTGCTGGGAGCCACAAGCACCATGCTGGAAGGTGCCCACCACGTGCACAGCCAATCCTCTCCCAAAAAGCTGCTGTGGTTTTCACTGTGTCCATCCTGCTCCAGGATTCCAACTCCTGACACCAACACCAGAGAACACGGGCCTGGATGTAGCTGCCCCTGCCCATCTCTGGCTCTAATTATGTACGTGCAGTTTCACTCCTGGAAGTCCAACGTGCTCAGAGCTGCATCCAGGGAATCCAGGATGAAGGCTCAGTCCTCAGGGGGCCACAGCATGAAGCTGTCTGCAGACAACAGGCATTTACACTCCCAGATCTTCCTCCTGCCCCAGACAGATCCATCACCCCGTGCCTTAGGGATCTGCTGAGGACCTGGGACCAGGCCAGGCCAGGAGCTGTCCCAGCAGCACCGGGACTGCATCAGGTGACGCCCAGCAGCTGGAGATCTGTGTTTGTCCCCCTGCAGGGGCTGCTGGACAGATTCACCAGCAGCCTGGGGGCGAGGGGGTGGTTGGCACCTCGAGTGGAACTTCCCAGCCCGCAGAGCCCTGGGGACCCGACCTGCTGCAGTGGGCTGGGGGTGGGCTGAGGGTGCCAAGGTTACACAGGCACCAAAGAGCTGGGCGAGAGCTCCTGGATGGCTGCAGGCACCCACAGGTGGAAAACATCCGAAAATAGACCGATCTGCAGTATTTAGATAAGGTTAAAACCTTTTTATATGAGCTAAAAATTGCGTGGCCACACGCACCCGCAGGAGGTGGGACGTGCCCACTCCAGCTCAGCTCCATGCCCCAAACACGCAGAAACCTCAGCCCGGCCATCTCCTTGTCCATGTGTCCCCACCGTGGGGTTTCCCGGCACAGCCAATCCCCAGAGCTCCGCGGTTTGGGCTGAGGGAGCCGCGGGCGCTCAGCCCCGGCTCAGCGCTGTCCCGGTGCCCGGACACGGGAGCGCCTCTCGGGCCCCGCCGCCCTGCCCGACGCTTCCCGGCGTGCTGGGACCCCCGGCGGCTCTCGGGCTCCTTTATCCGCTCACCGCCGGCGCTTTTTAGTTATTTCCCCTGCCACGTGCCCACCCTGATCCCAGCTCGGAGGTCAGCGAGCTGCCTGGAAATGAAAACATTTCCCAGGCCAACACCTCCAGCTCTTCCCCTTAAGCTGAGCGAATCCCGAAGCCAAGATGCAGGCTGCCACCTTTTGGCAGAACCGATTTCACATCGTTAATTTCTCCTAATTAAACGATGCTATAAAATACCTGCTGCATTATTACTCAATTATGACGCTTGCAGATTGGAAAGTAACTCAGTTATCTAAGTTACATATGACTTACATTTTTCGGCCTGGATTTAATGCCAGCAAAATTTATTGCCAAATGTATTTTATGTCAAATTTAATTTCTTCCAGGTTTGAGTTCTGGCTTTTTTGTTTCCTTGAACCCCAGCCCCAGGGAGAGGGCACAGACACAGCAGAGGTTAAATAGGAGGTGAGGGGCCATGAAGGGCCCCTGGGCTGGATGCCAGCAGTGCCAATCCCAAATCTCACCAGACAAAAAGGAAAAATCGATCTAGGGGCAGTTCCAAACAGCTAAAAATGAGGGTAACTTTGGAGAGGAGGTCCCTTGCAGGGCACTGCCACAAGTCACAAGCTGCAGAATGAGGGCTGATGCATTTCCTGAGCTGGCTGTGCCCCCAGGATGCTTTACCACAGATGTGCAAACAGCCGATGGAGAAGCAGATCCTCCCAGCAAACACCCACAGGATCTCAGGATAACAGCAGGAAAATTGGGCAGGAGCTGCTGCCAGCACGTCCATGTCACACCCGCAGCCCCAGGGCTGCAGGGATGCTGACAGGTGTGGTACCCGCCCCAGCAACCTCTGGGTTTGGTCAGAACAACCTTTCTGGGCTTGCAGAGCATCCCAAAGAGCAGCTGCAAGTTCTCCAGAAAGAAATTTTTTGTGCAACATGAACATTCCGAGTGAGAGGTGTCCCCTGGCTCCCAAGGATGCCTGTCTGGCTTTGGATAACTCTTTCATGTGGGGGGTGACAGCAGCAGGTTCTGTCCCCAGCAGTCCCATATTGATGGGCTAGGCAGTGCCCATAAGTGCCTAAATCACAGCAGGATTAAGTCTGGTGCCCTGAGGCAGCCCAGGGTGCCCGGGCTCTGTGCCCACCTGGGTGCAGAGCTGAGCTCCAACCCCTCACCTGCTCCTGTGACACCCCAGGGCCCTGCCCCACTCTTTGGTGCAATTTTGCACCGTGCCACGGGTGAGTGTGTCACTAATCTCTTCCTTTTCTATAGATGGTACATCTTGGAGTTTACTTTGGACGGTTTGGAAGTTAATTAGTTCAGCAAATGACATGAAGGGGGCGGGAAGCTGCTGCACAAGGCTTTGGGCAGGCAGGACAGCCTGGCTGTGGCTGCCTTCATGCCCTGGCAGGCAGCGTAGGAAAGGGGACAGAATCTGTGACATGTGCCAGGTCCCCTGTGAGGTCCCATGCTCCCAGTCTCCATCACTCCGGGCTCCACCCACTCCTGCCAGCCTGGTGGCCGTGCCATGCCATGTCGTGCCATGCCGTGCCAGGGATCTCTGCCCAACAGCTCCCGGCCCTGCCGCGTTGTCCCAGTGACTCCATTTCACGTGGCCGTCACGGCACCAGCTCTGCAGCAGCTTGTCCCCACGCGGGAGAGCCAAGTGACACCTCCCCTCCTCCCCACACCCTCCAAAGCCCCTCCAAGCCCCTACCTTGGCCTCGTGCCGCCTTCCCCAGGTCGGTGTGTGAGCAGGGGAGCGGCGAGGGCATCCTCGGGGCCGCGGCGGGATGCAGCCCCTCCGTGTCCCGCACAGCTCTTTATCCCCGGGGCTTGGCTTCCTCCTCGACGGATGCTCCAGTTCCAGGTAGAAGCCCCCTTCCCGCTGGTGTCTCCTGCAGCTGACGGGACCCGGGCCGGGGCGATGCTCGGGGCAGCACCTGGGGAAGGTGGGCCCGTGTTCCCCCGCCGACCCCCGCCCGTTCCAGCCCGGTGGCTTCTGTCTCGTTCCGTTCGCTCCTCGCCCCTTCCTGCCCCGGGTCTCGCCGATCTTCCTTCCTGTCAGCGCGGGCTGGTGACTACGCAGTTTGGGGTGGGGGATCCGCCAAAACTCCGCAGCGCCTGAGCCCCCGCAGCGGCAGCCGGGGCTGTCCCGGTGGGATGCTCTGTGAGCGACACTTCCCCGGCTGCGGATGCTTTCTCTCGAAAGCCACAAATCCGCCCCCAACAACAGCCAGACTACTGCGAATTCACTTGAAGCAACACCGTGAGCTCACCCCGGCCTGGGAGAGCCGAGGGGGTTTGCTACACAACCCCCTCACTGGCCAGGAGCGTTGGGAATAAATATCCCATGGAAGAGGCTGGACTTGGAGCAGCTCTGCCTTTCGCTGGGTTGTGCAGAGATAATTCCATGAGTAAATTAAAGTTGTGTCTTGAAAGAGTGGAATAAAAGGGTAGGAATAGCCTGTCTTTCCTCCAAAACAATTCTCCTGCCGTTGCTAAATGATTCCTGGAATTAGGATTTGTCTCCAAAGAGCTGCATCCCATCCCACCAGGGAGCCAGAGCTACCAGAGCAGCAGGACCGGCGGGACCTCCCCTCCCCAGCTCCACACAGGCAGGTGGGGTCGGTCATTATTTTCCATTTTTGTTTGATAAACCCCTCCATTCGTAAATCCTATAAATATTTCGCTGGCATTCAGGCAAACCGTGGCTAATGGAGCTCTCGTGGTGGCGAGCTGGGTGGGCTCGTGGCCACTGAACTGTGTTCGGGGAGAAGAGGTGGGGACAAGCAGGAATTCGGACCTCCAGCCACCACTTTGGGCTGTGTCTCCCCCAGCCTCGCTCTCTGCCTGCCCCAGGCCGTGCCCAGTAAGGGGTTAAACCCCCTTGTCGGTAATTTCCCCGTCTGGAGGGTGGTTTCAAGAGGAGCTGGCGCCTGGTAAGTCCCAGCAGCCAATCTGTAGCTAAAACCCCTCACATCCTAAATGACTGTGCAGAAACCCCAGCCGGGGCTGTACCTCCTGCTTTCACGATTAATCATTTATCTGAATTAACACATCTGAAATATTTCTTTGCCACTGTGTGTTACACATCCCTCACGCATTTTCTGGGCTGTTTACTGGATTCAACCCCAAATTTCGCGGTGTATTTATTTACTAAACTGAACCTATGGAGTTCCCGGCAGGGTAGGTGTGACCGCAGCCCCTCTGGAGCTGGCAGGGGAGGTGAGAAAAGGTCCAGGGGTGACTCTGTTTGTTCACTCCTGCGGTTGCTTGGCAGGAGGGTGCTCGGGGACGGATCCTCAGCTCAGACCTGCACCGAGTCACCTGCCTGGGGACAACGAATCTGGGGATAACGAACGGTCCCAGCTCCAGAGGGAGCAGCAGGACGAGCGTGGGGAACAGGCCAGGTTTCCACAGCAAGGAAACGTGGAAATACTTTACTAGCCTGGGAGGCTCGGGAGGTCCCGGGGGAGGAAGGGACACAACCCCCAGCCGCCTCCCAGAGGATGACGCGCTGGCTCTCGGGTTTTAAGCGGGTTTCCTGAGCAAGGAGGAGGCGGTAGGGCCAAGGGACGGGACGGGATGGGACGGCATGGCCTGGCGCGGCATGGCCTGGCGTGGCATGGGAGCTGAGCCCCTGGCCTGCGGTGGGCGGGGCCGGGCGCTGGTGGGCGGGGCCGGCGGGGATGGACATCTGAGCCCCGCCCGGGTGGGCGCGGCCGAGTACGGTCGGCTGGAGCCGAACACAATCGGGTCATGCCGAACAGACGAACGCACGCCGCTCTAGCCCAGCCCACTGGATCCGAACCCAGCCGAACGCGGCCGGGCACAGCCTATTGGACCCGAGCAGAGCCGGGCACAGACGATTGGACACGAGCAGAGCCGAGGTGAGGAGCCGTGTGAGGGAAGACGCGCCCGGTGCTCCCTCCCTCGCTCCTTCCCAGGACCGGTCCGGGGGCTGAGCCGCGGCCGTGCGACCTCGCTGCTTCTCGCCCTGTCAGAGTCCTGGGACCGCCCGCGCTGCTGCATGGCCGGGACGAAGCTGATCGTGGTGTTCGGGGCCACCGGTGAGTGCTCGGGGAGAGGCCCGGGCTGTGCCCGGGGGCCGGCGGGGAGGGCGAGGGGCGGAGGCGTCGATGATGCCCGAGTGCCCGGGAGGGTGAGGAGTGCGGGGAGCGAGCGGGAGCTCGGTCCTTGTGGCGGTCTGGACGCTCCATCCCGCGGCCCCAGCGCATCCCGGGGACGCGGGGCCCTGACCGGCTGCTGCTGCAGGGGCCCAGGGGGGCAGCGTGGCCCGGGCGCTGCTGGAAGACGGGACCTTCGAGGTGCGCGCGGTGACGCGGAGCCCCAGGAAGAAGGCGGCGGAGGAGCTGAGGCGGAGGGGAGCCGAGGTGGTGAAGGCGGATCAGGACGATGAGGCATCCCTGGAGCGGGCCTTGGCGGGTGCCTACGGAGCCTTTATTGTCACCAACTTCTGGGAACACTGCAGCAAGGAGAAGGAAATCGAGCAGGTACCTGTCCTGACATGAACTGGGACCACGTGCAGAATGATCTGTCTGGGTGGATCATGAGTAGCATCAAAGTGGGGACAGCTCTTGGAGCAGCCGTGGCAGCCCTGATGGTTTGAGTGGCCAGTCCAGAAGACCCCAAGGCTTCACAAACATCAGGTCCCAGTTCTTGCAAAGCCAGGACTTGCCCTCTGTTCCTTTGCAGTTGCATGGCTCCGGGGTCTGGTGCCTTCAGGGAGTTGATAAATTTGTTACGGAGAGCACTTCCCAGGAGTTGGAGTAGCAGGAGTGGGAACACTGGGCTCCTCAGAGCCTTCCTGGGGCAGAGCTGGGACTGTCGCTGCCTGCAGACCTGTAGCTCTCTGTGCTTGCAGCTTTGGGGCCAAAATCCTGCAGTATCAGAGATCCCAAGGGTGGTGCTCACCCCACGACCGGTTATTGCAAGGTGGCAGAGTTGCCACACCTGGATGGCAACAAACAAAAGATAAGATAGTTTAGGGCAGGCATGTTGGCTGGGCAGATTCTTTATGCTGGTGCTTGCATGTTTGGTGGAGCAGCGAGCTCCAAAGGTGGAGGGTGTGTGGTCTTTCTGAAGTAGGACGGGGTAAGCAGAGGATTTGGCTCCACCTGGACAACCCACTGTGCTGAGCCCTGGTCCCAGCTGAGGGCTGCTGGGATCTGGATCCTCCCCAGAGGGAAGGGCAGCATGGGGCTGACGGGGATGTCCTATTCCCCTCTTCATAGCTGGTTTCTCCCTTTGCCCAGGGACAGCGTCTTGCTGACCTGTCCAAGCGCCTGGGTCTGCGCCACGTGGTGTTCAGCGGCCTGGAGAATGTGCACCAGCTGACAGGGGGCCAGCTGGAGGTGCTGCACTTCGATGGCAAAGGCGTGGTGGAGGAGTACTTCCAGAAAATTGGGGTTCCCACCACCATCATCCGGCTGCCATTCTACTTTGAGAACTTCCTCTCCATCTTCAAGCCACAGAAGGCCCCGCAGGGAGACACCTTTGTCCTGGGTAAGCAGGAGCTCTTGCTCTGTGGGTCACTGTCCTGTGACCATCCTCATCTGCTCCCACTTGCAGGGGCTGAGGTGGAGAGACTGCCAGGGCTCTGGGCTGGCAGGGTAAAGAGGCCTCTACCAGTGTGACCACAGCAAGCTGCATTATGGTCTTTAGACCTGTTTGGTGGCCTGCAGGAAATCATCAAGGTCCTGGGCCTGCTTGTGCTGAGGGCTGTTCTGCAGATCCCAGAGCAGCTCTGGACACCCCAAGTGCCAGCATTTGGGATGGTGGAGGTGGTGGGGCTGCAGGCCCCATGGTGCTGCTCTGGTGTCACAGTCCCTTATCTCAGCCCTGCTCTCCTGCCTTGCCATGCTGATGGGTGCTCTCATCCCTCCCTCACCTCACGCCCAGAGATTGGGAGCTGAAAACTCCACCGTGCCTCCTCAGAGCTGGGCTGCACTCCACCTGGGATCAATCTCTCCACACAGAGCTGCCCATGGGGGACACCCCAATGGATGGCATGGCTGTGGAGGACCTTGGGCCCCTTGTACTTTGCCTGCTGAAGTCCCCAGCGGAGTACATCGGCCAAGTGATAGGACTCAGCACGGGCAAGCTCACTGAGGCAGAGTACGCTGCCATCCTCTCCCAGCAGACGGGCAAGACTGTGACAGCCAGCAAGGTAGGAAGTGTCCCTCGGTGTAGGTGATGGTCCTGAGGGACTCACAGCTCCTTTTGGAACAGCCCAGCACTGGTGTCCAGGGTTAGTCCTGCTGCCCCTGCGTGTGGCTGGAGCACAGCTTGGCGCTGACACTGCCCTGTTGGTATTGTCAGCTGACACTCATGGAGCACACAGATGTGCCCGGGCAGGTCTGTGCCTGGCTCCGAGGGATAACTGAGCTGGGAGGTCTGCAGCAGAGCCAGGGATGGGCACCTACACAACAGATCTCTGCTGGGTGCCCTTCCCTTCAGCACAGCTTCCCCCAGGGCTTTGCTGTGTCACCATTACAACAGACCTGGCCTCTGTGCTGTGTCACTGTTAACAGCACCCCTGACCACTCACTGCCCCTTCGTGACTTACTTTTAATCTTTGTTAGCATTTCAGTTGTGCCTCAGGCAGCCAATACAATGGATGAGGGGTATGGTGGTTCCCTGCTTTGAGAACAAAGTACATTTCATTGGAAACAAAACCTCTCTGGTGCTCTCTGCAGGCTCTGCTCTCCCAGAAGCGCAGTGAACACCAAACCCTTTGATTCAGGCAGGGAAGGATATTTTGGGGTGCCAGGTGGCAACCTGAATTGCCTCCTTGACCAGCCAGTTTCTAGAACACCTCAGCCATAGCTCTGGTGTGAGGAAGGCTCCCTCACAGCTGCTCCAGATCCTGGCCATCTGTGTGCCAGACCTGGGTGCTGGCCCTAGCCTGGCTGGGCTGTTCTGCCAGGCAGGGCTGCATCCTTTGCCCAGCCCCAACACAAGTGCCTTACAGAGCCCTCCGCACCAGTGACAATGCTGTGACAAGCTGCTCTAACAGAGCCCTCATCACATCCCCTCAGAGGCTGAGAGGAAGCCCCAGCAGCCTCTGAAACACTGTTTTATTTCCCAATTCTGTTGGCAGATGTCCCCTGAGGAGTACGAGAAGCAGGACTTCCCTGGGGCCAAGGAGCTGGCTGCCATGTTCCGTTTCTATGCCCTAAAGCCAGACCGCAATGTGGCCCTGACCACGAAGCTCAACCCCAAGGCCCGCACCTTCCAGCAGTGGGTGGGGGACAACAAGGATGCCTTCTGAGCCTCCCCTCCCTCCTCTTCCTCCCTGGTTTCTGCAGCAGGTAGGGGGACCTGGCTGAGGAGGGGAGGTGCCCTGAGCCATGCTGCCTTCCCAACAGTGCCCCAGGGAGAGGCTGATCCTGCCCCAGCTGGGGAGAGCTTGGCCCATGTGCTGGTCCATGTGTGTGCTCCTGCAGCATGGTTGGGATTATTTAGGCAGTTGGAACAAGAGGAAGGGCTGGACAGCACAGGCAGAGGGGTGGCAGAAGCGCTGCCTTTGCACTCTGTCCTCAAGGAGGTGTTGCTTTAGTCATGGTGGGTGTTTTAGGGTGGTGGGGGCTTGTTTTCCCAGGATCCCCTTTCCCAGGCAGCTCTGAGCATATGGGACCATGTGGTAGGCCAAAGGTGTGTACCCCAGGGCCCCAAAGGCAGTGCCTTTGTGGCAGGTATCCATGGCCAGGGCTGCTGCAGATTCCTAAGCAAACAGAAGACAGGGATTTCTCCACGGATTTAGTTTGGGCATGGCCTGTGAGCCACTGGAGAGACAGAGGCTTAGCGTCACGCCAGCAAGCAGGGACCGCAGTGACTTCCTGTGAGTGTAACAAAAGCTGAGCCTGATTCCTTAAATACAGCTCTGGCCCTGGTCCTTGGGCTCCTGGAGCTAATTTCAGTCACTGTCTCAATGAGCTGAGATAAAACTGGACTTTTTAAAGAAAGACTGTCCAATGTGGGTCTAATTTTGGCGTGCGAGCTGCCGAGAACAGCAGCGAGCCCTGTAACACAAATAAGTTTTTCTCAAAACATACTTCGAGAAAAACAGAGATGAAGAACGTAAATAATTTCTGCACTTAAATTGTTTACAGAGAAGTGTTGTTTCTAATTAGCTAATCATGGTGATGGGGTGTTGAACAAAGGACTAATCATGTCTAGCTGTGTTAGAACTCTGTAAAAGGGACTTAACTTTAAATAAAGACACATTCAACCATCTGACTTTGTAGAGATTGTGTCAGGCTTTTTGTGTCCAACAACAGTCCAAGGTTCAGTGGAAAAGCTCCTTCCCCCTCACGTGCCTAAAGTACTGCTCAGATAGGGCAGCTTTGTGTTTAAAGTCAATTCCAGCCCCTAGCACTGCTCAAGCCATCCAACCCTGTCCCCTCCTTGTCCCAGAGACCTTAATTCCTGTTCCTAGGGGAGGGAAAGGGAGTGACAGACCAGGTGGAACAGCAGACAAGGCAGCAAGGCACAGCACGTGTTAAATATCTTTATGAAGTCCATCTTATTTACATGGGTACAGAATCACTTTACAGAAGTTTAATCAGGAGGCAACACGTGCTTTATTTCAGCAAATTAAGAAGGGCAAGACTACAGCATGTCCCTGTTTAACTGGTGTTGAGCTGATTAGTACGTGGGCTGATGGTACCTGCATGGTGTCACAAACACAGCAGGCTAAAGTAACCATGGAATACTCACTGCAAGAGCTCAGCTGCATCTGGAAGGAGTGATCCACCTCACTTGTACTCTCACACAAGTAAAACAACGATGCTCTGACCAATCTTTTACACTACAGGTGTTGCACTAAGGTAATAAAATATTTTTGTCCCCAACTGGCAAAGGGCTCAGTGATTGACTTGTACCAGTCCAGAAGCGACAGCAGTTGTGTGGTAACTTTAGTTAATTGGGGGATAAACTTGAGGCAAAGTGCAGATTCCATCACTGCTCTGTGCGGGCAATCAGCAGGATAGAGAAAGCCCAGGGCTGTGAGGGAGCCAGGCCAGCTGGGCTCAGACAATGCCCAGCCACAGGGAGGTTCCACTTGGAGCTGTGCAGGGCAGCAGGGCTGTCCTGAAGACAAGGTTAGACCTCCCTGACCCACTGAGTCTCCTGGGAGTTCACCAAGCACACCTGGCATTCCAAAGGGCACCTGAGTGAGCAGCTGGTGGGCTTGACCTCCATACAGCAAACTCCTGCTCTGTGCTGGAATATTTATTTCACATTTGCTCTGGTTTGGATTCTAAATAATACTTTAACTTTTACCAAAAAAAAAGCATCCAGCAGCAGTAGGGTTGTGGAGCAGCCTCCAAGAGAGCCACACTTCTGCAAAGCTGGTGTTTTCCTTCACTGCCAGTTCCTAGGACAGTGGGTGGGGTTTGTGTTGGTGCCTCGGTGGTCCATGGCCTCTCCAGCTGGGATTCTTGCTGTGCTGCTGACTGACATCCTGTGTTCTCCAGAGCCTGGCTGCCAGAAAGGTTCACCCCCAACTGCACGGATGACCTGCTGCTGCTGGCTCCTAGTTCCCAGTAGAACGCTTTCCTGCAGTTGAAGCGAGAGGAAGGTTATGATTTCCTGGCTATATCAGCACACAGCCCACTCTGGGAGCACTTCCCCTCCTGAGCTGCTGTCACACTGTCAGCCCTACAGCACAGCCAGCTTTGAAGCCTACAAAGATGCAAAGCTGAGCCCCTGGAATCCAAGACTCTGTCTGCTGTAGATGATTCCAAGTCTTGGCACTCCCTCATAACAGGTCAGCACTAACTGAAGCACCTGAGATAGGCTGCAGCGATGCATGGAGGGGTTTGCTGTGCTCTGTGACAAAGGCTGGCTCCTCACTGGTGCTGTAAGCCCGTGGCAGGGGTGAATCCAGCCCCAGTGTGCCAGCACCAGTGGCTCTGCAGCCCAGAATTTGAGTGGCAGAACCCAGTCCCAGTGGGACCAGCTCATGGGAACATGCTCAGTGCTTGGAACTGGGCACAGCTCCAGCAGCAGAGCTGCAGGGGAGGCCAGCCACCTCCCCAAGGGTGCACCCAGCATCTGTGCTGCTCTTTGCTGCAGCAACAATGCACCTGAATCCCTGGCTTGTTGCTCCAGGTCCCAGGGGACAACTAGGGCTGTGCACACCCGCGGCTGGAAGGCCTGAGGCTAAGTGAGAAGCAACGCTGTGCTATTTGTGCTTCCACCTCCCAAGAAGTGAAACAAGACAACAGTGAAACACAAGAGGCCTCCTACCTCGGATGGGGTGTCAGGAGGTAAACATTTTCTTAAGTTTGGAAAGGAATCCCTCCTTGTTCTCCTGAGCCTCAGGCCTATCCCCGCCTGCGTCAGCGCTAGCCGTGGCCCTGCCACCTGGACACAAACAGCAAAGGGCTGCAGTCAGAGACATCTCCCACCAGGACCAGAGGGGTGTTTTAGACAGGGAATGGCCAAGAGAAAGCAGCTGGTTGTGCTGCTCCCTCAGGTCCAGGGCTGCACAGGACTGGACCCCTTGCAGTGGAAGCACTGGAGAGCCTGGATCGCAGAAGTGGAAAAGCCAACCACCAGCTCAGGTGCTGAGCTGTTCCCTTCCCATCTCCCCAGCCCTCCAACTAGCAAGGGAATTCTGGTACTACACAATTGAGTCAGGGACCCCACAGGCTTTGGAAAGAATTACCTGGAACTGAGTCTGCCACTAAAAACAAGTGGTGAACTCGATCACAGCCAGCCAGGACTTTACAGGGTTAAAAAATCTATACTGGTGGTCCCTGAAACAAGTTCTTCCTGTTTCAAGGTTGTGTCCTTGCAAAGCAGTGCAAAACCACACCAGGAGCCTGATTTGTGTCATTGCAAGCAATGCTCAGACTATCAGGCAGAAAATTAACCCGTGTAGAATGAAAAAGGCTACAGGTATTTCAGACCAACTGTCCAGATAAGAGATGTTAAAACTGTCCTGTATGAACAGGTCCTGAGAACTTGTTTGTCCCTCACAAGTGGCTATAATGAGAACAAAGGAGACCTCTTTGCTAATCTGCTTTTTTCTACAGTAAAACCACCAGTAACAAGATCCCAAACGCCCCCTCAAGCTTTCTGTGTGCACAGAGAACACGGAGTCTGGTGCTCCCCAGCCTCCCAGGGCTGAGTGCTGGGCTCGGACTGATGCAATGGATTGAAATCCCGAGGCAGGACACGCCTCCCCCAGCACAGCCTGTCTCTACACTGCAACCTACTGGCGTTGTTTTAACCCACCTTGCTGCTTCATCGTGCTAAAAACTGTCAGGTTTGCTTTTTAAAAATTTAGTTTGAAGAGTGTTTTTTTCTCTTTGGCACATAAATGTCTTTAAAAAGCTGGAATGGAAATTCAGTGCTAAGAGCTCTCTGCCCTTCCCCCAACGACTGTAATATGGGAAAAACATAATTTCTGTGTTAGGAAAGCACTATAAAACACAACATTGGGAAGTATTTGGTAGGTGCTGCCTTCTAATACCCTGCACTTCAGCCTATATTCCTCACACTTTGGCATGTAGTATAGCAGATCCTGGGATCATTCAGCAGCTCCAAAAGGCTCTCACCTTTGCCTAGTCATAAATGCCCTGTTGGGTTTCAAACCAAAATCCAATGGGCTTTAACAAGTTCATTGTTCCAATTAAGCAAAGAAAAAACTGCTTTCCAGTAGCGAGAGACAAAGCTCCCTCCTTACTATTTTACCATGTGTTGTGCCTTTACCTGCTGCCTCTTCCAAGCACCTCATCCCTGAAACTTAAGACACAATTGCTGAATCTCAATTTTCCATCTGGAGCTGGAGTGCAGCTTCACAAAGCTCCCAGCTGCCTTCACTCCTCCCTCGTGCTGGACACTGTCCACAGACCAGAGCTGACACTGGCACCAGTGGACACTCCTAGCCCAGGTTCCCCCACACACACAGAGCTCAGCCCCAACAGAAACCCCCACCAGCATTCCAGGAGAAACAGCCCTGCTGTGCTCAGAAGCACACTGGATTGGGATCACACAGGAAACTGGCCTGTAGCACATTTGCTTTCCTGCCTCAAGGCAAGTCCTGGCACAGAGGAAGCAGGGAACAGGAGGCATTCATCAGCACAGCTTGTCTGGACCCTGGAGTACTCAGTGCCTGCTGTCTGTTCACACATGGATTTGCCCAGTAAGTACAAGAATAGTTTCCTGGGAAGAGCTGCCTCCCTGCTGTGTGCTACAGCCTGTTAATATCACACTAGAACTATTTCTGTGACACCAGGCTGTGCTGCCACAGGCCTCGCAGTGACCCTGGCTCACCTTGCTCCCCAGGAACGCTCAGGCAGCACTCTGCACTCCCACAGCAGCTGCCCAGGGCAGGGGCAGGGGCAGGAGCTCCCAGCCTCACCTGACGCTGTGTTGGTGACGCCGTTCACGGTGCCGTCCACGTCGGTCTCATCCTCGGCGTAGCTCATCATTAAGGCCCGCTGGCGATCCGTCAGCCTCCTGTGGCACCAGGACAGGGGTCAGGGTGGCCTGGGGACACGGTCCCACAGCCCTCCCAAACCTCCAGGAGCATCCACGAGGGGCAGGGACTGGAGTACATTGTGTGGGAATACACCAGGAACCCATGCTTTAAATGAGCCACCTATAAGGAAGGATCTATAAAGAATTCTCAGTGGAAGAGGAGAGATAGGACCCACTGCATTTCACCTCCTGGAATTTTCACGACTCCTAAACAACATTTTCTGCAAAAAGTTTTTAAGATTTCACAGGAACTTGTTTTAGCTCTACTTACTGAGGAACTTTTATCTTTATGTGGATGTAGTGGTCTCCGTAGCCATAGCTGTTGACCTTGGGAATGCCTTTCCCACTCATTCGAATCCTCTGGTCTGGCTGAATACCAGGGGGTATCTATAAACACACAGGTGTCACATTTATTACACTAATTAAACATTTACATAATAATTACACATCTATAAAAATTATCTGCTTCTCCAACAAGCTGTAAAGTAGGATGAGAGAGCTCTGGTATGCTCATGCATTGGGACACATCCCAGAGCTAAGCCAGTAATGATGGAAAAGCTTTTGAAGGAATAAGTAAAGAACCTGACACAGCCTATAGCCCTTGGATGAGGTTTGTCCAGCAATCCCTTTGTTTCCCTGTCCCTACACAGCAACAGGAAAGAAGCTGTGACCAGCAAGGTCACAAATGAGCCAAGGCTCAATCCTGAAGGAGTCTGAAATGCAATACTGACACACGTAGAAGATTTTCCCCACCTTTGCAGCAAAGGAGAAGCCTTTGCTGTGCCCCACTGATTCATGCCCAGTATATTGGCACTCACTGTGATGTTGATTGTCTCATACAAGCCTTGACACCGGGCTGTGCCTCCCAGCACAGCCTGAGCTATTGAGATCAGGAGATCCGAGTGGATATCGGCTCCGTTTCGTCGGAACACAGAGCTCTTCTGAACCTGGAGGGCAGGAAAGTTCCAAAGAGCAGTGAGTACACCGTGTTCTCCTGGTAAACTGCTCCCAAGGATCTCAGGAAAAAAATACACCATCCCCAAACTGCATGGCTAAGAACTGTGAGTTACTATTTGGTCTAGTAAAACACAGACCATGACGTAACTGAATTAGCCAAAGGATTGGCAGGCCCTGCTTCCTGCCTCAGGAACTCCCTCCCCTAATCCTGCTGTTAGTTTATCCATGTCACTATGGCTCTGCAGAGACAGACACTGCCTTGTCCAGCACCCTGAACAGGGAAAGCCAAAACTGAGAAGGAAATGAAGCACCTTTGCACTGGAAGAGTATTAAACCTGGAGGATAATTAAACTCTCCTGTGCTGAAAAAAAATTTCTCCTCAACAGGGATGAGTGTGGCAGGATTCTGACAGGAAAAGAGGCCCAGCTACAGCACAGGTGCAAAGCAGCCCTGAAGGTGGATCTGCAGCAGGATACTTCAGCAGGCAGCCTCCTGCGGCACCTCCCACATCTCTGCCACCCCTGCCAGCAGGCAGGCTCCCTCACATTTCCAAGTCAAAAACTCCAAGCATGAAGAACCTACTCTGCATTTTGATTCACACTACCCTAAGGGCCTGGCTCTGGAACAAGCAGGGATTCTTCAAGAACAGATTCAAAGTTACCCCCCTTGCTACAATGCAGATCTCCTGCTGTCTCAGAAAGTTCATAGGGATCATGTTACCTCAGCTGTTCCAAAGGATCACTGGCTCTTCCTCCTCTACCCATTCTGCAGTCCTTTCCCAGGTATTTGAGACAGTAACAACCAACTTAAATAATAAACCAGCTTGGGATACATACCCTGAACGTAATGAAAATTTCTTTCTTCCCCACAGGCATCCGAACTGTCTGCCCATCCTCAACACCTGCAATCACAACAGGAGAGAATGTGACCTTGGGTTATAACCCACATGTGGCTTGGATACCTATAACTCTTGCCAATCCCAAGAGCTGGCCACCACAGCCCAAAGGAGGAGGGGTCAGCACATGTTTGTACCTCTGAGGTTATCCGTATGCCCCCAACACACTTGTTACTTCCATAACTACAGAATTCTTGACAGAAATGTATTGGATTAAGGAACACAGCAGCCTCCACAAGCTGCAGGAAAATTACAGGCTGCTCACCCAGGGTGGTCTCAAAGAAGCAACTTTTAGTCCCACCACTGAGTTCTCCTCCCTGTGAGGAAGGCCATCAGCACACCCCTCTGAGCCAAGCCAAGGCTTTCAGGATTCCCACCCTCTCCCCAAGCTTCATCAAGGACAAATGAAAGACCCATGGCAACAAAACCTTCGGAAAGTCACTCTTCAAAACCTGCCTCGGACGACCCAGACAAGAACCAAAAGCTCAGTAAGGGCACAGCAAACATTCATATCCATGGCCAGAAGGTCCATCTCATCACTAGCCCGTTCCATTGCCAAGCTCTCAACCTGCTTTGCTTTAAAGACCCTTTCTCTGCAGCAAAAAGTCTTCTGCTGCCCCCCCATTTGTAGCTGGCAGTGGCAGCATGTAACTACAGCTCTTTGAGAGAGAGCAGCAGGCAGGTACAACACTGACCAGCTGGCACAGGAACCATCACTGTCTTCCTCTGCTTGGTCTGCCCCGTGCCCCGGCACATGACGCAGGGCGTGGTGATGATGGAGCCGCGGCCGCTGCAGCGCCGGCACGTGGAGCGCATCACGAACGGGCCCGTGTTGATCGTCTCCTGGGGAGGAACAAACACACATTGGGCACATAATGAGTACTGAGAGGGGACTTTTCCCACAGCATGTTTGAGCTCTGATCACACACACACCCTGTCGGGACAGAGATATCTTTCAGCAAGGGCTGGAGCAGAAAGCTGGCTCTGAAATCCACTCGCTATCGCATTCCGATTTCCACTGAACACCATCACTGCTACGAGCAAGTGTCATGTGGTGCAGCCAAGGGAAACACACCACCCTCAATGTCTAGGCTGTAACGTACAAGAAGGAACAAAGCTCCTTACAGTGCTACAAGCATCTGTGTTCTGATGAATCCAAGGACAATCCATTTACATGAATTACTGCCAGTGTCCAAGAAACCTTATGATGACTAAGCTCTGGACTGAACTCTGAGAGCCACCCACCACACTGAAGCACACAAGGAATCAGATGCATGGAAACCCAAAGCCTGCAGCTCCATCATTATCTGCATCTTCTTATTTTATTACT
Organism: Nicator chloris; assembly: GCA_013400495.1. Taxonomy (NCBI): domain Eukaryota; kingdom Metazoa; phylum Chordata; class Aves; order Passeriformes; family Pycnonotidae; genus Nicator; species Nicator chloris. Next base: position 337,930 of record WAAE01015605.1, read on the forward strand.
ACCCTTGGGTTTTCACCACCTTCCTCCACCCCTCAAGTCGGAAGATACCCTTTATTTTTTCCCCCCGAGGAATTTCAGAGCTGTTACATTATATTCATATGGTTTGTGGGATGTGGAGTAGCAGAGGATCCAGCCTGAAGGCTCATGCTTTCAGCTGGGCACAGTGCCTTAACACAAAGAAAATCTTCCTAGTGCCTATTAGCATCAAGCTGACATTAACTCAGCTTTACCCGAGATAAGCTGGTGAGTGTGGTGAGAATTTTTCACCATGGAATGAAGTGACTCTCCCCAGGAAGGGAAAGCACAGCAGAACTGGTGTCCTGCTCAGCACTTACCATGCCTGTGCCATTGCAGTAGTGACAGCGCTGAGCTTTGGTGCCAGGTTCGTGTCCTTTGCCATCGCAGCGCACACAGGAGTCCTGGATGTTCACCACAATCTCCTTGTTAACACCTTTTGCAGCTTGGGTGAATGTCAGTTCCATGATATACTGCACAGGAAACATGGATATAAATCCATGACTGAGCTGTGACAGGGTCTTAGGGAGACTGAAAAGAGTTTAGGCTTAATATCAAACAATGCTTAAAATGGAAGTCATCAGTAAAGATGACTGTGACCTTGAATTATAACCCACATGTGATCAAAGGAGGAAATTCTCCTTATAGGAAAAAGGTCATTTTTAGTAAAACCAGGAGTACCAAACACCAAACACTTCTGAAGACAACACATGAACCACCAACACTTAAAGGAGCATTTAGCTGCAGCAAGAAGAACAAGATAGATTTTATTATGGGCCTCCCAGCAACGAAAAGCTAATTAAGTTGCAAAATTAAGCCAATTAAGCAGCCAAACATATTGCTGGAAGGCCTGGTTTATAGTTACAAGGTATTTTGCGGGTTTTAGCATTACAGGTCAAAGCAGGCATATGTAGATCAACCTGCAGCAGAAACGATGCCTCTCCAGCAATGGAACTGCTCAGCAGTACTGGGTGGTATCAGCAAACACCAGAGAAGTAGCTCAAGCCCAGGCAAAATATCCTGTCTGGAGGTGTGGGGTGTGCTTCTGCACAACTTAGCAGAACTGTGAGACACCCCCCATGCCCTGGGACACTCACACACTGACATTCTCAGGAATAACTCCTTGCTGAAGCTCCCAGAGCGCTCTGTGACAGAAGCTGGGGAGAGACACTGCTTTGAGTTTCCCATTTCATTCCTAAACAAAGGCACCTCCTACCTCCTGTGGCTGGTCAAAAACACTCTGAAAATCGCCAAAAGGGGATCCCGAGAACTCCCCAAAGATCTTCCTGAAGAGCTCCTCGGGGTCGATGGAGGGGCCGCTGCTCCAGTACTGCCGCCCCGCGCCAGCCCCAGCCCCGGCCCCGGCCGCGCCGGCCTCGAAGCTCGCTGTGCCGTAGGCATCGTACTGCTTCCTCTTCACCTCGTCACTCAGCACCTGGGGGCAAGGAACGGGGCCATCAGGGGATTGCAGCATCCAGGAGAATCCCTGGCTCTGGTCTTAGGCCTTCCACCAAGGTCTCGCCCAGCTCTCCGCCCCACGGGAGTTAGGGACAAGCTGCTGCGTCCCTGGTGTCTCTTGGCTCATCACCAGGAAAATGACAAGATCTTACTAATTTATAAAAAGCAGAAATAAGTTATATTAAGCAGCTGATCATTGTTATATCAGCTGAAGAGTACAGGAATCAAAAAAACAGGGCTGGGGGAGCCCAGTGAAAGTCCCTCTGTCTCAAACACCTGCTGACAGGTTTTTTATTTGATTATTTAAACTGACAATAATTCCATGGAAGTGACATCCATGCCAGTCACTGCTAAGGAAGGGGAAAACTGAAAGAGCCCAAAGCAGCTAAATCAGATACTTGGACTAAGTAATTTCTTGGGACAGAGGTGTTCCAGATTGAAGCGCATCAAAAACCAGCCATGGAAATATCTCCCCTCATCTACTCTCTAATCTTCCCTCCTTCTCATCACAATAAAATCCTGCTATTACCTCATAGGCTTCTGCCAGCTGAGAGAACTTCTCCTTCGCTTTGGGGTCGTCCTTGTTTGTGTCAGGGTGGTATTTCTTTGCCAACTAAAAAACAAAACCCAACTATTAGGGACAGGCAGGAGATACTTACTTTAACTTATCTCACAAACCAGGAAAAACACAAAAGTGTCAGTGAGAGCTTGGCATTCACTAGATGCATTCCCGGGAACTAAAACCCTTCATTTTCCTTTATCAATGCAAAACAAGGAACTACAGGATATGCTCCTGATGTTCTCAGCAATCCCAGATTCTTCTGGAAGAAGACAAACGATGACAGCACAGGCCATGCTTTGGAAGCGATCCCCAAGGCCATGTGCTGAGCTTTCCCATTGCCTCCTCCCCTTGTCTCCAGCAGCTCCAAACACGGGGATGGATTTGTTCCCTGCCCCACCCAAGGGGGCAGCCCTGGCTCCTCTCGCTGCCCACGGGGCCCTGGGCCCGGCCGCTCCCGGCGCACCTGGTAATAGGCCTTCTTGATCTCCTTCTGCGTGGCGGTGCGGGGCACCCCCAGCACCTGGTAATAGTCCTCCTTGGCGCGGGCCGCGCTGCTGTGGAAGGCGGCGGTGGCGGCGGCAGCAGCGCGTTTCGTCCCTGCGGGAGAGGAGGAGAGGGTCCGCCGTGAGGGCCGGGCCGGGTGGAGGAAGGGACACGGCAGGGGGAAAAGATCCGCGGCCTGCCGGCTCGGCCCGCCCGGCCCCTGCGCGCTCACCCGCGGCGCAGAGCCCGGCTCGGAGCAGCAGGAGGCGGCGCGGGGCGCG
>WAAE01015609.1:0-22925 GCA_013400495.1 Nicator chloris
TCAGTTAGGCTTTCTCTATAGTCAAAAGGGATAAATGGGTATTTCTTCAAGCGATTCATCAAACACTAAAGTGGAGACAGAAGTAAGGTGAATGAATTTTTCTTTCCATATAAGCACACTGGAAGGTTATGGTGTTCTACACAGTTGAGGTAACTACACCACAGGCATGCAAAATCAGGTGAAATAAGAATTCCAGTGAAGTGGAAACTAGATGACTTGTTAAAATGGAAGATCTTGCTTCCATGGGAGATCAATTCTGTACAATCTCTTCAAGTTCCAGTCCACAGTCCATATTCCATACATAAGCAGGTTAATAATGTATATTTGTGACATTTTTAAACTCTTTTCACAATGTTAGTGTGATTATTGATTACTAGCAGAACAGAGAGGTCTGAAAATACTTTAGAGAACACTTATGGAAAGAAAATCCTATGTTTGAATGTTTGTAGTAGAAAAATAATACAATTAGGGAAGGCTATTTGGAGGTTCACCCCAGAAAGAAGGTGGAGAGACCAAATTCCTGGTACTGTGTCCAAGCATGCAACACAAAGTATAGAACCATGCAACACAGACCTCCTACTTTCCTGATAGGATGCAATCAAAATGGCCACAAAGTCCTTTATACCAGATGGGCACCATAAATATTATAGATTTGGGATTACTGTTTGGATCCTTTTTAAATGAGAAGTAAGTTCTAAACGGTAGAAGTTGGAGAGGATGCAGATGTGGCTAGGTTCTGTGGTTTACCCTCTTCTGAGAAGGATAAGTAATTCAATTGTTGAAAGTCTCCTTTCCTCATGGCAAAAACAGCCCCTCGGCATAGCGCTGATGTGTTAGAGCCTAAGGAAAGAGGAGTATAAGCAACAGTCATCAGGTCTAAAAGCTGAAGATAGATAGCTAGAGTACGCCTATAGTTTAATAACTGAATTTATCTCTAATAAATTTCAGCCATATTCTCTTTCCAAGGATCAGATTTCATGAATCAAGACTTTGTCCCCCCAGTATGTTTTTAGTTATCCTCTTTAGAGGAAAAAAAACAACCAAAAACAAATACAAAACCCCTCCAGTTTGTTCAAAATGCCAATCAGTGGCTTTCTTTTCATGTACAGAATGGGGTTTGATTTCTTGAGACATTTACAGATCTCTTGGCAGATGTATTGGAGGACATGAGATTCCTGCCTTACATGTTGTTTGGACCATGTATTCTGTACATCACATTTTTGCACTCAAAGAAGCAGCTTTCTCTCAGATTTATTCTTTTTAACATAACTGTCTCAAGATTAAAGAAATAACATTGTCCACTCTCTGAAATCTGACCAAATGAAATGTACCTGGACACAAGGACAGGTTTTGTTGTTCTGGGCTTTCGTGTCAAATACACTATTCTGAGATATTTTTAATGGAAAATGCATGATAAGAGACTTATCTGACTTCATTTCATTGACAAATATGTCACATATTACTTTGGTAGAAGGAAATATTCCTCCTACATCACACAATATTTCTCAGCATCTGGCAAACAGCTGTCAGCAATAAAGGTATGAAATTATTAACATAATGGATTGGTTTCAGAGGAATCTAGAGCAGAATTAAAGGATCCATAGCCTGGGCAATGAAGAAATAGCTCAAAACTTAATGTAGTATAGTCATATTTTCTCCATAAAGGGTTTCTGTTATTATAATGACTCAATATATAGTTTTGAAAACTGTTAAAATTAGCAAGAAATTGCAACTTCACTGTGAATCAATTAAATAAGATATTTCATTGGAAACAGGACTAATGAACTGAAACTACCTGAGTAGCTGTGGCCTGCCATATTTTTCCCTCTTCAATTAGGCCTGCTGTGTCCTCAGCACCAAGGAACTTTAGAGAAGGCAGTGGCTTGTCTGGAAATTGCTCATCTCTATTCCCTACTAGCCAGATGTTGGTTTGCCAGGTCCAATTGTTTCAAAACCCGTGGCCACTCCCTTCAGGTACAGATGTAGTGATACTGTGTGCAGGTGGGTTGTCTGTTTCTTGGTGGACGTAGGCATCATCGTGCAGCAAATGGAACAACAGTGGAGGAAACTGAACCACTGGGAACCAAAACTTCAGTTGGTTGAGGAGCACACGTGACCAGAGACACACTTTTAGGGAAAAAGCATGAAAGAGGTAGGAACAGCCCCCAAGGGTCTGTGGCCACGGGTGACCCACTATGTTAAAGACACAAGGAGATAAAGCAGCAAACCCTGTTACAAACAGAGCAACAGGAAACCTGCTGTGTACAAGCAGCCAAAACCAGCTCACACACTCGGGACTCCTGTGGTGCCCATCACCTCTTCAGAGTGCAAAAGAAAGGAAAGTTGGGGTGGGGAAGAGAGAGTACAGGGCAAGTGTTTGTGCTCTTTTACTGAGTCCTCAAATCAACTATGAGAGATTTGTACTCGTTGTCAATCAAACAAGCAAAATGCCCTGAGCCTAAGTTCTTTTGCCTTAAAAGGTTATTTAAGAATCTCTCTACAATGATTTGAGTAAATATGCTTATTCTTATAACAATAATTGAGATTAAAATATATTTACCCACTACTAAGGTTTCCCAGTGATTTGCTGAAACTTAAGAAAAACTTTGCATTGAAATCTATTAGGGAATGGACTATTTCCTAGTACCTTTAGATTCTCTGGAATTACTGCTTTCACTTTACCTGTCATGGTGCCTGAAATCAAAACTTTTTACTAGCACCAGGGGAAAAAGTAAAGGCACACAGTGTCATTTAAATATCAATAAGATCAGTGCAAGGCTCACAGGTTAGCTGCAAGTGTGAGTTTAATGAATTCAAGTTCAGGCAGATATTGGATTTATGGATGGTAATAGAGACAGTCATGTGTGTCTCAAGGATTTCCACAAGCCAGGAGGGCCTATGAAGTACTTGTGACACGCTGACTGAAGGTGGAGAAATCAGAGATAATAAAATAAATATGGGCTCTGATTTTAAAGTCCTGACTAATGAAACCATTGCAGCTCTGCCTTCCTGCAGTGAGTCTAAAATCAGATGTGAGCTAAGTACTGAAGGTGTTTACAGAAACTTGCTGCTCCTGATTGCTGTTCTCATGAGTGCTGCCCCCATTAGATGTTTCACTCAAAGATTCTACAGCAGTGTCTGAATAAGAAGCAACCATTTTAGCAATCTCTATGAACAGAGAAAAAAAGTTATTGCTACACCGAAATTATTGTCTTCTCTTATAGAAATGCTTGCTTTGTTTTGTTTTGCTCAAATTGCTCACATATTTTAGAATGAAAAGAGCTTTACCTATGCACAGAACATTGATATAAAACCTGACCAAGTAGAAGACAATGGGTCACATAAATGAGAAAGACGTCCTTAGTGCAATTTGGTAGCTTTTCATGTATAAAATCAGCCCTTGTTTCTTTGCAGGAAAGTGTATAAGGACGGGAATTTTTGTACCTTTAAACTATATAAAATCAGACAATTGCAGTATGATAGATCATAGCATAAAACACTCCACCATGTTATTTTTTAAGGAAGAATCATGTTTAGATGCAAAACTGATTAAAATAATTTTTGGAGAAAAATTATTAAAATGTTTTCTTTTTAGGCTTTCCCACAAAAATGATTGAAAATTTTAGTTTACTCATACTTTTAATTATATTTGAAGTTCTCTACAGTTTGTTCAAGTCCTGCTTGAAAAATGTCTTCCATATTGCAATAATATCTCATTAATAATTACATTTCTGCAGCTCTGCTTACATTCAGTAATTCATTGTTTAAATATCTGAGTATCATTTTCCTGTCAATTCATTCTTACCTTATTATTTACCACATGTGTAGCTGTCATGGGTCCTTCCCAGAGAAACTGAATTCCAGAGTACAACCCTGATTAACCTATGAGAGTTACATTTGTTACTTTTAGATTAATGTCCTTTCATATAATTCATGATTGCACTTTTCCAAATGATCTGGTCAGTCTAACATAGTCCCATAGCTAGCTGTGACTCCACCATACGTTGAAGTTATTGGAAAGTTTTACAAGTAATAATTATGTATCTATAGCTGTTCTTGGTCTACTGATTTATTGTGATTTTCCACTTATATTTAATTTCTGCATATGTTATATAAATAATAAACCATATCACATAAAAATAATAGCAATATCTAAAACAAATTAAATTATGGAATCATAGACTGCTTTAAGTTGGAATGGACCTCTAGAGGCCACTTGATCTTTTTCTTTTCCCAGAGTAAGGCCATATGAGACAAGGTTCATTGGGAATGTTCTATAAGAAAATTAGTAGTTTCTCTGGGCAAGTTATTCCAGTATTTGACTACTTTCCTTGAGAGAAAATGTATCCCAATATTTCCTAGAAATTTTCCCTTTTGTAAATTTTGTCTACTTACTGTACATATAGGACAATAATACACTTCTCATTAGATATCTAAAGACAACATCAGTTATAAACAATATCAGGCAACTAAAAGATCAAATTTACACACTATGTAAGGCTCTAAGTCATTTAAATCTGTAAGCAAAAGTATTATCTTATAGTCTGATGCTTCCGTTTTGACACTGGAATATTCTAGAGGACAAAATCAAGTGGTAGAGTACCCAACCAGATCTAAACCTGAGATGTCATTAAAATATTTTCTATCCCTTACAAGTTTAATTATGTTTAAAATGCCATCAAGTCCTTTGCTGTTGTATAGCTTTTTCTCCTGAGATTTAATTTCAGAGGCAAATAAATTTTCCTTTAGCCCTACTTTGGTGATTTTGTAACAGGGTTGCACAATATCCTTTGCATGAGAGACATTGAAATTATTCAGGATTTGGATAGTCTCAGACAGAAGGATATCTGTGGAAATCTGATGCATTAGATGACCTACTGAAATTTAAGGTACTATCTATAACCTATGAAACCTTATATGGCTTGGAACTAATTCACTTGAGACATAATCGCACTCTCACTGCCACCGAAGTGTGTGGCAGCAAGGTTTTAGCTGTTGTCCACTCTTTACAAAGGAAAAGTATGCACCCATCTGAACATTGTCTGCAGCATTTCTTGCATGCAAAGATTTCTTCAGATTCCTTTCTGCAACAGCCTCATTTTTACTCTGGAGAAAACTCAATGTGGTTAGGAGGTACCACAGAGAGAATAGGTGTTTGCCTGATTTGGGAACTGATTTAAATGATGATGAGGTGTAATTTAGTCATATTTAGTGTATAATTAAATATTAGACCACCTAGAGCCTTGTATAATGCCTTTATCATATTAAACTGAAATGAATAAAAAACAATCAACACCATTACTAATTTACTGGTGATTTATTGAGGTAACAGCTTTGCAACGCCACAGGTGCACACACACTGCTGGGGGCTCTATGTGGTTCAGGTCTGGGAGTCCTGATTAGATTGGGAAATATGCTGTGCAGTTGTGCCCATCTTGACTGTGCCTGTGCTGCTAAGGAAAGACAGCTGGGGCTGATAACTGCAATGGCCAAGTGTGGTGCCTAGCTCGTGTCCATAAAAGACACTAGTTTTGAAGCAGGAAAAGCTGGATCATCCAAATCCAGAGAGTGAGCCAGTAGTTTCACTGGCTGATGAGAGTCTGTTATTTCAATTCAGTCACTGGCCCTTTTGTGTTTAACAGTGTAGGTATGTTTCTCTGGAGATATTAGAAACTTGATTAAATAAGTCCACAAGGAACCTGATGCACTGGATCTACTCTGAGCAAAATTGGATTTAGGTGGTCTATAGCAGTCCTTTATAGTTTAGACCATTCTAAGATTCTATGAATATTATTTCTAATGACACCTTGGTCCTATCTAAACTAGTTAGTCATATGCTGGTTTGCTCTTGGGTGTTGTGGTCACTCGGAACAGAACACTCTGTACCCACCAAAAATCCTCTTAATCTCCTGCCTGTTGAGGGTGATGCCTTACCCATTGTAGGCTCTGTGCCCTGCCTGAGAGTTGTTCTGTGTTCTGTGGAAGACACTGGACTAGGTCAAAAAATAGCCTTCCAGGGGCCATGTGAAAGACTTCACTGGGTGAATGATCAGGGTCCAGTACATGGGAATGTTTTCTAGCCTTTTTAACTTGATTGTACAGAAATAGCACTTGCATCTGGAAGCAGCTTAGTTGGTTCAAATGTTACAGATCTGGGCAGGCTTCTTGCCAGCTGTTGTGTGGTTGGTCTTTTCCCTTTTGTGAGCTCTCCCACTGTCTTGGAGTCAGGTGAACTCACAGCCCATGCTTTGAAAACTAAACCAGACCAAGCACTGTGACTATCTACATTGATACTGTTGTTTTAACTTGTTGGTATGGTTTTGTCCTGGGCCTCCTCACACTACACAGACAAAGCCACGGGGCCGCTTTGGATAGCACTAGCCAAGGTCTGCTCCTGATGGGCATTAAGTTCAAGGCCACCTTACTCAGAGGACAGGAGAGACTTGAATCATGAAAGCCTCTGTCTTGTGCTACTTGCTTTCAGAATGGTCCCAGCCCATTTTGTTTAGTAACATGAATATAGTTCTAATATAATTTGCTTAGAACTCAGAAATGTTCAACAAGATCCACACTCATCTGCTTCTCTTCATTGAGAATTTTGCAATGCAGATAGAAGGGCTGAGTTTTACTGGTTTGGTATTTCTTGGGATGATTAATGCAAGAGCTGTATGGTGAACAAGAGAAGTTTGAGTCTTGCAAAGATGTATAGCTCAAAATATAAGCATTGTCTAAAAGATGACTATGTATTTCCAAACTTGCAGTATTCCAAAACAATATACACTGGCTGCTTCTGAGATACATTTTTCCCTAATACACACTTTTCCTAAATTTTCTTACACTGTAATGTTGATGTCTTGTAAAATAACTGATGCCAATTCTGTAACAAAACTCATTGCTCCTTTAAATCCTTTCTAATGGGTTATCTAGGTCTTTTCTTTTGGAATTCCTAATTAAACCTTTCATTTTCAATCTTGAAAATACTTTAAACTGTCCAGAGGTCTGTTCAGAAACAGGAATATTTTGGCTTGCCAACAATTTTATTAATATTTTTTTGACCAAACTGTGAGAGATTATTGCAAGGGTAAAGTGTTATGTGCCTTAAAATTTTCAAAAACCTTCAGCTGCAGAGACCTGAATTATGTTTTCTGTCCTCCTAAACATGCTGTTTGGAACCCCAGAATAGCAGCAGTACATTTTGTTCCAGTTGGCAGCTGGGTGAACAACATGAACAGAGAACAGACACTAAAAGGGGACTCAGGACCATAAATAGGCTTTTTAATTTTTCCTAGTTGTTTGCTGCCAGATGGTTTCCAATAGTGTTCCTCAAGTGTTTCCTCTGATATTACAGGGAAGTAAGAATTAAGAAGAATTAGGAATTAAGAAGTAAGTGCCCTTAGACCAATCTTTGTGGGGTGGATTGATGTGTTCAAATAGCAGGTATGACACATTCAAGTAACTCTGAAAATGTGTTTACAGGAATTGACAGTATTGTTGGATATTCATCGTAATAATTCTGATTATTCTGATGTTTATTTCTTACGTCTTTTTTTCATTTTTGGAAAGGAGTTTATGAGACAATGAACAGGTTTAAGTTATTGGTGTGAATATTCAGCTAAAAAGTATTTTACAGAGAAAGTGGTTTGAAGAAAGGGCCATGTTTGCTTGCTTATATTCTCATTTAGTTGGACATGGTAATCCATCTGAAATAAAAACTTGCACGCCACTGATTGCTGATTACAGCTGAAGTCAATCTGCATTATTTATGGAAAACCAAAATACAACTCAACCAATGAAGATCCAAACTTCAGATTATTCTCTAGCCAAATTTGCTTCAAGAATAGATTTCTATAGAGCTAACTGAATCTTCCTAATACTGATGTGAGTTATGAGAGTACCAAGAATTCTCATAACATTAAAACTGAATGGAGTGATATCTGCAGAAACATAACTCCTGAACTGTAATAACTTCGCATCAATGGTAATGGCATTTCAAGACAGGAATTGTAATGCTGATGGAAAAATGCAGAAATAATTTAATTTAAACCCATTTTTTCTGTAGGATGGGATTTTTTTAAGCCCTTCTACATAATGATATTAAATTAATTGAAAATATTTGTTCTTTCTTTTCAGTTCACTGCATTTATACTTAATAGATAATATGCTTTGAACTACAACAAAGTCCTTTTTCAAAAGATTTGATGGGGTATTGAAGCACTGTCATATCTGAGGGCAGCAAGTTTTAAAATATATAATATGTCTCTAAGTATTAATAAAACCCAGCAATACTTCAAAGTTTTCAAGTAAATCATAGAATAGTTCGGGTTGGAAGGGATCTTTAAAAATCTTATAGTCCAACTCCCCTGCCATGAGCAGGGATATTCTCAGCTGGATCAGGTTACTCACAAAGCTCCATCCAATCTGACCTTGAATATTTTCAGGGACAGAGTATTCATTATTTCTCTGGGTAAGCTTTTCCAGGGTCTCACCAACTTTGTTGTAAAAACCATTATTTGAAACCATTACCCCTTGTCCTGTCACAGCAGGCTCTACTAAAAAGCCTGTCCCCATCTATCCTGTAGCCCCATTTAGGTACTGAAAGGTTACTGGAAGGTCTTTCTGAAACATTTTCTTCTCCAGGCTGAACAGCCCCAGCTCTTCCAGCCTTTTGTCTTGGGAGAGTTGCCCCAGTGTTCTGGTCATCTTTGTGGACCTTCTCAGGACTTGCTCCAGGAAATCTGATCCCTTGACCTGTCGGCCACTCTTCTTTTGCTGCAGTCCAGGGTACATCTGGCTTTCTGGGCATCAGTGCACATCCCACATTCTGAACAGTTCATGTTCAGAACCCCCAGGCTCTCCCTGTCAGGACTGCTCTCAATCCCTTTATCTCCCATTTTGGATGAATACCAGGGATTACCCAACCTACATGCAAGACCTTGCACTTGGCCTTGTTGAACATCATGGGATCCTCATGGGCCCGCCTTTTGAGTTTATCCAAGTCCCTCTGAATGGCATCCCATCCTTTGGCCATGTCAACTGCATCACTCAGCCTGATGTCATCTGCAAATTTGCAGAGTGTGCACTTATACTGTCTATGCCGTTGATGAATGAATGAAGAGTCACAGCAGTCAAGTGAAATCACCAGTGACTGGAAAATAGGACATACTGCACCCATTTTCTAAAAGGCTAGGAAGGAGGACCCTGTGAACTACCTGCCTTGCATGGAAATATCATGGAACCGTTTCTCCTAGAGGATGTGCTAAGGCACATGGAGGAGAGGCAGCCAATTCAAGGCAACATGGCTCCATAAGGCAAATCTTGCCTGATGTATGCATAGAAGCCATCCATATTATTCCTTTTGTTCCTTGCCAAGGTCTGTTCCAGCCACACCTTGACTTTCCTGATCCCATTCCTACACAACAACTGTGTCCCTACAGTCTTCCTTGGACAGCTGTCCCCATTTCCTCTGCCTGTGCATTTCTTTGTCTCCCTTTAGGTTGAACAGAAGGGTGGTCAATCTGCCTCATCCTGCCAGTCATATCTGACTTTCCTGATTGCTTACAGCTGGAGATCACCAGCTCTTACACTGTTGGGAAGACATCCTTAAAGATCTCCCACTCTATTCTGCTCCCTTGTCCCTAAGGGCAGCTTCCGAGGGGTCCTCTTGACTAACTTTGTGAAGAGCTGGAGCTCTGCTTTCCTAAAATTCTGGGTCCTTGCTTTATTCTTCACCTGACCTATATCCCTCAGGCCTGACTCCACCAGTGCTAAAGACAGGAAGTGAAAGATATCATTTAACACACACTAATGCAGATGAAATACAGACATGCACCTACAAAACTAGAAAAAGTTTAGAAAAGAAGGTACATGCTTCACAGTTCCGAGGTTTTTATAGATTAAAGAAGGGACGTAGTAGTTTAGAATGTGTGTGAATAACTGGAGGCATTCTGACTCTAATAGGGTGGACTGTAAATAATTTAGTGGCTCGAAGTTTACGTCCTGGACATATAAAAACAGGTTTTGATGAGAATCTTCAGTTAATTGCAGGTATTTTAATCTTCAGTTTGTTGGAAATCAAGTTTGTTTGGGAACAAAGAATTTTAATTGTGTTTAGCTGTCATGTTCAATACCTTTGATTAATACAATTTACATGGATGGTGTTCTCACTTTCTTGAACCCTAGACAGTAAAATTTTGGTCTTTTAGGTACAACTAAATAAAACTATAGCAAAATTAGATCTTTCCTTATGAACACCTACAGAACCTACCTTTTAGTGCCTCAGAACAAAAATTTGGTTTTGGTAAGAGCACTGATGCTCTCCTGTACACAGAGGTGCGTAAGTTCAACCTGTAATATGAGACAAACCTGAAATGAGACAGCACAATGTGGAAGGACATGCTTTTCAGGTTTCACAGTACTGCATTAAGTATAAATTTCAGCTAAATCAAAGCAGTAAATCTTGAAGTCAGAAGCAGAAATGAAATAGTGCCGTACTAGTTTAAAGAAATAATTGTATACATGCTGATAGACAGACCCTAGCATAGCTAAAGTTTTTTGGTTGCAATACTAAAGTAATTGGAAAATTCTTAAATGTGGGAGTGAGAGACTGACTTTCCAGCTATGCAGTTTCCTCCAGTTGTCTGGGAAAAGATGACACCTAACCTCCTGCTGCTGAGATCAGCTGGCTTTTCAGCATGAGGTTCAATAAAAAGAGGAGTTTGATGTCTGCTATGTGCAGTATTGCAGTTGCACATTCCGCGAAGAATAGGCTACTAAAGGTCTTGGTGATTTGAAATAACACCGTGGCATTTGAATTACTGCTTTCTAGTGCCTTCAACCAGTACGAGTCCTTGTAATGTGAAATACCTAGATTTAAGAGATAAAGCTATAAACTTGTTATTAAAGAGTAAAATTAAAAATTGCCTCTGAGAAACACCAGTTTCACAGACTTGAATTCCTTATTTACATCATATCAGTAATACAGTACTGAAGCCATCTGGTAATAAAATGATCATTCATCTCCAAATGAGACAGAAGACATAATGCATTTTTAAAAGAGACTAAAATGCATTTTCTCAAAGAATGTTCTCTGTCTTTTAATTGAAATTAAGCCATGATTTCCCCATTTTACAATCAGCTAATATAAGCAGCAGTTATGAGTCAGTCAGCTACATAATGTGAGCCGGCATAAGTTCATCCAACTAAATTATTTGAACATAAGAGCCTAAGAAGACAAAGCTCTACAAAACTTTACTCAAGCATATGGTAATGTACATGTATAAGGACATTAACCTGTCATCTCCTCATGCCTCGTGGTGGCAATTCTGGCTCTTGTTAAAGTCTTACACATTTTTGCCAACAGCTCTTCAAGTGTTTTGAGGTTTAAAAACACAAATTAATGAGAAAACAGTTCTTTACTCTTGCTTTGTATAAATATACAGTACAGTCAAATCAAATTGCTGCCATTCTGAAACACACATTTATTTGGCCTGTGTAAGCTTTTCTTTTCTTCCTCCACCCTTCAGATTTTCTAGCATTATCCATAATACTAGTAGCCAAAATGTTCAAGATTGATGTCTTGAGTTACATATGCATTTAAATAACATGCATGTGTTAGACAATTTTCTTCCTCTTGTCTGTCTATTAAAGCAAGACATATAATAAATTTAAATTATTATTGAGAAGCAATGATAAAATTATTTAGCAGTTCAGTAACACTTAGCTGAGGATCACTTTTGCAGAACAAGATCTGATATGCAATGGTATTTTAAAAAATCTAAAAAATGTAAAACTAAGAAAATCATTAAAATTTGAGACTGACTGCCATTAGTAAGATGAAAGATTGGTTAAGAAGCATAATCAAAGATATTGATTAAAATAATGATTAGAAAATAATATTTTAAATGGATTTTGTGTTATCTTTTCTCCAGCAATATGTCAGACAGGAACTTCATGATCAAATACAGGGACTGATTCACAGATCTTGATAAATCCAATGCCTTCTGTCCACACACCCCTATCAAACTTCATCACTGAATTTTGTTGTGAAAGTTGATTGATTAGTTTGGATCTTGGTTACACCACAGAAATAGAAAAAAAAACTTGCATCTGTTAACTAAATTTAACAAAATAATAACTGAAATTAGTAAGAAATTAAAATAAGTTAACATTTAGTACAAAACCTCTGTAATCTCTCACAGATTCAAATTCCTGTGCATGTAAAAGTTAAGAAAAGTGAAGCTTAGTAAAGAATCTTCTCTAGATTTTGTTTATACAAACATTATCTAAAAATCTAAATACAAACTTATAAAAATTGTGTCCTTCCAGGACAAACAAGATGAAGCATCTTTTGATTTTTGAATCTCTTTATTTATATATTTCTTAGGTAAACTATTATTATGTAAACTATTACAGAAATAATGCCAACAAAATATTGTCATTCTGTGTATTTAACAAAACACAGAAAACTTTTATTCAAAGATCAAGAAAAATATTCAAAATGCTAATAAAATTCAAAAGAACAATACAAATAAACAGTAGAAAAGTAGTATGGGAGGAGAAAAAATATTGAGACTGGTCTTACTAGAAAAATCCTTTTTTTGAATCCCTTGTTAATGTCCATTCTCACAATGCATACTATGAGAATAGCTTTATAGCCTTTGAGGAAAGTATAACCACCTTTTTGTTATTATTATTATTAAACATAATATTTTAGGTTTAATTTTTACACAGCAACCCATGCTTTTTGGAAAATATCCAGCAAAATCTAGTGGCTTGCTAGTATAATACATTTGCAACAACAAGTAAAGGTGTACAAGTCTATATTCCTTCAACTTGAATATGCTTTCCAAGGCAAAACTGGTGGAGAGGCTGTTATGTTTGGCAAGAATCCTGCCTTAAGGTGAAGTTCAGATGTCTCCGTTTGGGCCATGATCCCACGTTTTTAAAGGTTTTCTGACAATGTAAGTGTCAACACATAATCTTTTAAAATCTGATAGAAAAAGCAACACAGGAATGTTTTGATTTGAAGTTTAATTCCTAACACCAACAGAGTATGGTGGCACCAGGCCATGGAGCATCATATGGGATGGCATCATTCACCCCTGTGCTGTTGTGGGGACAGGAGCACATATTCAGAGTCTGAAAAAGAGGAATTGGTAGGAAGGTTCTACGGCCCAGTAGATGTGCTGCTGGTCTGTGAGAGGGCAGCTACAGCTTCTTGATTATGCTCTAGGTGCTCTCAGAAGTGTTGTTTTTTTTTTTTGCCCCCACTAATATTTGTAATATTTCTGCTATTTATTTCCACTGTAATTGTTGCTAGCCAGAAGAACACAGAGACGAGGCACCATAAGCTCCTGACCTGCAAGCTGGACAGAGTGCAGACATCATTGTCACAAAGCTGCATTCAAAGTAGAGATATTTTAAGAATTACTATCTTGGATTTAAGGTCCTACATTTTATGTTCATCCCATTTGCTGAGCTAAAGCTTTCTCTCTGGATCTTAATCTCTGTAATAATATATCCCATCTCTGTGAAAGGCAAAGAACATCTTTTCCTTGCAGCTTTTAAATCCTTTGAAGAAAATTCAACGGAATATAACAGGGTCCAGAGTGAAGATGTCCTGAATGCTAATGGTACTAGTTGTATTTTTTACTTTCAATATATTGGTATCTGTTAATATATAATATTATCATACAAAACATTAGCTAAAGAAAGAAGAGCAATGGAGTACAAAAACCAAGAGCTGTGAAAAATCTTGGTTAATTTTAAATTAGTTGAATGTTTCAGCTTCAGCATTAGTTTTTTAGAAGACTTGGATAATGAGTAAATGAAGATTTTGCAATCATATGACTCTGTCAGGTAGAGTTTGATGACTTTTTAAATTATGAGTCTCCCTCTGTCTTAAAGGAGAAAATGACAGCTAAAGTTTGTTTTCGTCAACAAAAATGTGCTTTTTTCCCCCACAGCATTAACTGCATAGCATCTACATTACTGATAACATGCTACTGAATACCCAGCCTTTCAGTGCCAAAAGAAAATGAATTATGTGTTATTAAGAAAATCCCCAAAGTTCTCTTCAGCAATGAGGGAGTACAATCATGGATGCTGTAATTATGTAAATAGTAATTTATATTCAATATTGCCCAAGTGTCACTAAGCTATTATATCTGCATGCTTGCAGATATATCTGCAAACATATCTGCATGCAATTCATTCATAGTCAGAATACATATTTGATCAGTTGAAGTGTGTTTTTGGAAGGTAAATGCCTTGTTTATTGGTAATGAAATGAAGACCTCAGAGCAGCTAATAAAGACTTATCTAGTGGAAAGCTTTTTTTATACATCCATGTGCCCTCCGAACTCCTGGTGAACTGCATGGTCCAGATGATCAGACAGTGTCACACAGGCCTTGACTCACACTACTTGTGATTCTTCCCACATGCTTGCATTGCTCCTGTGTTAACCCTTCTCACAGCCACAGACCTATGGGACTTATATTTTCCACTAATGTCTTATTGAGAGATATGAAATGAAGGTCTTTTTGCCCTGTAGATGAAATTTTACACTTCACCTTCAATAACATTTGAGAAACACTTTAGACAACCTTGTATCACACACTACCTCCTGGGCTGTGGACATGTAATACGTGAATTAGCTGAAAATTAAAATATTTAACTGCACGTATTTAAATATAACTGTAACTCTCTGCATAGTGGTATTGGGTTTGTGTGGACAGGTTCTGGTAGCAGGGGAGCAGTAGAGGTACCTCCTGTGAGAAGTCCCCAGAAGCTGCTCCTGTGTCCAGCAGAGCCAATGCCAGCTGGCTCCAAGACGCAGCCGCCACTGGACAAGGCTGAGCCCATCGGCGACGGTGGGAGCGACGCTGGGATAATAGACCTTAAAACGGGAAAAAAATACTGCACAACAGCAGGTGGGAGAGAGCAGTGAGAACGTGTGAGAGAAACAACCCTGCAGACACCAATGTCACTGCAGAAGGAGGGGGAGGAGGTGCTCCAGGCACTGGAGCAGAGATGCTCCTGCAGCCCGGGGTGCAGACCACGGAGAGGCAGCTGTGCCCCTGCAGCCCATGGGGGAGCAGAGATCCACCTGCAGTCTCTGGAGGACTCCACACTCGAGCAGGTGGATGTACCCTGGAGAAAGCTGTGACCCTGTCGTAAGCTCATGCTGGAGCAGGCTGGAGCAGGACAAGCAGAGAGGAGTGCATTCTGGAGCAGGATTTCTGGCAGTTCTGGGATCCCGTGGTGGGGATCCATGCTGGTGAAGATTTTCCTGAGGGGTTGCACTGAATGGGAGTCCCCATGCTGAAGCAGTTTCTGAAGAAGTGCAGCCTGTGGGAAGGAATCACACTGGAGAAATTACTGGATGACGGTCTCATGTGGGAAGGATCCTATGCTGGAGCAGGGGAAGAGTGTGAGGTGGAAGCAGCAGAGACAAAGTGTTATGAACTGGCTATGAGCCCCATCCCTATCTCCTTGCACAGCTTATGGTAAGAGATAGAGCAGTCAGGAATAAATGAAGGTTAACTTGGGAAGATGGGAGTGTGGGGAAAATGTGTTTTAAAATTTGTTCTATTTTTCTCATTATCTTACTCTAATTTACTGGCAGTAAATGTAATTAATTTTCTGAATTCAAGTCTGTTTTGTCTGTGACTGTAACTGCTGAGGCATCTCCCTATACTTATGTTGTCCCCATGAACTCTTGATTGTATTTTCTCCCCCTGTCCTCTTGATGAAAAGGAGTGATGGAGAAGGTTGGTATACACTCAGAGTCAGCCAAGGTCAACCCCTGCCTCTTCCACATTATTCTGTATTGCAGCAGATATTTTGCATTGCAATTTCTGATAGGGAATATGATCATAATATATATAAAAGTAAATTTTCCCCATCAGTTTTAATTTTAATGTTAATTTTAATGTTATTTTTAATGTTAATTACACTATTAAGAGTATGAAACTCGAAAAATAATTATTAATATTTTTGTCTCTGTAGTTATTTTTGTCTTTTATCATGCTTTTTCTCTGTTCCTTTTCCCATGACCAGTTTCCCTTCTCTCTTCTACTAATCAGCCATTCTATCATGCACGCTGGACCACTGGAGAGTTCCTTCAAAGTAGTCCGTGGGACACAACTAGATTTGTGTGCATTTACTTGATCATATTCTTGGTATCCACAAAGAAATAATTTCTTTAAGGATTGCAGTTACCCAAATGACCAAGTGACATTAAGGCCTTCAGACTACATCTGGATAGAAAACAGAATATTTTATGAGAAACAGAGCCACTAAATTCACATCATTGTTAACTGTGTAAAGGAACACCAATGAGTAGTAATTTGAGGGGAAAAAAGAGGAATACCACTTCTGTAGGATAGTATCCTTGTTTCAGTGGTTTCTCTGAGTTGATCCAGTAAAAATATGCCCTATGCAAGACCATGTCTTGTGAAACAGCAAGGTTCTGTGCCTTGTGTGCTCTTCTTCAAAACAGAAATAATTTATAACAGGGGAAAAAAAGTTATTACCGTTATGAGCAACCTTGTTTAATACTAACCACTTTAAGACCCACAGGGAAGAGGGAAACATTAATTTTTCTTCTCATGTATCCCAAGCATTAATGTATAGCTTCACGATGGTTAATCTTTCCCTTTTCTGCTCCTGTCAGTCCTACAACCATTTTTAGGGAAAGATGTATTGCAACATCAGCCAGGAAAAATGAGTAAGTCATTTCTTTTCCATGCAAGAGGAATGAGCAATCTATCTGGATCGGCTCAGGAAACAAAGATGAATAATGAAATGAATAGTAAGTTCATGAAAAAGTGCAGTGTTGAGGTCATTGAAATGTCACTATTTCTTGAAATGACTTTTTAATAAAGATTGTTCTGAAAAGCTCATGTTTTGATCTTGATCTTTTAAAACAGCATTTTTCAGCTTTTCATTTTAACATTTAATTTCAGGATTTTGTCAGTTGTGGTTAAGAATGTGAGAACTGATTATGAAAAAATAACATCACATTAATTGATCTTTTTTCTAAATTATTTAAGAAATAAACAAAAAGCTTTAATAACGGCATAAAGTTCTGCTGAATGTATCTCGAGTAAAAGTATGTGTAAATATTATCTCACCAAGAAATACTGTAATACAGTTAAATAAATAATACACTCAAAAGTTTTCATTTCTCTAAAATGCTGACAACAGAGGAAAATAATGAACAAAGTAGACAAATACATGTACACAAATAACAATGTAAAAATAAATTATATTGATTCTATCTTACTAATTTTCTCATCTAGTTTTTATTTAAAAATATGTTAATATACAGAAAAAGGGAGCAGATGAAGACCATTAATTCAGCAGAAAATTAACATGCCAGTACAATAATATCTACAGTAATAAAATCTTGGAGAAAATATTCTTATTTGCTTGTACACTGACTTCAGAATCATTGACCAATGCTGGAAATGCTGCTGTATGGATGAAAATTTGGCTGATATTTCTGAAATCTGATGGGAAGATTTCCTTGAGGTGTTAAAATCACTAGCTTTAAATCCATTTAATAAGGGTGAAACATATCAGAACGTCAATGCATTGCTACCTTCTTTTCTGAATCCAAGCCAAGGTGGAAGTAAATGGTCTTTCTGGCCTGGAGAGTAGTCTTCTATTAAAAGAGAAGATGAGGTAGTCTGATGTCCACCAAAGAATGCCAAAGCAGAACAAAGAGAATGGGATAAATGGTCAAGAAAGTCTAGAAACGATGATTTAAAATTAAAAATACATAGGAGCTGCAAATGAAAACATACTGGAGTTTTCTCTTTTAATATTAACAGCAAAATAATTTCTCTAAATAATTAGCAACTGTTTCCTTAACTTTGAAATATAACATTGCAAGTGAATAAATTCTAGAGTAGTCCTCTCTTGTTTTGGGGGGCATTTTAAAGGTACTGAAGAACTGATTCAAGCCTAAAAATAATGATGATTATTGTGAGCCTTCATGATTTGATTATGCTTCTGTGGAAACCAATAACACATTCTCTGGTGCATACCAGGATCTAGTTTCACAGGCATACAGATAATTATAGGCTTAGTCAACTGGTAAATAGAAACTAAAGAGAAAAATGTGAATAATTATTGGGAACTACTTAAGAAGACTTACCAGCTACTTAAAATACACAGCTGTCTGAAGTCTTGTGTATTATTTACAATTATTTGCAGAGAATGAACATCTGTACATATATTCCAATCAAAACATTCGGTTGTTCACTCTTGTAATATCCTTGAACTCCAATCTAATTTTTTCCATCTTCAGCTTTCACACTTTCATCTTCACATTTTCTGCTAGAGTGTGAAGTCCACTGTTATGTGTCTCTTCCCTGTAGAATTGATCTAATTACCTATATATGTTTTTCTTGTTGGACTGAGCTCCTCAGGTTTTTCCTTCTAAGGCTTTGTTCAACCCTTAGTAAGCATTGTTGCACTTCTCTGAGTCCTCCAGTCCACCATCTTATGAGGAATGTCATTCCCTCGGCCACCAGTAACAGCAGAATTAATACATGCAGGGATCACATTAACTGTTTAGGCTGTGGTACTTGAATGGACACAGATCTTTCAGAACATCCTCCACCAGTATTTTATATTTTACACAGTGACACCACCAGGGTCACTGCTTTCCCATGAAAGTCTTCTGTGTGCTGCTATGAGAGATATTCCAGTCTTTGGCCACACTGAAACTCAAACCTACACGTATGTATATGTGCACATTAAGTTGATCAGTTTTTTGATTATCTGCATCTGTCTGACTTCCTCCTAGCCAAACACTCCTTTCTTATGCTATCTGTGGATGGCAAACCCCACTTTTTTAAATGACAATGATTTTGCATTTTCAACAGTAGCTGACAAAACCTTTAAATTATAGTCTGATTACGTTTTTCCTTCCTAGATTCTCCACTAATCACCTAATTGATGAGTTATTAAAAGCTAAAAATAATTTTGAGATACAGATCTATTACTTTTTTTTAATATGCTGTTTAACTAGTGTTTAAACCATCTGGTATGCAGCACACTAATTTTGTGTTGCTTAAGTTTCTTAACCCTAAGATGTGATGTAGAATGCACCACAGAGTTCTATTGCATTAACACTTGTGCATCTGCCAGAAAAACTATATTCACATAAAAGTGAAGTGAAGCTGTTTTGGAACACCTATTTCTCAAAACTATGTGGGAAGTAACATTCATTACATTAACATCTTGTTAAGAGTCAGATGCTCAATTTAAGAGAGCAGCACAACAATCATTTCTGTTTTCAAATTCAATGATTAAACAGGAGTTGAGAGCTCATCTTTGGAGGTCTTCGTTGCTGGTATATGTGAGGTTAGATTAGATGGTTGCAGCTATTCTTCATTTGCTTAAAAGCATCAGGTTAAGAAGAGCTGCTTAGGTGGAAGAATCTATGAAACAGTTTTAAAATTTATGAGTAGACAGCAAAAAGGCCCCATACGAGGACACGCTGAGCATACAAACTATCATTACTGGTTCAAATCAATAGTTAGTGATCACAGGAAAAAGACTCCTTCAGATAACTGAGAAGCTTTAAAAACAAAACAAGTACCCCGTCTGATTTTCAATGGTTCTTGTATCATGATTTTACCATACATTCCATGTGCTTTCATACGTTAAATGTGTTACAGTAAAAATAAGTGATGCTTATTAAGCAATATAGGAAACAGTCTTTGAGAGGAGGTGAAAAGTGATGTGCCATGACTCCTTCTGATTTCCCCATGGCAGGAGACGCTGAGTACACACCTAAAAGCAGGTAGTAGTTAAGTACAGTTTTTACAGATCTCCTGGCTAAATTCAGCTCTAGAGGTGTGATTGAAAACTTATTTTGTAATTCGTGGTTGAGAGCAGCAGTGTTGCAGGCAGCTGAACAGCTCTGGGCTCTGCCTGTTTTACACATCACTGTCAATCAAGGCCAAGAACTGGACTTGCTCAAGCTGCAATGACTTGTGTGCACTGACCAGTTGTGCTTTGGCAGCTGTATCCCACTGACACTTTCCAATGTTTTGGGCTGGAACATTTGGCCACAATGGTTTTGTGGTGTAAAAGTCCTAGATGTTTTTGCCACATACTTTTGCCTTTCACCAGCATTCAGAGCGATTTCCTTGTGTTTGCCCACCTGATGCATTCTAATGCGGTGCTGTGCTACTCTTTGGTCCCAATACATTAGATAATTGCTCTATTACATTGGTGAATATTAAATTTATAATTTTAATGCAAATTTTAAATTTCTCAAGAACAAGCATCTTCTGTGCAACCCAAAAGCAAAAGGCTTTCTACTCAAACCATTAGAAACTTTGATTCCATCAATAATTTAAGCATACTCTTTAATCCATTTTCGAAATTAAATGATACTTTTTGAACACATTTATGGCTTAAAGGTTTTTTTTTCCCTGACTGATTGCATTGTGAGGACAGGAAAATTCATTCCTTATGGGCAGCTTTATCGTTGAATCCTCTGCCTATCTGCAAGCAGGACAATGTCTCTCGGATTTCTTTAATTCCACTTCCTTATTTGAAATTATACATTTTAACTCAAAACAATCCTTTCAGTGGCAATTCAGATCTAATTTTTCCAGAGCTGGTGCAATCTTGATGTGAGGTGAAGGTATAGTGGTATAAGAAATTAGTCACTTTCCTCAGTATATTCTTCCTGACTAATTTGTCTTTGATCCTATCAGGACTTTCAAAGCTTTAACATTAGTTAAAGATCTTCAGAAGAAAGCAATCTGAAATTACATGTAAAGGAAAATTATTAGATTTTTTCCTTAATTACAGTTTGAGGCTCATTTAACAGACATCAGGGGAATGAAGCATTTTAAAATAGGCTGAGAGGAATTACAGCACTCAGAGGCTGTATTTCTGCCTGCTGGAGATTGAGCTGTGATTTCAGTGAACTCTTGTGGTAAGTTAGAAGACGTTGCATATGTACCAAAGGGACAGAGACCCCAGGCAAAATAGTTTGGCAGACATCCTGTGGGAGGAATTGTGTATGCAGCATGGGAATGTGCCCTGACATTCAGTGCATGGTCAGTTTGAAAAAAATCCTTTTCCTTATCTAACCTGAGATTGCTGCAGGAACAACCTCTTCAGAAATGAGTTGTGTCACTGGAAGGACGCTCATGGGATGTACACTGCCAAGAGCTGCACTAGGGTATCTGTGAGGGGATCACGGAAAAAGAATAATTTTATGGAAATAAAAAGATTTACCATGTGATTTTTTTATTTTTTTCGGGTTTTTTTTTTGGCTTAAAACACAATTCTTCACAGAAAAAAATAAAAAAAAATTATAAATTGTGGCTGACACTTCATGGTTCTATCCATTTTGCTTTTTTAGAATGATGTCTAATATTATCCAGTTTTTAAAAGTTAAAGATAATTTTGACATGCTGGCTGGCTTACATATTCTGATCCTGAAACTACATGGAAGTGTCAAGGTAAAATTATATAATTTTTTATATTTTCTCAGATACAGTAGAATGCTCAAGGTGTTTTAATAGTATGCTGTATTTTCAATAATATTTTCTTTCATCATGTTATTTTCCCTGGCATCAGAATTCTGTCTGTTATTAAGGATGCGTTTTTTTCACTGTATAGAATTTCATTTCCATTTTCTGTGTTACTGTTTTTCCTGACCTCACCTGTGTTTTCCTTTTTCGCATACAGTTTGTAGTTTGCAGTTTGCAATCTCAGAACGTCTTTGAGAACAAAGATTCAAATGGAGATGACTCTTAGCCAAAGAGTAATTTCAATATAATATTGTTGCTTATATTCATTAAAATATTTGGAAATAATAGTGATGGTACTGGAATGGACCCAGGACAAGGATAAATACAGAAGTCTCCACCCACCTTGAAAGAAATAATGGATATTTCAGGACAAAGAGAACATACATATGAAAAAAAATTATCTGGAATAATTCATGGTAAATGTTTTTTCCCATTTTAATACCATGTAGTAAATTTGCAGTCATTTCCTTATCCTAAAAGTCCTTGAAATTAAGTTTTATTACAGAAAAGAAGAGGGAAAATTACTTACCTTAGCTTCTTTCCATAGTACTCAGCTGCATTTTCTTTAATTTTCTAACATGCAAGGCTTATTCCAATCTCTGCAGCTGTTAGTCTAATTGGATGATTTCCTGTTTGAAATGCAGAATAATTTAAAGTGACTAGCAGTTGTTCAGGGAACCTCCCTTTCTAGGACATAACTTAATCTGACATATTCAACGCTCATCAGAGATTCAACATCTTTTCAAGCTGATTACTGCTTCCTCCATCACACTCCAAGTTCCTTGACTTCCATTTAAGTGCTCCAATTTAGAGTTTGATTATTCAAATAAAACTAAGAGGAAAAATCAGCCTTTTTTTTTTCTTTTTTAACTGTGCTTCCTCAAAATGTGTACTGCATGCAGTCCTCTGCTGTATTTGCTAGATATTTCATCTTCTGTGATGCAACAGCAAGCTCTGTTTTGAGGTTTTTATCTTTGCTGGGATTAAGAACAGTGATGTGGAAGAAATTTATGTTGCATATGGCTAATATCCACCAGAATTTACCACCAAAATATAATTTTTATTGTCTAAATTTAACCACCAAAGTTTAATTTTTTATTAAAAAGGGACAACAATTTCTCGAGCCATGAATTTCATTAAGCTGTAAGTTTTGCAGGAAAAAAAATAATAGAGGAATGTTATTTCTTTATATAACCTTGAAATATAAAACTTTGAGTCCGATTTGCCAGGCCCAAAACTTCATGTGAGTCAGGTCACTGTGGAATCTGAAAATGTTAACTGTATGAGAGAGACTATTCCCTTTACTCAGACAATTACTCAGGCACATGTTCTATTGAGGAATTTTTAATAGA
>WAAE01015610.1:0-14588 GCA_013400495.1 Nicator chloris
GAGGGCTTTTCCAACCTAAAGGACTGCATGGTCCTGAGATTATTCCCAGAACTCTCTGGTTTCCCCACAGAATGAAGAAGTCAGGTTCATCGAGAGTCAGCTGGAGAACCACAAACAGAAATATTTTGAACTGCAGACGTTTACCCGGAGTTTGATACTTGCAATTAAATCAGATGATAAGGAACAGCAGCAGGTAAATCCTGGAGCAGGTTTAATATCTGTGTTTAGTATCAGGAGATGTTTATCCTTTTGTGTTGTGTCCCTCTCATGGGTTTATTCCAGAGGCTCAAATTATGATTGAAAGACCCAATTAATTTTCTCACTCCTTGTTTAAAGCACTGCTGACATAAAAAACACACATAATAGTGTATCTACTATATATTAGATATGTTTTTCCCTTGTAGGCTCTGCTTTCAGACTTACCTCCTGAACTTGAAGAAATGGATTTCAACCACACGTCCCCTGAGCCCGACGATACCTCATTCAGCCTCTCGTCCCTGTCGGAGAAAAACGCCTCAGACAGTTTGTGATTTCTTTTTTTTGGAAGAGACAGAACAGAAACCCCATGGGAGGTGCAGGGTTCAGGAGAGAGAGAGAGAGGCTTTTGCTCTGCAGTGTTCTCAGCCCGAGGGAGCCAGCCCGAGGAGGAGCTGGAGGGAGGCTGTGGCTCCTCACAGCCTCGCATTGCCCAGGAGCTGGGAATGCTGGGTTTGGAAAATCAAACATCTGGGTGAGGGAAGGGTTCACTGGTAGCAGCTTGGCCTTGGGTAGGATTAACTTCGACTCTCCAGAACAAGTGTGTAGCAAAGTCTTTTTGAGCAGGGATGCAAGAGTGGGAAACAAATGTTGTGTGACACGCAGTGAATTCTCCAGCTCCACGTGCTCCCCACGCCTGTTTATTATATTTTTCCCCATTTTTACTCAGGTAGGTGGACTAAAAATTGGGGATCCGAATAGAATAACGGGCTTTCTCTGAGTTGTGCTTGAAAACCTGAAATTAAACTGAAGTGTTTTTCATTTTCTGACTTGAGATTGTTAAATCTTCCATTTTTCTTACCAAAATGGCTGAAAAAAACCTTGAAAGGCTAACTGAAAAAAATTGAATTATCCTCAATAAATTATTAATGCAAGGAAGCAGTGATAAGTGTTGGAAGAAATGAGGTGGAAATGGGAACCCTGATAGCTGCAGGACACAACTTCCTAATACAGTAACAATGGGATTGGATGTTTACACTCTTTAGAGTTTAATGATTGTAGTCACAGTTTTTATTTGTCAAAGCCTGAATGCTGAAGTTCTGCTTATTATTTTAAGTCTTGGTTATATATTTTTCCACAAACCTTGCTCCAGTTTACCAAGCCAGTCAGAATTCCACAGCTGTCACTGCATCCTGAAAGTTTTTCCAGTGATGGGAAGTGAGTTTTGCAGATCTGGTTTGAAGCCCTGCCTGGTGCATGTTTTGGCATCATTTCTAAACTGTGATCTCGACTGCAGGCAGGGGCTGAACTGAATTTCTTCTTTGCCAGAGCTGTTGGCACTGAATCCCTTTGCTCCTGTGGTGGAATGGATGTGCAGGGATGTTCAGATGGATTCAGTGGGGTGTGTTTGTGTCCAGGGAATGCCTGGCCATGGCGTTGGTGCCATGGTTGAGTTGGCAGGGTGGTGACCAGTCCAAGGCAGGTCTCAATCCTGGAGCTCTTTTCCTCCAGGATGGTTCTGTGGGATGCTGCAGATGCCTGCCCATGGCATTGATACTCCAGTTCCAACCTGGATATCCCTCAGCAAGCTTTTTTCACACAGATAGTTCAGTCTGGTAAAAAACCTGGTCTTCCCATTTTATGCCAAATAATAATTGACTCTGGGGAATCCTGGTTCATGCAGTGAGTAATCCTCTTCATTTCAGTGGGAGGTCCAAGGTGTAGCTCAGAAAATCCAGAGTGTTGGGGAAATAACACCTATTTTTTCTTTAATACTGGGATTAAACTCAGGTTTTAGGGTTTTCTCAGTCTGATAAGTCCCTCCCTAATCACTTGTACAACTCTTTTTGTTTAGTATCAGTAGTGAGCTATGTTCTTTCAGGTTTTTAGTCTCTCCTCTCCTTGGGCACGAGGAGCTTTTAGCAATACTATTAGATACCAGCTGCAGAAACGGCAGGAACAGTTTTAAAAGGTGTTCTGAAAAACCAGAAGCCTCAAGTTTTCCCCCTGTACAATTCTGTAAGTTCCCAACAGAGCTACCCTTCCACAGAGAAAGCCCAGAGCTCCAAGCTGCTGGGCCTGTATGTGAGTTGAGGCACTAAAACTCAGAGTGGAAATGGAGGTTTGTGAGCAGAGCTCACAGTGCTGTCCTTCACAGGGAGGATAGAGCTGAGCTGGAATTCTGCTCGCTCTGAAAAACTCATTTATAAAGGGTTTTCTATGCCAGGCTGACAATGGTTTCTATTGCTGTTCCCTTTAGACAGGAAATTTGTGCCACTGACAATGAAACCTCTTGTTTTCTGCAAAATTAAAAAAAATAGTGCTGGGATTTGCCACTATTTGGACCCTGTTTTCCTGCTTCTTCCACTTGAATTCTCATGACAGAGGGCAGGATACTCTTACCAGGAGTTCTCAATTTCATGGTCAATTAAATCATTTGCTTTTCTGTCAGAAAAACTTCCACTGATGATTCCTATTTTGCTGTCTTGCTGCTATTTCATATCCAAACAAATCGAAGGAGTGAATTTTGAATGAACTGTTTGCTAGGTACAAGCAGTTCTGTCAGTCCCTGTTCTCCAGGAAGCTGGAATCCTCTTGGATGTGCAGCTGAGATGAGCTGCAGTCAAGGCTCACCCCATCCCTGGGGGATGTTCTGTGGTCCTTTCTCCTGTGAGGAGACAAAACGCAGCCTGGGACACTTGGCAACACTACAGATTAGTCAGGAAAAAAGAGGATAAATCCTACCCCTGAAGAACAAAATCTGGGGAGGAAGATGCTCCACAGCTCCTTAGCTGGGTTTTGTTCAGTATCAGTGTGTATTTCCAACAAAAATCTAGTGACTGTTACTGTTAGTGGTGGTTAAATGTTGGTGGGGAGCAGTGGGGGTGGCTCTGGGGTGGATTTGGGTTCAGGCTGTTTCCCCTGTCTGTAGGATGGTAACAAAGACCTGCATTAAGTGCAGTTCATCAGTTCGTAACCTTCCATGGGAGATAAAGCTCATCCTGTGCTTTTTAGGGTGACAGAAATCAGCCCCTTTTCTGTTCCAGTGAGTGACTCTGTGTTATCACTGCAGCAGGAGGGCCACGTGTCGGTGGGTTTATCACCTTT
Source organism: Nicator chloris (assembly GCA_013400495.1). NCBI lineage: Eukaryota > Metazoa > Chordata > Aves > Passeriformes > Pycnonotidae > Nicator > Nicator chloris. The sequence goes on from WAAE01015610.1 coordinate 3,304, forward strand.
CCGTGGCCATGTACCAATGTTTAGCCATCCTGCAAAGTCTCTCATTTACTTTGTCCATGGACAATGACTCCCCTGGCGTTGTTCATTCCTAAAGCATCCATGGGAACATCAGTGATGTCTTTCTAAAGAAACCCAGGTGGGAAAGTAGCCCAGAACAGACACTTTTCCCAGAGGCAGGATGGGCTCTCCCTGGGGAGCTGTTTTTGATGCTGGAAGGTTTGCTCATGGTTAAAACCCCATTCCCTGGAGCTCTGCCTCCTTTCCTCTCCCTGCAGGTGATGCTTCAGTCACATCCATAGGTGTGACAGCAGTAACAGGAAATACTCCAATAAAACAATAAATACTCCAGGAGGTGGATTTGGGGCAGCTTTAAAAGTACCTGAGCACATGAACCTTACGAGGTTTCTGGAGCGCCCGGCCCTGGAGGCAGCTCTGCACTTTAATCTCTCTCTTTCTTTTCACTANTGAGGTTTCTGGAGCACCCAGGCCTGGAGGCAGCTCTGCACTTTAATCTCTCTAAACATTTCTTTTCACTAAGGCAATAAAAAGTGTGAAATGAGGAGTTTGGGGCTTTGCAGCCTTGTGAGCGAGGAAAGGAATGTCCCGGTTCTGTCCTCACCTTGAACTGGGCAGCAGCTTTACAGTGTGTTCTCAAAGGGGAGAAGCTGCTGCTGGGCTCAGACAGGTGAGGTGATGGAACAAATCAGCAGCATCATGGACATCCTGGCTTGGGGATGGGAATCGCTGCTTCAAATGGGTCTGCCATCCCCTTTGGGGCCTCTTGCACTGNCTGTGAGTGAGGGAAGGAATGTCCAGGTTCTGCCCTCCCCTTTGGGGCCTCTTGCACTGCTGTGTCTCTGACACTGAAAACAAACTCCTGCACAGACTGACCTCATCATTCTGGACAGAGCCACTGCTGGCCTCTGGTCTCAGGGTGCTGCTGGTGTGAGGAGGGACAGGAATGTGCACGAAGGGAATGGCACAGGATCCCTGACACAGGAACAATTCATAACTTGTTCAAGCCCAAAGCTTGATGTCCAACCTCCAGCCCCTTCTCAGCTCCCCCAGAGCAGGGGATGAAGGGCTGGAACCTGGCCAGACTCTGCCTTTTCTGCCCCAAACGAGGTGCCTGAGCAAAGTTAGGGGTGCTCAGTGAGGAAACTCCACCTGGCTGCCAGGGAACACGAGCTGGATTGTGGTGGTTGATTTCTTTAATCAAGAACCTTTTACCACATTGACCAAATGTGAAATCTGAAAAGTTTGGGGGGGAAAAAATGGAGCAGCACTACAGAATGGGTGTTTTCCATGGAAGAACAGGAGTTCAGCCTGAGTGTTTATGGCTCTGAAAAGCAGCAGCTGCTTTGGTCAGAAAGCAACAGAATCGGGGCAGAGCCTTGGGCTTGTGAGGGTTCTTTTCCCACAAAGGAGCAAATCCTCTTGGCTGAAGGAGGTGTTCAAGGATGTTCCTGGAAGGAAAACAGTTCAGGTCAGTGCTTTGGCTCATGGAAAGAGTTTCCCATGTTACTGAACTAAGTCAATAACTCTTTTCCAGCTCTGTTTTACATTTTACACAACGCTACCTCTGAAACGTGACACCTCTTAAACACACACAGAAAATGTGAACTTAGGAATTTTTTTTAACCTTTTATAGGCAATAAATTATTCCCAACATGCATCCTTCAGTTTGTGCTTGGTTTTTGCTGAGTGTGAGCCACCACTTCGTTTTTATTTTAGTGCTGTTTTTTCTGTATTTGTGTTCATCACAATCGGTGGAGAAGGAAATAATGGGATATTAGGGAGAAAAGCTTAGCATATGTTAATGAGAGAAAATATTTCTGTTTAAAGCTGAAGGATGGTGGGGTGGCTGTGCTGGTTTTGGTGCAGTTACTGTGAGAAATGGGTATTATCCTTAATTCTGGTATTAATGATTGTTGGAACGTTGCTCAGTGCATCAGATGACTTAATCTGAGAGAGCAGTCAGTGATCTCAGCACTGTAAGGAAAAGGATTTTACACTTTGAGACATCACCGTTCATAAATACCTCTGGAGATTTTTGTTTCAGTTGTTTCCCCATTTTTGGCATAGCTTCATAGAGACCTTGTAGAAAGAGTTTTGAAGTGTTAAATGAAAATGGGTCAGTAACAAACTGTGGTCAAATGTAGATTGAGACCACGTTTGTATTCAAGTTTCATCTGAAAAGAGCTCCTTGAATTTCCCCCGTCACATTTCTCTCCCTGGAGTACAGGGGAAGGGTGTCAGGATGCACGAGGGGGATGGAGGGAATGAGGTACAAGGAGGCAGAAATGAAGGTTCTGGGTTTTAGTCAAGGAAATTTCAATAAACTAAAAGGTTTCTGTGCTGTGGAAAACAAGAGCTTCTGCTTTATCTGCAGATTTTGTGAAATACACTTCAAAAAGTCATTGGCAAATCCACTGAGTTGTGCTGGGGGAAAATTGTCTTCTCCAGTAGGAATTTTATAATTTCTGGGGTTATTTCTGGAATTACTGAGTGTGTGTGAACACACAGATGCAGATTTACAATGAGCACAGATACACTGAACTTGATCACAGTAGCTCTACAAAGGTATTTTAACTTGAAATGTTAATGGGACTCTTCTCAAATATATTTAATTTCCTCTTATTTTTGTCTTGCTGCATATCAATTGCATAGTTCTGAAAATTAGTCAAATACATCCATACAAATATGGTTTATTGTTTATGTCCTTGCTACTGGTAACTTTTAGGCTTGGAAATTTATGAAAATGCCCATAACAATGATATTTCTAAGTGATCTTGGCAAATAAACAAACTGCTGTATTTCTGAAGAGATAATGAATCTTCTACCATGATAATTCCTGCTTTATTTTCACTGTAGGAATCAGTTTCATTTAAAAAATAATCTGAAAATTTAAATATTATTGTATAACTTGGATGTTTTCCTTCACCTACAAAACAGGATAATTGATGATTTTAAATCTTTTATCATTTCCTTCTGGGCCAATTCCTTAAGCTTTGTAACCTGAGCGTATTCCTGAGTTTCTGTGTGAAAATCACTATTTATATTGCATTTTTATGATTTGTATCAGTACATGTAGCAAAGAAATTACTACAAACCTTCAACTGAAGTACCTCCACTATGGTCCAGGACACCTGATCTGAGCATTTGGAGTGCCAGATGCCTGGAGAAACAGTCCAGACGTTTGTATTGAGTTGGTTTTCTGTGTATATAAAGGGTATTTATAATCTTGTATTAACAGAGTCATCATTGGAAATGCTGATTTCCTGCTTTAGAAGCCTGCTCAGCTATTTTTATATAAAATGTCGGTCTTCGCCTTAATTTTTTTTTGGTGAAAAGTTGTGCCATAGATATTTTAACTTATCCACAGATCCTTTACAGAGTTTGCTTTGACTTATCTTAATTAATTATTTTTTCCCCAAATTGTCCTGATTTGTTTTCTCCTCCAAATGCATCTCAAGGTTGGTTTGCTTTCTTTTTTTTTTTTTGGAAGATCCCTTCATCCGCATGCTTTGGTAGCTCGAGTTTTTCCTCTGTAGTTTATTGTTTATGGTTTAGAAGAACCTTTTATTGAACCCCCCTGAAGTAATGCTTGTACAAATGTATTTAGGGTGGCCCAGATGGTCAGAGAAAAGGGCTATTTAGCATTGGTAAATTTGTCTACTGACTCAAGGATATTTTTCTACATCTGTCAAGTTTGGGACTATGGAGAAATGAAATAAAGGTGAACTAACTCCTTTTCCTATATGAACTTCTCAGTTTCTGTCTTTATTATGGCCTTGTAAATGTTCAGTTCTGTCCAGAGCAAAGAGAATTAAATCCACGTCACGGCCCAGCCCTAATTTTTCAGTTCCCACCATATAAATTAATTTATTATTTATGGAGTGGCTTTACAGAAATAGAATTTTATACAGGACTTGGAGCCCTCTGTCCCAGGAACGGTGAAATGTCCCTTCCCAAAGTGGGATTTGTGTCCAGTGGAGGCACTGCACACCCAGCACTGACCCAGCTCACTTCACCTGACGGGAGTTGAGCCGTGGGGCTTTTTTAAAGCTGTTTTTAAGCTAAATGTGAGCTCTTTTTGCTCTTTTCATCCCATCCCTTGGCATTTCCTAAGTTAAAAATCTCCAGAGCTTAAATCCCCGGGCCTCTGACCTCCGCCCCAATCCGCGTGGGTGGAAACTGGGGAAGTTGTTAGAGCTGATGCTTGGTGGCTTTGGGAGCAATTCCCGTGCTGAAAGAACAGCCCGGGTGTGCCGGGGAGCTCCCAGGGCGGTCCCACGGCCGAGGGACTGTGTTTCCATTTAATTCCAACCCCGGAATGGTGAAAGAAAGCCGGCAGGGACCGCACGGAAAAGGGCTTTGGTGCGGGGTGCATCCCGGGCTGGTGTCGGGCAGGGGTGCGGGAGCGAGGTGCAGCCGGATCCCGAAATTCCCGATCCCGCAATTCCCGAAATTCTCGCAATTCTTGGATCCCCCAATTTCCGGATCCCCCAATTCCCGGATCCCGCAATTCCCCATTCCGCAATTCCCCATCCCGCAATTCGCGATCCTGCAGTTCCCGAAATTCTCCCAATTCCTGGATCCCGCAATTCCCCATTCCGCAATTCCCCATCCCGCAATTCGCGATCCTGCAGTTCCCGAAATTCTCCCAATTCCCAGATCCCGCAATCCCCGATCCCGCAATTCCCGATCCCGATTCCCTTTGGTGGCAGAGGCCGGCAGTGGCGGTGTGGCCCCATCCTGCGGGCGCTACGGGCACAGGCTCACCGGGCTCCTCTCCTGCACTGCAGATTTGCATAATCCTGATTAATTAAACCCTCGACGCTCCAAAGTCGCCCGAACTCCGAGCTCAGCCCCCATGGCTGGAATTACGGCTGCAGAGAGGGAGAATAAAACCAGAGGGAGCATGGATGGAGAGGAGGTAAATCTGTCTGACCCTAAAGATTTATTAACAAATGTTCCTGGGACCCTGAACTCGGGTGGTCCTGAAAAGTTCGAGCCTGAACTTTTTGGGAAAAGTCCACGCGAGCCGGGTGGTGCTGCAGCTCCATTGCCACCTGGTGGCAAAAAAACCCCAGGAACTGGAGAAAAATGCCTTGAACTGTCCCCATATTTCATATTTCAGAATGAACAANCCCAGGAATTGGAGAAAAATGCTGTATTTCATATTTCAGAATGAACAACTATTTTGGTTTCAATGAAAAATAAAATTTAAAAATAAATCTGGAATTTAGTAAAGAGGAGACTGAGATCAGACTGAAGGTGCAGCCGTAAACCAGGAACATATTCCAGTTTAATTTTCCCACATGGATTTAGGTTTGGGGACACCAAAGCTGCTCCATGGGATGAGGTGATGTGTGACCAGCAGGGACAGCTGGGGTGGCCACTCCAGGTCCACGGTCCTGCTGCAAGGAGTAAGGGAAAGGGCCATGGGAGGAGAAAAAAAGAGGAGAAAAGCAGGTGTTTTCTGGTTATTTACTTGCAGGTGTTATTTTAGCGGGGAAGCAAGGGGGAGGAAAGAGCAAGAAATGTGAAAATTTTCAGACTTTACCTACTATTTGATCTTGCTTTTTGGTTATTTCTTGCTGGAAATCTGGAATAATCTTGGACTGTGTAGAATTTTTTCACTAGAAAAAGCTTATTTGACTTTTTTTGAAGGAAAAATTCTCCCCAGCCTCCAATCTTCCCTGGCAGTCTCCTCTTTTCTGTTAAATGTGAGATTTTCAATTGAAAGCCCTCAATCCTTTTTCTTCCAAAGGTTTTGGGCTCGGTCAAAATTCAGGGGAATTTGAAGTGAATTGGAAGGGGTCACCCAGCAGGTCCCACCCCCTTAAGGATGGACAGAGCAGGAGAGCAGCAGCCACACCAGGAGAGCCCATTTTGGGAAGGCCAAATCCTTGGAATGGCACCTGGGAACAGACACCCCATCAGATCAAAGACCATGGGTTAATTAACCTGAATTTAATGTTCTCTTAATCATTTAACAGTTGCAAACCCATTGCAACCAAACCCCCTCAGGCCTTCATTCCCATAATAGCAATAAATGGCTCACTGTGATCCAAACTATAAATAAATTTCATGAATTCTTCCAGAAATTGGATATTGAATAATTTCTTTATGCCCACATGTCTTTCCTGGTTTGCTTAATTCTGCCAAATATTTAGCTCAGCCTTCTCTTCTCTCAGCAACCCACACTCTCCCAGCTACATCATCCCATTTTTGGACCATTACTTAAAATTTCAGGCTTTTTACAGAGCCTGGCCAAGGAATCAAAACTGATCAGGGAGGAATTAAACAGATGAAGGTGTTCAGCTCCAGTGTGGGGATCAGGTCCTGGGCTCCTCACAAGACACCTGAACAGCCAAGCAGCAGGGTTTGAGCCCAGCCCAGTAATGCTGGCACAGGCTCCCTGGTTTAGCCCTTTTTTGGGAAAATTCCCACATTTGGGAATGTGTCTTTTGCCTAATCTAGGCCATGGGAACAGGATGGACACATTTCTGCATGTTCCACAACCACACTTCAGAAATATCTGATTTTCGGAGTTTCCGTTCCTTAAAATATTAATTAACCTAATTCTTTTTCATATGAAGTCCTGGGGTGTGGGGCTGAAAATGCCATTTCTTGCTGCCATGGGGGGCTGTGAGCTGCCTCGATGCTGCTACGATCTGTCTCCTCAGCAAGAACCAGGACTCACAATTTTCAGAGTAAGTGCTGCTGATGGCCCGAAGACAGGTGGAAAATATTGACAAAATAATGTCAGCAACTAGCAGTAAAACCCCCTTAATTTGTGCAAACATTCCCAGAGAAAGACTCCTATCACCTCTGTGGATTATTTTCAATTGGTTTTCCCCTCTTTAATTCAGCTGAAGAAGCTGAGATAAGATATGAAACCATTCTGTGCCCTCCCTGCTCCGTGCCCTGATGTGCCCTGTCCTGGGGCAGCGGAAGCAGCTGTGGCTCCCCGAGCCATTCCCTGCCGTGCTCCCAGCCCGGGGACAGGGACGGGGACAGAAACGGGTGGCAGTGCCAGCTGCTCACTGCTCCCACGCCAGAGCCATGTGTTGATTCACTCTGTAATTGATTTGGGCAACTCGAGGCAATCGGTTTGCAAGATACCACATCCTTCAGATATTTAAAACCCCTCTCTCTGGCAGTGCATTATATTTAAATGTCGATGGATGATCCGGGTGTGTATTTATAGCCACGCTCAGATGGGCTCTGGGAATGGGCCGTGGATGGCTGGGCAGGGAAGTGTGTGTGGCTGGAATTCTGAGGGGCCTGGGGCAGTGGCGTCACCCCAAAATCAACATCTCACCGTGGGTCAATGCATCACAGGTTCTGTTGGCTCCACCATGCTGGGGTTCCGTGCGGCTCCAATTAACAGCCAGGCCATGAGCAGTAATTAGAGACTGATTTCAGATTTTCCCTCACAAGAGTGATTGCAGATTTCCCACCCAGGGGCAGTGGCTGGTCCAGCCATGTGAGGGACATTGTGTTTGCTGTTCCTGTCATTCCTCGCTGTCACCTCCCCACCTCCACCCCACTGCCATGGCTCACACAGGAATCACTCCCTTCCAGAAGTGAATGTTGGCTTCCTGGATAAAGGGAAGAAGAGAGAGGAAGCTGCTGTGATCTCACTCTGGATGTTCAGGGGAAAAAAAAAAAAAAAAAAAAAGGAATATTGGTGGTTAAATCAATTGAGAATTATGAGACCTGGAGCTGCACACACAACTTGTGAGCTCAGGGTTTCCATGCTGGAAAGAAAACTCATGTACGTAGAAGAGGGGACAGCTATGAAGCAGGCAGGAGAGGCAGAGATGACCTGGGAGGTGGATGGGGACAGGGACACACAGGCACAGGTCACCCCGTCCTGGAGTGGCTCTGCAGGTGCAGCTCTGAGCAGGAAGTGCCTGGAGAAGCAGAGTTCCCAAACTCCTGCTTTGGGCTTCTCCAGCAAGAGGAACACTTACCCAAATCCCAAAGCCTGGCATGAGCCCAACCTCAGCAATGCAGAGCTTTCCTTGTTTTAACCCAAAATAAATACAATAAGGATGTAAAATACACTAAGGACGGAGATAAAACAAAGGCTTGGATTTGTGGCCTCCCACCTCTGCCACCATCATGGTTTGGACTTAAAGGAGGGATCCAAGATCCGGGATCACACGTCAGCCAAAGGCTGGACTCGATGACCTCAGAGCTCTTTTCCAGCCTAGAGGATTCTGTGAAATGTTCCTTTTATCCATCCCTTGGGCGTGTGTAGCCTCAGGAGGCCACAGCAGGAAGGGAACAGGACCAATCCCGCTTGGAACTGCAGGTAACTGAGTTAAACTGAGACACAAAGGGTCCGTGCACGATGGAGAAAGGGAAACAGGTAAAACAAGGAGAGTTGGGAATGCCCAGGGTGCCAGCCATGGACTTCCAGGTCCTGGGGGAGAGAGGAAAGGCAGCTGGGAATGGGAGCAGAACACAACAACGTGCTGAGGTGTGAGGGGCTGGCCCTGGCTGACCCTTCAGAAGGCTCAGAGCAGTCACCTGAAGAGGATGGTGTCACCTGGTGTCACCTGGTGTCACCCAGTGTCACCCAGGCGGGGCTTGGCCCGGGCTCAGGGGGAACAGCTCCCGGGAAGTGGCGCGGGGCGGGATGTGAGAGCGCTGACGGCGCTGCCTGTGGGAGTAGCTGTGGGCTGGGATGACGGGTGATTTTTGGCTCAATAAGGAAAAAAAATAAAACCCAACCTTTTTTTGTTTGCTTCAAGCCTCACTATGAGCTTCATATTGTGGACTTTTCACTGGAATGTTTTAGGACTGGAAGGCACACAAGGAAAGGAAAATCCGTGCGCAAAATAATGGTTTGTATTAAAAGCAGTGTAGTAATAAGCAAAACTTAAAATACAATCCATTAGAAAATCCCCTGCTTAAGGGATTTTAAAAGCTGTTTTTACCCTTATCTATTAATAATGCTGAGGGTTTTTTTTTTCATATCCTAAAGGTTTTACAGTGACAAGTATTTTTGCTGGAAGTATGTCGCACTGCCACACTAAATGCACCACACGGACTCTGACATGAGTTCAACCAAGAGGACTAACTTTATTACATCACTGACTCCATTATATAGTATAGCAAACAGACCAGTATGATTGGCAAGCAAGGTCAACACCTCTCCAATCACACTGGTCAAGACAGGTGTCCCTCAAAAGAACTCCTCCCCCATGAAAGAATGTAAACATNGGGGATTTTAAAAGCTGTTTTTATCCTTATCTACTAATAATGCTGAGTTATTTATTTTTTTCATATCCTAAAGGTTCTACAATGACAAGTATTTTTGCTGGAAGTATTTCTTAGTTCAATGTATGAGAGCTTGAAGAGATCCCACTCATGCTCTGGATAAACTGAGTCATTCCAGCTTTCTCATGCCATGATCTGACCTTTGATAACTTTAATTTACACTTTTTGGGTGACTCCTTGAACTGCTTCGTCATTTACAATATAACCATTGAGGCTTATAACTGTGCTTAGGGCTGATCAGCCTGCTGGTCATTGAGGGGTTAAGGACACCTGTAAAAGTTCAGACCATGATTTCCAGCTCAAAAATATCCTGAGGGAGGAGGGAAAGGCATCCTTGGGAGGTGTCAATAGGACACAGAATGGGTTGGGGTGGGAGGGACCTCAAAGCCCATCCAGCCCCAACCCCTTGCCATGGGCAGGGACGCCTTCCACTAGCCCAGGTTGCTCCAAGCCCTGTCCAAACTGGCCTTGGACCCTTCCAGGGATCCAGGGGGATCCACAGCTTCTCTGGGCACCCTGTGCCAGGGCCTTCCCACCCTCAGAGGGAAGAATTTTTTGCTAATATTGTATCTAACCCTGCCCTCTGGCAGCTTGAANGATAATATCCCGTCTAACCCTGCCCTCTGGCAGCTTGAAGCCATATCCCCCTGTCCTGGCACTCCAGGCCCTTGGAAATAGTCTGTCTCCCCCTTCCCTGTTGGCTCCCTTCAGGCACTGGAAGGCTACACTGAGGTCTCTTCTCCAGGCTGAACAATCCCAATTCTCCCAGCCTTTCCTTGCTCCATCCCTCTGATCATCCTGGTGCCTCCTCTGGAATATTTCAGTCCTGCCAAACTGCAATGCCATCGCAGTTGTTCTGGCAGGTGCTTTTCCCAAGGAGCCCCCAGCCTGTGTGAATTCCTCACCCATTCCGTGGCCGTGCCAGGAATGGGAGCAGCAGCCAAGGTGTCTGCAGGGGAGCTCTCCCTGTTTTCCAGCTGTAGGGAGCAGAATGAATCAGAGGTGTCATTGTGACAAGCCAAGAGCTCTGAAAAAGCACTCCCAGAGTCTCCAAGCGAATTTGGAGGAAGCCAGAACCACGGGGCTGGAGTTAAACAAACCAGCAGACAAACAGGGAATGACAATTTTGGGCTCCCCGGAGCTTTCCGCAGCTCTTGGTGGGTTCAGCAGATCCATCAGAGTGGCACGAAGGGAGTCAGAGGGAAATGCTGAGCAATCACTGTGGCACTTTATGGAGGAAAAAAATCCTTCATGGAGAAAATATTTATGGCAAAATGTTCTGTACAGAAAATTGATACCATGTGTTTATCCCATTAAAATTTTATCTAAGGGGGTCTGGGGTCTCCTGCTGGTTCTGTGCTCAGGTAATCATCTCCCTCACTCAAAAATGCCATTAACTGAGTCCATTGGGTGCAAAAAAAATGCCATTAATTGAATCCATTTGGTCCACTGGGTCCAAAAAAATGCCATTAATTGATATAAAATGGGTTCATAGTTTTATTTGTAGCGTTAATACAGATGGAATCATCTCTGACTGAAAACATCTTCCACCTAGAGTGCTAAATAACCAATATTAATAGCTAGGTGCAACATAAAATACTTTATAACTGTCTTATTAAAATGCATTAAGGAATGAGGACTTTGTCATAACGGAAGGAATACGTTATTTCTGTTGCTGCAAGCTTAATGATTGTGCTTAATCACCCATTGTTTGGTGATTGAAAATTTGGAAAGGTGTTTTAATTTAAATTTTGAAGAGTTCACGTGCTTCTGAAAGGCATTGTTGGAAGGCAGTTGTGGCACTCACAAAGGCACAATTTCTCAGTAAATACAAGTTGCTGCTCCCCCAGCCACACGCTGACTCAAGCCGTCACTGCTGGGCTCAGGGACAATTTTAGATATCATTTAACAAGGCTGACTTCCTTCTTAGAGTTAATTTGAACTTCAGCCCTTGATCATCTGCCTCTGTTTATGTGCAGTTG
>WAAE01015614.1:0-49758 GCA_013400495.1 Nicator chloris
AAACTAATATTTGGATTTGTATCTACCATTTCCCACACCTTGCTTTCTAAAATAGGCATATAATCCAGTATAAAGGGAATTTTGAATTTTCCTTTTGTTTATCTGTTTGCAAAAGAAGCAGGGAGGTAAAATGGAAGAGATAGGCATGTTTAGCTACTATTGGATAATTATTAAGGGAAAATCATCCTTCTATTAGAATTGGGGGGGTGCAGATGGGGTGGTTTGGTTTGGAGGGTTTTTTTTGTTCCCTAAAAAATTAGGAATGCACTTTATGAAGGACTAGAATACTATGTATTTACACAGCCTGCAAATGCATAAGCAAGTTACTAGACCTTTCTCTACAAGGATAAACCCCTGCCTTAATTATATATTACTTGTTGCACTAATAATTCAAAAAGCAGAACTTAGAACTTGTTACAGAGGCAGCAAAATACTAGCCTAAATTTTTGCAGATGTTTTTCAGTTTTATTTATTAGTTCTAAAGTAATTCACTCTTTGAAATTTCCCTTTTCTGTTCCCCTGTTTAAATTTATTTGGCATATGCAAGGCTATGGTGTCCCTGAAAAAAATTTTGGAAAAGTCGCAGGTTTGTATCAGATTCCATTGAAAAGTATGTAAAAAGGGAATCTATTGACAGAGCTCTAGGAATTTACTGTCTTTCTATACAGCATTGAATTGTCAAAAACCAGACTCCAAAATGGATTCCCACATAAATTCAAGTGAGTTCAAAAAGGAAGCTTGCAGAAAACTTGTTTCTTAATTTACCATGACAGAAAACATAACTACTTTTCCTTATGAATATTTAAAATTTTATTTTCAAACATTTAAGTTTTGAAGTAATTAAATATAAATGCAATGTAAGCTTGTCTTCTTAACTTCCTCAAAAAACACTACCGTCAATTAAAAGCCTTTTTTTTTTCCCAGGTTAAAAATGCTTATTTTTCCTCCTGTGCCAGTTCCAAAGATTAAAGGGATTGACCCAGATCTTTTGAAGGTAATATTGAACTCTAAAATGTACAGTGAGAATCTTTGTAGTAGTAGCAGATGACAACTGTTGTCCCAAGCAGAAAAATTTTGTAGAAGAATATTCTGACATCTGAGGAGTTGCCATAGAATTAGTTTGCATAAAATAATTTTGAATCCCTTTGTAATTATTGCACAACTACAGTCACCTTAACATAAGTTAACACCATAAAAAGGACAAGCATTTCTAATAATTTCTTTATAAAATTCTTTTTAATTTGCTTTGTAGAAAGGAAAGCTAGATGAAGTGAATTCCATCTTAGCCTGCCATGACAACTACAAGACACAGCTATACAGTGATGACTCGTGGGTTGAGTTTATTGAGCTGGACATAGAAGACCCTGATGAAAAGAACAGAGCCTCAGACACTGACAGACTCCTGAGTGAAGATCATCTGAAATCTCACAGTTGCTTGGGAGCGAAGGATGATGATTCTGGACGGGCCAGTTGTTGCGAACCAGATATTCCAGAGACAGACTTCAGTGCAAGTGACACGTGTGATGCCACTTCTGATAGTGATCAGTTCAAAAAGGCTACTGAAAAAGAAGAAGATCTATTGTGCCTTGACAGACAAGATAATGATGAGTCACTTCCAAACCTTGCCAACACAGACCCGCAACACCAGCATAGGAATACTCAGTCTGAAAACAGCAATGTGTGGGCACCCTTTGGAGACAGCGTTGAGTCACCCCGTCCGTCAGTCCATCCCCAGATAAGCAACCAGAATTCACTGACAAGTACTGACTTTTACGCTCAAGTGAGTGATATTACTCCAGCAGGCAGGGTTGTACTTTCACCAGGGCAGAAATCCAAGTTGGGGAGAGCACAGCATGAAGGCTGCATAGAACAAAACTTCACCATGGACAACACCTATTTCTGTGAGGCAGATGTGAAAAAATGCATTGCTGTGACTTCCCATGAAGAGAATGAGCCACAAGTTCAGGATCAAGGCTATAATGAAGATGGTTACTTCACCACAGAGAGCCTTACCACTACTGTTGCCAATCTTGGAGCTTCAACAGCAGCACCCCCCAGTTCAGAGATGCCTGTCGCAGACTATACGTCAATCCACATCGTTCAGTCTCCACAAGGCCTTGTGCTCAACGCTACTGCGCTGCCGGTGCCAGACAAGGAATTCAACGTGTCTTGTGGTTATGTGAGCACAGACCAGCTGAACAAAATCATGCCATAGCTCGTTTTTGACTAGGTGTGTGTAGTGTTTCACAGCAGAGAGTCAGTTTTGAGCTTGTATGCTGAAACCAAAATGAAGTCTAAAAGTTTTTCGTGGTTCCTATAATTTTATCTGAAATGTTGCAGCGTAAAATATACATCAAAATAGTCCTATTGTGTTCTGTAAATATTATCTATTAATTTGTCTTGAGGCTGTTTTGTCTTGTTATTGTGGGTGTTGATTTTTGTGAAATTAAACATTGAAATTACTGTTTAGTGTAGAGTAAATTGTGCATTTTGATAAAGCTAAAAATCAGGTGGTTTAAAGTGTAAGAATTTAGAAAAAACTGCTGTTGGCAGAAATCTTTATATCAGTAATTGGGAACTGATCATATAAGTGAAAACACAAAAGTAGCCTGACTAAATAACACATCTGTTTTGATTTATATAAATTGGTAAAATGTATTTTAATACTTTGGTCAAAAACCATAAATATTTTCTATTATACTAAGTACTGTAGTTCAATTATGGTGACCCATTTATGTAACGTAATTGCTGCAATCCTAGAAAGGAGTTTTCTGGTTTTTAAAATTTTGCTCACAGCTAAAAGAAAAAATAGATTTTTACAGAGCCATTTTATACCTCCAAAGAAACCTATAGAAAATTCTGAAATATTGTAGGAACTTAAAAGTAACTGATTCTATTACCTTCTTATGGTAACTAGTATAGAAATATACGTGTAATTTAAAGTTCTGTGTAAAACTTGAAAATATACAGCATACTTGGGCAAATTATTCTGTTCTTCATCGAATTCTAGTTAATGCTAATAATAATAATACACTTTTTAGAACCAAAATCTTGTTGGCCACAGTATTAAGTACTGTGCAACTAAACTTTCACTGAAAATTTTTGAGAGCACGTGAATAAGCTCTGATAACTTAGCAGCATAGTATCTTCATATTTGACCAACTTCTGAAGCCCTTCCAGAGCCAAAGGTATCACTACATTTATTAGTCTGTGCCACATAAAGTCTTTATTAAAAAAAAATAAATTAAGGACTTCAGAAGTTAGCCAGCAGTCAATTTTTAAAGATATAACAGGATTAAAATACTTCAGTGGAACAAGGGGATCAAGTGCAGTATTGTTCAAACGTGGTTTTCATTTTTGCAGCCTAACAGCATCTCCTCTGACCATGTTAGGCAGCCTTTCAGAAGGAACAGAGAGAAAACTGAAATTCAGTGGGGAAGCTCTCTGTTCTTGCATATGTTAAGAACCTGATAGAGCTTTGCAATTAATTGTTACTTTTTCAGGAGTTACCTTCCTAGGCCATGGTTTCATCACAGCAGGGTTCTTAGAAAGCAAATAGGAACATTCATTTCTTTACTCTGACCTGAAGTGTATGATGTGCAGCAAATTCAGGTCTTGCTTATGATGTCTACAACTGAACTCACTGATGCTCTTTTTGTGACCAAGTGCTACATAACTGGGCCCAACTACTGGGTGGGATTTTTAAGTTTAGCACGTACTTTATGGTAAATGTGCATTAGATATTCTGCTAATTTGCTGCTATAATTTTCTAACAGCTACATTATTTAGTTTCATATAAAATTTCTTAGATGATAGACACTAATGCAAGTAGTGCCTATGTGTGTGTTTGAAAGAAGTTTCTTACTCTGTTTCTATTGCCAAAAATAGTTAAATACCTCAGTCAAACTCAGAATGTCATTTTGGTACTTTACTGGTCACACAAGCCATGATATGCCCGTCAGATGTGTCTTTCAGTTTCTATTTAACTTTCTCTATGTTAGTGTTTCGTTTGTTTTTCTCAAAGTTTAATAAATGTATTGTCTTTCATCTGTCTGGACACAATGTGGTTTTTTGCAGATAATTTTTTTTTTAGTGGAAAATAAGAGATTTTATTTGGAGAAATCAAATACTTCTCATAGAATAAAGCATAAAGCCACTTTCCTTAGAATAGAAACAATGCCTTATGTGATCAGCGTTTTCACTAATGGATGTGTATGGAGAGACAGGACGTTGCACCAAAGGCTGGCCAAGATGTGTTACCAGTTTAGCTGGTCCATTTATGTGCTGCTGGAACGTCTTGTGATTGGCAGGCTGGTCCCCAGCCTGTACTGGTGCATGGGTTTATTCTTCCCCATATTCAGCTTCAGGACCCTGCATTTCCCTTTGCTGAACTTCATGAGGTTCCTCTCCACTCAACTCTCCAGCCTGTTCAGGTCTCACACAGCCTCCTGGTGTATCAACCACTGCTCCCAGTCCTGGGCCATCCACCAACTTGTCCCTTCACCCAGGTCACTGATCAGTAAGCTGAACAAGACTGGACCCAGAACTGACCCCTGGGGAACACCACTGATTACAGGCCTCCAACTGCACTCTGCACTGCTGAGCACAACCCTCTGAGCTCTGCCAGTCAATTCTCAACCCACCTCATTGTCCTGTGCTTCCTGAGCTTCCTGTGAGGATGTTATGGGAGACAGTGTTAAAAAAGCCTTGCAGAAATCCAGGTAGACAACATCCACTGCTCTCCCCTCATCTATCCAGCCAAGCATGACATAATAGAAGGCTTTTTTATTCCTTATGCTGCATAAAATGGTCTACAAGCATTCCAGGGAGGTAACTGGGCAGGCAGGTCTCCCAGGAGGAGTGCAAGAGAATTACCACAACCACACACACAGCCTTGCCTTGAGGTGGCTGACCTTTTGATTCTTACCTTTGAAGGCAGCCAGTGAACATTTGTCACTGCTCTGGTTGGCCTGGTCTGTTTCCTAATTGGTGCAATGGTGTGAGCTTGCCATTTTGGATCCCACTCCCAAAGTCCTTCACTTTAAAGCCCACCTCAAACACATTGGCCAGCCTGCATGGAAACTGCCTGCACGCATTCCCTTTCTTAGAATGACACCTTGTTCATAGATTATCTGGCAGTTTAATTTGTTCTAATATCTCTATTCAGAAGCCATGTTGGTTCTCATAAGCAAGGACTCAAGTTCCTCTGCTGGGTGTCTCTTGGTTTCACTAAGAAGCCACCTTGGTTTAGAAAAGTTTGGATTTGAGCTTCTTTTTATCCATCAAAGACAATGTAAATTTCCAAGGCTTAGTGTGACAAGAAAACAGCATCATCTGTACCTGTTTCCATTAAGAGAAGAAATAATTTTGTCAAACATAAGGACTTGCATTACTATTCTTTACTACTTAGGGTGCAGTATTTTTTCTGACTTACGATACAGGAAGTGAGATCAGCAGATTATGAAAGCTGTTCAATCTGAATGAAAATTAACATTATCAAAGGTATATTTTCTATTTAAAAATGAAGAATTAAAGAAGAGTTGAGTGCTCTTTAGACCTGCCATGATTTTAGAAACGCTTCAATTTAATGATGACAGTCTCCATTAGGAACACTTTACAGTCATTTAAAGCTTAGTATGTACAATTACATATGCATCAGCATAGTTGTAAGAATGGGAAGTAATTCTCTGGTTCAAGGAGAAACTTCAAACCATACGACATTTAGCCACAAGCAATTTTTTTTCCTGCATTGAGATTTGCTATCTCAGGGGCTAATACCAGACAAAAAAACAGGAGTGCCTACTGCAGACTACCTGATCTGAGAGGAAAAGGATGAAAATGTTTGGAGCATGATACTATTTTTATTAAAGAAGAAATACCAACTTGAGTGGTGGGAAAAGAAGTAAACTACAGAATCTTAGTTTTGCAATGCCAATTTTTCAGTCTAACTCAGAATATCTGTTTCACCGAGATGGTGGAATTGGTAAGAATTCAATCAGCTTTTATAATCAATTGACTTTGAGGAGATACATGTGGATATAGTTCTCTCTTGGAACTGACTCTGTCTAAATGTAATTTAGCAGTACAAATTTTTCTCTCTGACTAATCATTATTAATTGCACACACAGGCAGTGCTTTAACTGCCATAGAAACCATGCCTTCAGGCCACAGAGAAGCAAGATGTAGTCCGAATGCATTTCTGTGATTAGTATATTACTTAAACATTCTGGCATAACTGTATTGAGCAAGTGCTTCCTTATCTTCTCTAATCAGGGCTATTAGAGAAGGTAACATTCAGAAGCAGAAGAGAAACTGTACCAGCAGTGTCAGAGAAACAGGCACAGCAGAGCAGCTGCCAGCAGTCAGCATGATAAGCAGATGCAGTTATCAAAATCGATGCATCTAGTAAACTGGCATGCTGTTTGACAGGTTTAATTTTTTATCATATACTATTTGGTATTTCTTTTGCATAATATAAGCCTCTTTATCCTAGTATATGAAAATTAGCTGACAAATGATACATTAGCTTCCTGAAATGAGTCTGAGAAAGCAGATCATCCCATATCAAGTCATAATTTGTGACAGAACATAGGTGAACTCCCCTCCTCAACACTGGAAGAAATAAAAGTCTACCGAAGGCTTAGTGGGAGTAAAAGCAAAGTTGAAGAGCTTATGCTTACAATTTTCTATAGTTTCCCATCACGATGCTACAAATGATGCTTCCACTACTGTCCCTGGTCTGCTTTTGACTTCATACTGAAGGAAATGAAATATGTTCCATAACAGACACCTGAGACCTAGACATGCCAGGAAACTTTTTTTTTTTTCAGTAGTAACTTCAACAATTTTTAAAATTATTTTATATATTATTTCCCCTGAATACAAAATGTTTGCAATATCATTACTAGAATGATGTAAACTGTAGGACAATACAGTGTCAGTTAACTTCCTTACACTAAAACTTTTCAGATGTATTTCCCAGCAGCTATCTGTGTAGCATGTACAGTGCTACAGTCTCAAGTTACAGAGGAAATACCAACCTTGCCCTTCTGAATGAAAAACTTCAGGAACTGATTCTGTGAGCACGCTAAATGTACTTTCCTCGGAAGAGTAAAGCTCAGGCTTGGACATTTACTAAAGACAACATGATTTCTACCTAAAACTGTGCTACCAAATGAGTAGGTCCAACCCTTCTTCAACAGACATCTGAGCACAGTATGGTTGTTACCCAGAGATCATTATGAGCATCCTATCCTCCACCTGTGGCCTAGCTGTGTGGGGTTCCCTAAGCCAAGCTTTTAGCTTTGTGGCAGAATTACTTCTTTCTCGCAGCATATTTTTGGTGGAATGAGAAAGATTTACTAGTGCCCTGAAATGCCATGAAAATTTTAAGTGACATTCTCTGAGCCAAATTACTGCTGGAACACTGTGCAACTCTAGACAAGCTTCTGTGTTAACTGCAATTAAATTTGTAAACCTACTGTGTTTGAACGTGCAAAATTTTACTCAGTTGGGGTTCATACACTTTGTAGTCACAGTCAGGTACCAAGAACAGACTAGCCAAAGAATGACCTATTTTATGAAAAGCTCCAAGGACACATGGTCTCTTGCTTTTATAGTAGAAATAATGGCAAAGTTCTGTCACTTTCTTTTGAATGTGGTTAGTATTAATTAGCTGATCTCTACTAATCACCAATCAATTACATCAACCTTCTGAATTTACTTTGTTGAGGAATGTATTAAATGACTATTTAAAAGCAAAATGCATGCTTTCAGCTCGGCACTGAAATTGAGCACTGTCAAAAACAGAAATACAATAGACGTGCCTTTACAGATTATATTTCTGATTCCACAGGTAATGATGTAGTAAATGATGCACAAGGCACAAGTATTCTTTTCTCACAAGACTCCCCCAGCTGTTTAACTTCCACAGGAGAAGGACTAATAGTCAATGGAGGGAAAAGTAAGAAAACATAGAAAATACTGTCCAAATGGACAGCTTCAGATAGGATCAGTAAGAGAAGATTTGATAATCGCTAGAAAAGGTACTCCCTAACAAAACATCCTATGGTGTAAGGTTAGAACATCGTAGGCTTAAACCCTGTTTCAGGCACTCACTTTAGAGTTGGTGATCCTTCTGGGTGCCTTCCAGCTCAGAATATTCTGTGATTTCAGAGAAATGTATTTCAGATAATATGCTCCTTGCCAGACGTTTGCACGGTTTAAACACTCACTACCACTGGTTTTTTAGGTGTAAAGGAAAACTAGGTCAGAAGTTCAGCATTAGTTTAAAAGTACAAGAGATCCAGAATTACAAATAAATTTTAAGAATATAATTGTTATATTTGTCCTTTAAGTTGAAATTATAATAGTTTGACCCATCAGCATTCAACAGAAAGATAAATCCAATGTAGATGGGAAAGCACAGGAATACATGTGAGATTACTTAGAAAGTAATCATGAGGGGCTTTTTTCCTCTTGGAAACAGCACATACCAGTCTATGCAACAAAGCACTGGAACAGGCTACCTTCAGTCCATATGGCTAAGTATTTTGAGTTACGCTGCAGATGAACACAGGCTATTCCAGACAAAGATGTGTAGACTGCAAGATACCGTGAGCTAGTTTGCCATCTGTAGTAATTTTGCAAGTTATTTCTCAAACCAAACCAAAGCCATTTTACACTGAGCATGTAGTACAGCTCACACAGAAGATTGTGTGGGTTTTCACGGATTCACGGAGTGATACACATTTCAGGATATTTCATTTGCCATTTAGCTAGTGTTTACCTTCCCGTTTTTTTGTTTTTTTTTTTTAGTTCATACTGCATCACAGAACATTCCTGTTAAAACTGCAAGGTATGGGATTCATATAAGGAACACTAGAAATTTACTGCTTACCAGTCTCCTGTTTGAAAAAATCAAACTTTTATTTTGAAACATACCATAATCACTAATGCTAAACCTTTTTTTTTTTCAATTACTGAAGTTATAAAGCAAAGATTAGGTCATCCTTTGACAAGCAAAAAGGTACAAGAATGGAAGGAAAAATACTTTGTGAACTGGAATTTCTCTTCTGTTTCTGAAGAAAATAACAGCTAAAACACATGCTGAAAGTGAACATTTTTTCCCCCTTAAGACTTCCACCCCAATACTTAGGGAACAAACATGAAATCAACTATTTTTCAAGGTGATTTTAATGGCTACAGGTACTGTTTTAGCAGGTATATTTGGTCATACATATATATATTTATTTATGTATTTATCTATTTAAATATGTTCTACTATATTACTCTACTTAATAATGTGGTGGTTTGACCCTGGCTGGATGCCAGGTACCTACCAAAGCTGCTCTATCACTCCCCTCTGCAACTGGACAGGGGAGGATAAAGGTGTGACAAAAGGTTCATGACTTGAAATAAAAACAGAGAGAGATCACTCAATTATCACAGGCAATACAGACTCAACTTGGGGGAAATAGATTGAATTTATTACAAATCAGAAACAGGGCAGGATAATGAGAAGTAAAACAAATCTTGAAAACACTGTCCACCCACATCTCCCTCCTTTCCCAATTCTACTTCCTCCCCACCAGCAGTGCAGGGAGACAGGAATGAGACTTATGGTCACTTCACTGCATGTTGTTCCTGCTCCTGCTCAGGGAGAAGAGTCCTTCCCCTGCTTCAGCATGGGGTCTCCCATGGGAGACAGCTCTCCACTAAGTTCTCCAGTGGCAGTCCTTCCCATGAGCTGCAGTTTTTCATGAACTTTGAACCCTTCAAGAACAGCTTGCTGTCGTGTGGGTCCCTCAAAGGGTCATAGGTCCTATCAGCAAACCTGCCACAGCATGCCAGGAGCTTTCCCCAGCATGGACTTCCCACAGGGTCACAGCCTTCCTCCGGGCACCCACCTGCTCTGGCATTGACCCCCATGGGGCACAGCTGCCTCACCAGGGTCTCAGCACAGGCTGCAAGGGAATCTCTGCTCCAGTGCCTGAAGCCCCTCCTGCCCCTCCTTCTGCACTAACCTTGGTGTCTGCAGAGCTGTTCCTCTCACATATTCTCACTCCTCTCTTCTCTGAGCACAATTACAACTGCACAGTAACATTTTTTCTTTTTTAAATACACTATCACAGAGGTGGTTGTACTGTCCCTGATGGAATTGGCCTTGGCCAGCGGTGAGTCTGTCTTGGAACCCGCTGGCACTGGCTCTGCCAGACATGGGGAAGGTTTCTGGCAGCATTTCAAAGTCACTCCTGTAGCTCTCCCTGCTCTTCCGCTGCTACCCAAACTTGGCCATTCAAACCCAATACAAATAATCATGTATTTATATGTATTTTGTGTATATTTCTGCTTTCATTCTTTAGACAAATATAAACATTTTGGAGAATGCAATAGAAATGGGTACTTATATACCAACTATCCTTTCTGACAGCTTTCATCTCCTAAACCAGAAAAACAAATTCTTTTGTCAAAAGGAATATAACATGTCAAACAGGACGTTGATGCCCCAGATGCATGGGAGTACAATTTATACTCCCATCTTATTAAGCTACTCTGCAGTCTGACACTAAAGTCAATCTGATACTCTACTAACTGGGATGAGTGCTCTGGCACTCTAGAGCAGGTTAAAACCTATGCTCTTCCTTCCATGTGCTCTTTAGAAAAACACAAAACGAATAATTTTGTAAACTGAGTTGAATCTTGCAAAGCTTAACTCTGTGAAGGACTCTGACACATCCATTTGAGATGGCTGAGGTTGTACAGAAGGCTGTTAAAGACCATCAAAATGGCATAAAGATCACTAAAACACTGCTCAAGCCCATGTCTAACCATGAGATTTTAAATGTCCATAAATGATGCTGTTTGTGAGAAACAGAATAAGAAACAGTGTCCTGTCACAAGTCTCTGGTGCAGCAGTTTCTCTTACAGAGATGTTCACAATGGCAGTGTTTTACATATGTGTTAGAAACTCTCTGTAGGTTGCAGTATCCATCATCAGCTACCTGCTGCTTGCCTGCCTAATACACACTGGATGTCAAACATTTTTTCAGTGAACACCAGACTCTTGCATTGTCTTGCACAAGAAGTTACTACCCTATAAAAGGACAAAAAAAGTAGAATGAACCCTAAACGAGCTATCGATAAAAATCTCATCTTTTGGAAGCATGCAGTGTTAAACTGCTTATTTTAGCAGCAATATTTTAAAAGCTAAAACAAAAGAATATTTGCTGACTGTTAAATCTTTTACAAGCTAAATGTTCTACCCCTGGCTTATAGACTTCATTCCATGTACTTCTGTGTCATAATCTATCAAACATTTTTCCCTCAATGTCTATTTTCTGCATTTTCCCCCAGTCTGGTCCTAGTAATCACCTTCGCAGAGGTCAAATGACATAGTTACATATGGGTCATTTAGCATAGCATTATTACAACAACAACATGTGGACGCTGGGTAGCCTTTTTGTCTAATCATAAGAATTGGATTTTAGTCCTCACTTCCTGTCTTCCTATGAATGTAATCCATACAATAAAACTACAGCTAAATAACACAAAAAACAGTCTGTGCAATACAGTGCGGTTTACTGCCCAGTAAAAGGCTCACTACTCAAGATTTTGGGGCGGTTTTCTCTCTGTAGTAACCAACGGTGACTGCACTTTTTTTCTAGGGCTAAGAAGAACAGATTGCTATGATTAACAATTTTATTAACTTTAATTACAATATTTCAATTATAATTTTTTGAAAGTACCAAAACCTCTTGAAAAATATGTGCAATTTACAAGGACAACTGCAACTGTGAAACAGGTTTTGTAAAAATTGGTATGTGAAGCAGGGAAAGTGAGCTAGAAAACATGAGTAGCATGTACCAAGTTCCCTAGGTACCTCTTTCTCTATTAATATCTGTCCATGACACATTTGGCGCTGTGTAATTTCCCCACTCATATCTCAGCTGCAGACCTTCTATCCATAAAAATTATTTTCATCAATTTGCCTAGTCAATGTCCCAATGGACACAACCAACCCACAGCTGTTCTTATAAAAGAGCTGCCTGCAAAACAGCATTTGTGACTGTGACTGGCAGGTTGTTATTTCTCTGTATGTTTGCAGGCATAAAAGGTCCTGCATGCACCCACATCTTCTGATTTGCACAGCAGACAGTTCTGCTCGTGGGGACAGCACCAAAAAGTATTCCAGATTTAACATCTTCCCTCTCTATTACACACAAAACCAGGTCATCTGAGAAAGCTATGGAGTATTTAGCATTTTGGACAAGTCCATTTATACTCTAGAATCTCAGAAGATAAGGGTCTATGTCTCAATGTGTATGTCTCAAACACGGATAGCTGGATGGCTGTGGAGCCAAGAAAGGACTGCTGGTAATAACAGACAAGAATTGTTGATAATAACCGATGATTGTTGGTACTAACACCGTTTGAGAAAGAACAAGATGTGCCTGGAGAAGGGGGTATACAGGATACAGCAGCGCTTTTCAAGGACAAACGTTGTTGCCGTTTCTGGAGTACAACCTAGCACAGCGCAAGTGCAGGAATGAAGCCAAGAAGAGGGCATGGACTAGGGGGGGGGGGGAATCAAGACCATCCAAGACCCTTCCCTTCCCTTCCCAAACCTTCCCTTCCCAAACCTTCCCTTCCCAAACCTTCCCTTCCCTTCCCAAACCTTCCCTTCCCTTCCTCTCTTTCTTCATCTTACCCCTTTAGCCCACTAGCCATGTGCTTATAGAGTAGGTCAGAAACTGACATACCACTTCACACTTTTGTAGATCCCCTGACCTTTGTCCTGTTCAACCACAAGCATTTATGAATCTTGGCTAGTCCCTTCCCCTTAAGGGTAAAATGTCACATACTAGAATGCAGCTTGGGCTCCAGGAGTATAATTACACAGCGTGTTTCGGGGGGGAAAAGCAAAGCAACCTAGGTCCATAAAGTAAATTAACAGGTGCCTCTGTCTAATCAGGACACATCCGAGTCTTAAGAGGGAACCTCATCGCACCTGAGGGGACGCTGTAAACACGTGGGGGTCGGCCGATCCCACCAGCTCGGGGCGGGGGAGGGGGCGTCCCCTGCAGGGCCGGTAGTGGTACGCTCCGCCGGGGGTCCGGGTTTCCCGCCTTTCTCGGGCGCGCGGGTTCCCCTCAGGTGCCTGGGAGGCAGCGGCGTGAGCGAGGATCGGTAAAGGACGGCAAGGCCTGACGGGCCTGCTACTGAATAATTCCTCCTTTCAGTTAATCTCTCTCTCTTTCCCTCTCTATCTCTCTATATATATGTTTCACTGCCATATGCAGCACAAAATTGAAAACTTAACTTTCAAAACGGGATCATCATCTACAATAGTTTTAAAAGTGATAATGGGAAAGCATGGATGGCAAGGGGTCAAAGGGGCATTAAAGGAAGGTGTCACAGCAAACCCATAATTTAAATCTTTAATTTTCCCCCCAGTGACATAAATATCAAAACAGGAGTGGGAGGTTGAACAAAAATGCCTTTGGAAGACATAACATGTAATAGTAATATGCACAAAAATAACAGTGATGAGTTTTCCTGCTGGAAAAAATACAACATTAATAATACAAAATCATTTTTAATTTACTGTTCCAGTTCAGCAGGAGTTTTGTACCCAGTGGTACTGTTGCCAAGTGCTGAGCACATTCTGTCTTCCAAGAAAACAAGTGATGCCATAGAATAAGGAAACACATAAAACAAAACAGCTCAACATAGCAGCTCCCTGAATTCTATCCTCTGTCAAAATGTGGAGAGTGGAACACAGTTTTAAAAGTATAATGAAAAAAATGGTCGTTGACAAATAGAAGATACTTCCCATGATAAGGGTTGGAAAAGTCAAAGGATTGACATTCATAGGGTGCATTTCGTTTATCAACTAACAGAATATTAGGATTGGTAAATGTTTTACAAATTTGAGTGTCTTGAATACACATTTAAAACCCCAATTTAACAAATCATTGCATTGTAGTAAGTTACAAGTCATTAAGATTACCAATTAATTAAAAACAAGACCCCCATTAATTTAACTAAGAAGTATTATTTTTTCAAAGTTTACTATATTCTGAAAACTCTTAATTTAAAAAACTGAACTTTGGCTTATGATTTAGTTTTAGTCTCACTGAGGAAAGAATGGGCACAAGAAAAAGTATTAAACACACAGAAGCAATATCTTACTGCTTTGATCAAGAAGTTACATACACATAAAAGATTGTAAATATTGAATGACTGAGAAAATTATTCAGTTATGTAATTTTGGTTTCTGCTTAGTGTTGTGCAATTACCTATTTCTGCCTAACTGTTCTGCAAGTATTTCTGTCTGTAAACTCATTCAGTTTCTGGGTAGTGAACACATTTTAACTTCTGGTTCATCTCCCTGATTGCAATTTTTTCTGTTATTTGTAAAAAACCTGTTCACACATTACCACATAGAAGTGGTGATTTTGTTTGGACCACGTGGTTTACTGGTATTGGAATTTTTGTCTCATGGAGCCTGATGTTGAGAGATAGTTTGAATATTTTTAGAAGCATTTATGTTGTAGATTTCAGATCGATCTTGCAAATATATTTTGAAGATTCTGTAAGTAGAATTTATAAAAACAGGGGTTGTGTTAAAAATCTAGGACTGTATGGGTGCCTTTCAAAATACTGTCTATTTATTCTGCAGCAAGGCTTGTGTATTGCAGTGCCTATCACTGATTTAACAATTGTTGTTTATAAGAAAATATATAAATATCTTTAAACCTAAGTAGTCAAGCATTAGAGCATCTACACAGGTAAAAGATGCTGCATTAATATGTGCCTGGTGCATTAGTCTGTCTATGGAAGTGGATCCAGGTTAACTTTTTAATTGCAGGAAAATTTCCAAACTCAACCACAGTATATCAGTTTGGCAGGTATTGTTTGGGCTTTCTGACATTCATTGTATTTCCTAGAAATGCAAGATCTTAAATAGGCTGAAGATTAGTAGTTTTGATTGTAAAAAAGAGTCTTCTTTGTTCTTCTTACATTTTTGCCTAAGAATTTACATGGTGTGAATAAGAAATATATTCATTCATAGATCTATTTTTTACATATATCAAGTGATCATTTGATTATACAGTCCAGAAATAAATAAATCATAGTGATGAAGAAACTATGAAGAAAACCAGTGTAGTGAACCTTGATAAACTTTTAGATGACTTCTCAGAGATAGAAAAGGTAAGCGAAGAAAGTAAAAAATGTTGAGACTGCCATCTATAATTATTGTGTGACATTTTCAAAATCTTTTTGAGTGAAAATTTAAGTTGTATCAGCTTACTGTTATGCCTTGTAATATCGGCTTCATTTGGAAAACTCTTTGTATTGACCTTATCCTGGGGCCATAGGAGTGGATTCTGTGAAGTCTGAGAAGCCTTTGTTTCTGTGCTAGAATTTTAGTCATCCTGAGGCCAAATTGGCTTCTCAAGGAAGAGTGTGGAAGATGGTGTTGAAGATTAACTGTATTACACTGCTTTCATAGAAACACAGAATCGTTTGGGCTGGAAAGGACCTTAAAGATCACCTAGTTCCAATACCCCTTCTGTAGGAAGGGACACCTCTCACTACACCAGATGGTCTAGTGCTGGGGTATCCTTTCAGAAGTTCTTCCTTGTTCTAGAAAAATGTCATTGCCTTATCAGGAGCACAAGTTCCTACATTCCATATGCACGGAGCTTCCTTTATCTGTGTGTCATTTCTTAAAATATTGACCCTCTGAGGAAAATCAGTACTGTGTTTCTTTTTAGACCTATATTGATCAGCTTTCTGCTGTTTTCCTCATCAGCAAATCCATACCAGAGGTAATATAAAAGGAGCACCTGAAATAAATTTAGCATTTCTCTTGGAATAAACTTATACCAGTTCCTATTCCTACATACTGTTCAAGTTGTTGCTCTGCAAGAACGTTGACAGCCTTATATACAAAGCAGTGGAAAGAACCTTGCAGAGGATTGATCCAGACTATGGGCTCCCAAACTGAGAGGAAGATAGTTTATAACTCATGATGTAAGTCAGCATTCTTAGTTCTGCAGGGTAAACTTGGAATAGCAAAGGATCTCAAGTCTAGCATCATTCTCTAGAAAGGAATTTCCTGAATGGGAAATAATACAGGCTTGGACTGCAGTATTGTGGAATTGTTAAATCTTTTATTCACTTAAAACTCAAAACTTAAAACATATTAATATAATGTTATTCTTTCTCCAATTTTCTAGAAAATATCCGAAATTAATGAAGCGAATATCCTACTGATTAATCAGCTGGAAAAATGTAACAGATTGCTAACATTAAGCCAATCAAAGGAGGAATCAGTAAAAGAGGGTAAGTTATTTTATTAGAAAGGTATGACTTTTGCATATATTCAAGAAGTTCTGAGAGATATTTTATTATTTTCAGCCATAAAAAATAACATAGCAAGGATCTAATATGCTGTGGGAAAAGCAGTAATACCTAATCTTGAATCATGTCATGAAATCCATCTCATAGTAAATATAAATATAAACATTAATATTAATATAAGTATTAATATTAATATTATGAGGATTCAGTAAATGGATACTAATAAAATGTCATTATAATTTATAGATGGGAATTATAAGTCTACAATCATAATTTAAAAGCTGTGAAACAAAGAAGGAATTAGAGAGAAAAATATAAAATTAATATTTATTTCATTCTAGAACTGTTTTCAGATGAGTATTTGAAAGAAACAATACCTAGTGCTTAACATGGATTTGTGGTTGCTTATTCTTCTGTAGTTTGTAAAGTAGCTGAAAGGTGCATCTTTTTGTAGGACGTTCATCTCTGGGAAGTCAGCCTGCTAAAAGTTAGGAAGCAAGGTAGGAATAAACTTAGTTTCACACAGCAGGGAGATTGCCAGTTGCGTTTTATTTAAATCTTCTCTGGGACGTGGATAATTTAGCATAATCAGAAATTGAGTGTTGAAATTGAGCTGTTGAGTGAATGAAGCTTGCTTATGATGATTGTCTCTTCCGATACACCAAAAAACTCATGGTACAGGATGACAGGGGAGAGGGAGACCAGTAGCAGCACAGATGCGAGGCATTTTATATAAACAATGGTTGATGTTAGTTGGTTGCTTTTCAGGAAAGAGATCTTGGTGTCCTTTAAACAGTTCTTGTAAAATATTTGTATTCTCTTAAAATACCAGTAGACAAAGAAGCAAACATAGTGGTAGGTATGATTATGGAAGAAAAAGAGAAATAAGCATTGTGACTCTGTAAGGTCTGTGATTTTTATGTCATGTTCCAGTCTACACATCTCAAAATAGCCAGAGCAGAACTAGAAAAGGTAACAGAGAAGGAGGAAAGGCTTGGTAATGCCAGGAAGGAACAAGGTACAAGGAATCAGGAACCAGTCCTGTAACAAAGACCATGCACGTAAGGGACAGGCTCACTCCCACTGTGCCCATGCAGGGCTGGCCCAGCGAGCACTGCCAAGGCCAGCCAAAAGTCTACATTACCAAACAAGTCTGTACTGATGGGAGTGACTCAGGAGGCTGAGTCAGAATGGAGTTCAGAAATGGTAACAAAGGCCAGACACGGCCCAAGGATCTCTACTTGGTCCCAAGTGATGAGGTAGGTCTGATATCAAGCCAGAAAATCACTCCCTAGGTCATGACCAGGGTCTAGTGTGTGGCTGCCACACAACTGCAGCATAGGCCAAGGGCAAAAGCCTCAGTTTACAAGCAGCTCCCATGGGAAGGAGGGATGGCTATTTCTGAATCTGCTGCCAGCTTTTTTTCAATGTCACCATTTATACTCTTTCTAAGATGCCCTTGTGCCCATTCAAACAACCAGAAAGGTGCATGGGGGAAAATGCACCTGAGGCTTTTACAGGTTTGGTCACATTTTTGGAACATCTGAAGGAAGACTTCGGTTGACTGGGAACTTTTCAGCCAAGACAAAGAATAGAGCTGATGTGACTCATAGCTGTAAAATTGTGAATGGCACTGAGAAAGTTTACAGAATAGAATATTCATTGTCTAATGTAATAAAAAAATTAGATGGAAATAAAACTTGTTTATTGATTTAAAGCTAATAAAAAAGGAACTTTTCCATACATTACAAAATAAAGTAAAATCAATTTCACAGAAGCCTGTGCATAACAGAAATATACATTAATCCAAAAAGACTGGAAAAAATCACAGAAAACAACAATTTTTTTAAACACAAAGAATGGAGTAGAATATCTCTCACTGTCCCCTTCTTTTTGTGTTTGGGAAGTTGAGAGGATGTACTAATGAAAGCATTTATCTAGCTTTTTTTCATCTTTCCTGAATTATCTTCTAGTGTGTATTGTGAAGTGGCCTAGTGAACTGGATGGAACTTTGGTTTGAGTCAGAAACACTTGTTTCTCTATTAAGCACAAAAGTCAGACAGTGCAGGACAGTCACTCAGAAACAGAAGAGGCTTCTTTATTGATGAAACCAGAAAGGAGTGGGTTTATATAAAACAGTTCATCAAAAAGGAAAGGGAAATGTGGACAAAAAGAAGAAATAATTCTTACCAGAGAACCTATGGTATAAAAGGTAGCAGAGAAAGTGAAAGAGACAGCTCAGGAAACCAGAGCAGCTGGGATGACTGCAATAAGAAGGAGAACGGACTGAAAACAGATCAAAGTCAGAAGAGAGATTTGAGCTTTGAGAGATTTGAGAAGAGAGAAATTATTCTGAGATAGCTACACTGATGTAACTGAAGAGAACAGCCTCTGGAGCTTATGAAACACAGGATGAAAAAAGAAGTGTGGGTGGCAGAAATCCAAGTAAAAATACCAGAGCAATCAATCTGAAATATAAACTAATGTTTCAGCAACAGGGATAGTCAGGAAAAAACAAATCTCTACAATACTGAAGTCATAGGGATAGTGCAGATATAGGTAGGAGGCAGAACTGCTGGAAGACAAGGATCCTGGTCAATGAGTAAGAGTTATTGCAGAGATATTAGTAACATTGACAAAAAACAAGTTAAAAGCAGGAACTTTTCAGAATCACTCGAAGAGGTGATTCTGAAACTTATTTGATGATAATGAAGTAAATATGAAGATGCCCAAGGGATTGAATATATTTAGAAATAAAGACAATTATCATGGCTTCTCTGTTAGGTTAAGGTCAGAGAGGTTGTGGAGTCTCCCGCACTGGAGCCATTCAAGAACCATCTGGTTGCAATCCTGTGCCCTGTGCTCTGGGATGGCCCTGACTGAGCAGGGAGGTTGGGCCAGGCGACCCAGTAAGGGCCCATTCTGTGATTCTGTACTTAACAGTAATGTAAACTAATAGATTACTGTGCTTACCAATAAGGTAACCCTTCAAGTATCAGGACATGAAATGCTTGTAAGTTTATAGTTATTGGTGCTTATAAAGCAGAGTTTCAAAAAACCATCTTGGGCAGAAAATTGACATAAACTGTGGCAGACTGTCACAGGAACCTTCAGGTAAACAGTTAACATGTTACTGGAGATGAGCAGAGCCTGTGAAAAGTGGTGGTGACATTAAGACTATTTCAAATGGATGTGAAAGGCTGATGTAGTGATTATAAATCAGTAAGTCTATAAAGTTTCTAAACCATTTTTCTTTTTGCAATTGATAGAAATGGTCTTTGATCTTCCACACTGACTCTTCAAAAGAGGTAATAGCATATGTCGTATTCAGAATCAGAGTACTTTTGCATCTAATAGTTCAATTTTTTATAAAAACCTTTTGGAAGGTCAAAGCACTGTTGGATTAAAAGAGACCCCAAACCCTCTTTAATATTGATGGGTTTGTAGAGGGATCCTAGGCAGCACTGGAGAGGCACGAGGGACCAAATACAGCATTGATACTTTCAACCTTTACTCAGGCAGTAGTTATCTGAAGTGTAAATGGCTTTTATAGAGTGATATTGCCAATTGTGGCTTGGAAAAAAGATTTCTCCTAGCCTTATGTCCCAAGCTGTTTCCCAGAACCCAAGTCAGCCACAGTTCCTGAAGTATCTTTTGAAGAGTTGGTGCAAAGGCAACAGAAATTGCTTACAGCAGAGGAGCAGGAAGAAAGAGTGCTGTAGAAGGAAAGGCTGTTGTTCCACCTACCATGAAGGGTTTGCAGCTACTAGTGTTAGTGGGGTGGCGGAGGTGGAATTTTATCCTGGCTGAAGAACACTTTGTTTTAAGGAGCAACAACAAAAAAAAGTATTTCACACCCCAAGAAATCTCCCAGCAAGTGAGAACCTGAGGACTTGATATCCTTGTCAAAAGTCTTTCCTAGAACTGTTTAAGGTAAAAGAAGACTGGAAATTCTGAAGGAAATGCAAAGGAAGGAAGAAAGAAGACGTGTAAAAATCAAGGGAGAGGGCAGTGAAACACTTCTATCCAAGATAAGGTGGAAAAACAAAAGCAGCTTGGCCAGTGTATACACTCTCTGGGAGTTCATAAATTAACTTTATTTTCTCTTGATATCTTTGCTGAACAAAGATGAGATTCAAAACAACAGTTTTTGTTTTGTGTACATCATTGCAGATCCATTTTAGACAGCTACAAGTCTGACATCTTTTTTACTCCTCAACCTTTTCTATGGTGGCTAAATAAACTCTTGTGATGCTACAGTTCTGAATTAAATTGTAATTTTCATGGAGTTTTCTAAAAGAAAGCAATCATATTTTTGTCTGTGAAACACTTAAAGAGGTTCTATTTAGCATCTTCAGGGTTGTGTATTTGTTTATTTAATGTTTCTAAGGTGTTAAAGGAAAAAGTGGTTGATGTAATTGCCCTGTTTAAAAAAACAATTATAAATGCAGACGAACACTTAAGCTGTTCAGTCTTTCTGTGTGTAGGCAGTATTCCTTACAGGGAAGGAACTACACAGAATCCATAGCAGATGCTATAACAGTGATCCACAAGGCTGCAAACAATTAGGCAAAATTCTGCTTCTTTTCCTTAATGTAGGCAAAAAAACTTGGGGGTTCCCAGGAATTTTTTCCAGTCACAACTTTAAGAACATATGAGATTTGCCAAGATATGTCGTTTAAAGATAAGAAAGATAAGCAAATATTCTTGGATGTATACAAAAGAGTGGCTTACACTTAAATAGTTGAGATTCTTTTTAAAACTAGCTGCTGTTCTAGTGTTGACTCAGATGTCTTTCCAAATTGTGCATGAATTACAAGCATGTGAGTTTATTTCCATACATTTTCAAATAGGAAGAAATTTGTAGAACTAGTTGGTACAAAGGGGCATGCTGATCTCGTCATTCCGGGCTTGAATAGGATTTTTTCCACAGTTGCTTTTGATCCGGCACAGGAACTGAGGGGCAGGCAATGTTTCTGTGCTGCTCGTGCTCCCTCTACTGTTTTTATTTGGAAGCACGGAACGGGAGAAGGTATCTGCCTAACGTATTCGGCTGCATGAAAAGCATTCTTGATGGAAGATTAGGCTGACGGTCAAAAAGATTGAGCATAAAACTGAGCCTGTTAGCTGAGATCTTAGTTCATCTTCCTCACTCCATTATTTGTCATGTAGTCTTTAGTTATATGATAGACAGTTTTCAAAAGGGCTTTAGTCTGATGAGAGGTATAACTGCTATTTAGCAAACTTTTATGTGTTGTGGAAATTAAAAGCCATTTAAGAAATGCAGTGGTACTTAGGAAAGAGCAAGAGAAGTTTTAAAATTAA
Source organism: Nicator chloris (assembly GCA_013400495.1). Lineage (NCBI taxonomy): Eukaryota > Metazoa > Chordata > Aves > Passeriformes > Pycnonotidae > Nicator > Nicator chloris. The sequence continues at coordinate 21,697 of WAAE01015614.1, forward strand.
GCAGCCTCAGTTGTAAAGCCCCCACTGCACTCAGTCTTTGACAGTTTTGCAACTTTACTGATAAATTTACAATGAACATAAGGGATAAAAGTAATATTTAATGAAAACCAAATCCCATATTACAGGAAATACATATGGTGTTTGAATATTAAAAATACAGTTTAAAAATAAAATTGTGAAATACAAATATGTAAACGGCTGAGATTGCATGTTATAATTCTGTTGTATAAGAAGAGATAATGGAGACATAGCACATATTCTGCATTTCTCAAAGCTTATGTTGAGCCACAAGATGAATGTTACATGCATCAAGAAGGGGGTAAAAAGGGGCTGAGAGACAGCAATGAGTGGATACTCTTGGTCTTTTAAAAAGAATATTGGCAAGGAAATACTGTCAGGAAAGTAAGTCTCAGTTTCATTAAATACATCAAATTGCTGGAAGACTGATATGGAAAACTTCTAGTATATCCCAGAAAGCAAAAAGATGCTTGCTTTCTGACTAGAAACAAATATGTAATAGTTTTATGAAATTGTATTGCTTCATGAAATTGATTTTAATCAATCATCAAACTAAAAGCTAAAATTAAGCAGTAACCATGTAATAATAATCTGAGTTATTTCTACAGTCAGTAAATAGACTTAGAGTAATATTTAACCAAAAATTATTATAAAACATTTGAGAAAAATTTTTTAAAAAAATTTAAATTTGTGAAGACACTATTCAAAAATTCTGAATCTTTCATTTCTTTCAGAATGCAGTACTCTACAGAATGTGATAAAGGGTCTAACACAAACCATTGAAAACCAGTGTAATGTGAAAGGTAAAGGCAAAAAAAATGTTATTTTTTATATATGCCGTACTTTAATTTTGAATGAGCAGGCATTTAAGTTTTTTCATTTTTATTTACTTTTTTTTCAGACAGAAACTTACTGGCAGGCAAAGAGGAAAAAAAGTTATCTAAAATCAATCTTGTACAGTAATAAATGTCTATTGCCATTATCTTACTTAGAAACTGCCTCGAGAAAGTTATTTTAATCAATAGTTTGGCTTTAAATCCATTTTAGTGTAACACAGACAATTTTACAAAAGGTGAGAAAGTTTCATTCAGCTGTTGGATTGTAGACTATTTAAGTGTTTATGCACAGTTTTTATCACTTTGGTAAACCAAAGTGATAAATCCTTAGTATATAATGTTATTAAATGTTATTGCTGTTATCCACAAATACTTGACAACTACTCATTTTTACTTGAAAATAAAATATATAAATATTTGCTATATCTTTATACTACAGGTCAGCAGTACACCATGAAGTTAGTTTTATAACCATTATGCATTCAAGGCATATTAGAATACACATTAATAAACCTCTAACATTGAAAGCATATGGATGTTTTAAATACTCAAACTGGTATTAATAATTTTAAAAAAATCTATTTTCTCTAAATTCTGTGTTTGCATACTGTTTTCTAGTTTTTGGGAGACAAGTACTTAAAAACTTGCATCTTCCAATTTGAAACTGTTGTATCTAGATTTTCTTGAATGCATCATTCATCAGAAGACTAAATAAAGTTCTAAGTAGTAATACCAGGCAAATATTATGATTAAACTATGATTTTTCTTGTTAAAAAATGGAGACTGACAGTATGTAGTTCTGTAATGATGATTATAATGTCTACAAAAGAAGTTTCTCAAAATTCAGCCAAGTCAAAAAAATGCAAGTAATTTCCTTATCTTTCTTTCATGCTAAAGAAATTGTTAAAATGTACTTTTTAGTGTACTATATAGTTCTTGTTTATGTAGATGAAAATGATAGACTGAAGGGAACGATTCACATCTTGGAAGATAAATTAAAGTCTTGTGAGGAGGTATGTCATAAATTATCATTCTTTAGGTAGAGGAATAATATTGCATTTCTATTGTGTTGAATGTCTTTTTGTTTAGGGATTGTTATTGATACTCTTATTGTTGCTCTTCTCTTAATGTTTTTCATGTGTAAAAAGAGAAGGGTTCTCATGACAGTATCCATTTGAGAATAACTAAAAGGTTAGCACTCCTTGGTGCTGAGAACGTTGGCTCAATCTGAGATGCACTTCTGGGTTTTTTAGCTGTATTAACTTTAAATTCAACTTTACCTTCACCATTCTAATCCCTTGCACTAAAATAATATTTGTGTGGAAATACGGTTTTCACATTGAAGATGCCTGGTTTTGCTGCCTGAGAATCAGGAGTGGTCTGAATTTTGTCCAGTTTATTCAGGAATAATTACTACAAAGATAATAGGTCTTTACTTCTTATCTGTATCTTGTAATAAATTCCGTATATGATCTCTCCACTTTTTATCTATGGGAGTCACTTTTGCAAAGGAGGTAAAACCAGCAGCACTAGTCATAGTTCTCTGTTTTCATAGTTCTTTGTGTGAAAAGTGCAGATCTGTTATCTGTTTAGGATCAGAAATCTCACTGCTGATTTCCTTTGCCTGTGTTTGTACTATGAGTTAAAATTAAATATTTATACCTGTAGAGCTGTTATCTTGACTGTTCAAGTAAAAAAAGAGTAATGCCTTCTGAAGGATGTGATAAACTATTATTCCACCCATTAAACACATGTGTGAGCACGGTGGGACTTCCTGATGTTCTGAAGGCGCCTGACTATGTCCCCCTATACTCATCCCCAGTCAGTGACAGCCTTTGTGAGTGCCTCCAGGCACTGCTCTGGTGAGTAGCGATCTTGTCAGAAGACTGCAACAAGAGCTTTGGAGTGAGCAAGTGGCATTTACAGACAATTTCTTGATCATTCTGGAGTAGTTATTGCAGTAAATTTATAACTGGCTTCTTCAAACTTGTGTCAGTACCACCAGACTCACTACTGCTGGTATCACTGATGTGTCGACTGCTGCCAGCATGAAGTTGTGGACTCCTACATATAAGCAATACTAACAAAACTCACACTTGAATCATGCAGTCCTAGAGTCAAAAATCCACAAAAGTGAAACTGTACTCCCTGAACTAACATTGTGTCAGATCCTTTGCTAGGGAAAGGAATATTATCTCTCCATTTGCCTGCTCTCCTAAGAAGTACAGTTTCTAATTTTATATTAACAGATAGCTGTAACACAATGAAATCTACTATGTTTTTCATCTGTGGACTTCAGCCAGATCGTGTAAGAAGTAATTGGACGTTTAAATTTACAAGATTGAGGATAAGACAAGTACTGAATTACAGGATGCTGTATATTTTTACATGATGGTTGTACTTTGCCAGGAGTGTTTGCAGAAGGCTAAGAGAACAGAAACTGCAAGATCTTTATAAAACATTTTACATTCACAGGAGTATAAAGATCAAATTGAGAAACTCATGATAGAAATGAAAAACAAAGAGGAAGACCACAAATTAGAAATAACACAGTTGAATTGCGATATAAGGAAAAAATGTAAGTTCTCTCAAGACTGAACACTTTAGCAAAGTAAAAGGGGTAAAACATGCTATCATCTGTAGATGCTACATTTCATCTAGGGTAAATATGAGTTCCACTTCTTACTAGAAACATGTGAACACTAGAAGTGGGCAGTGTTTAATGGAATTTTATGTTTGCTGAAGAGAGCAGACGGTGGTAATGAAGCAATAGTACAACAACACGGCATGAGCAGAAATTCCCAAATAGTTAGAACAAATTCTGAGAATGTAGGCTTAAAAATCTAAAGGAATGAAATTTTGGGTTAAGTGTCAACTGGAACCTTGCTTTGAACTGTAAGCTAGACTGCTCTTAGAATGTTCTATCTGTGTTCAGGAGAGTGGGACATTATTTTCACAAATAAATAATCCTGCAATGAGAAAAAACTGATTGCTATGTTCATTTGCTTCATTAGAGACATTAACCTTAAAAAGTAGGATTTTTTTTTTGTTATCCACATAGGTGAAAACAAGAAGAAAAGTTTTTGTGAACTATGATGCTCTTTTAAAAAGACACCATCTTAAAGGATGGTGTAGTTTTCATATAGTTTCAATATGGTTTTTGCTTGAATCATCTTCCTGTGAAATGCTGACCTAATGTTCCAGAAAGTTTTAGTATTTGGAAAATAATGTTTATTTTTCATCTAAACATCTTCTGTAATCATATTTGGTGTTATTGTGTTGCTAGTTGAAGTAAAAGAAATGGAGTATAGAGAACAGAGAGAGAAAAATGAACTGGAAATATTAGAACTAACTAGACAGCTGAAAATTCAAAATGAAGAGAAGCAGAATGAAATAATTAAACTGCAGATAGAGGTATGCATTACAAAGCTGACTTAAAGATGCCCTGGGCATTGGGTAAATTTCAAAGAGGCTGTGTAGTGAAAAAATGTTAATTAGTACTTAAAAAAGTATTATGATGGAATCTAGAAAACTTAATTATTGTCTTTATGAGGATCAGTGGCAGGTGGTCCCTTCGACAATGGTAACTGACTCTGGCTCAGGAGTCAAGTTTCACCTACTGTATAGGGAGACTGAAGATTGCTCTGTTCTTGTTCCAAATTAAATTACTTAGAAACATTTTAAATTTTGAGCTATTAAAAAATTCAGCAATGTTTTCTGCTTAACTTTCTTGGTTTTAATTTCTCAATGGTGAGAAGATATATATTTTTAAATGAAATTCCGGTTTCTAATCCTGCAGAGATTTAAGACAGAGCATTCAACAAATATTTAATTTCTCATGTTTTAAACCACTCTCATTATTCAGAAAGAATTAAGGAAATACTTCAAACCTTTCACAAATCAAAAAAGAAATAAGATGTGGAAATGTTCAGACTAAGTTATCCTTGGAACATAAGAGAAGAATGATGGTTTTGGAAGTTTTTAGTACCCTCTGTATTTTTTCCTCCTGTAGATATGTGGCTGAGAAGTCTTCCATTTCATTCTTTTTTTCAGAAGCGTTGTTTTTATCTACATGGCTTTAGTTTATCATATTTGTACTACTTTTGCAAAACTTTCAGGCTTTTTTTTGAAGCAACATGTCTTGTAACTGCATTCTTTTAAAAATAAACATAAGTAGCTTCATTTTTCTAGAATTAGTAGAAAGGCTTACTGCTGCTACCCTGAGGTAAAAAAAAAAAATGCAGCTAATAAAAAGTGAAAATTACACTTGACATATTTAATACACCTTATTTTTTTTTTTACCCTCTTCATTCTCACCCTTTTGTCTTTGCCTGATTCTTTCAGTTCAACGCTAAATTGGCAAGAGCTCAGGATAAAACCACCAAGTCCTTTTCAGACGCTTCAGTCTTGCCACAAAGTATCTATCGAAGGGTAGGTGCTTTCATACCCTGTAGCAACACAGATACTGTTTCAGAGTGGTTGAAGCAGGAGTTCCCTGGGGTTTCTCTTTGTGCTCTCTCCCACACACCCCTCCCACCTTTACACAACTGAATTCATAAAATCATAGAATAATTTAAGATACAAAAGGCTTTTAAGATGCCAACTCCAGTTGTCATGGCTCTTGATACATTGATGCTGCTGAGGACAAGCAACAACAAAATGCCACATGTGAGGTGGTTTTACTACTGAATTGGTAACCTGGAAACTTAAACTAGAACTGACATCAGTGACACTGATAAAAACTCTGCATATGTTTTGGGTTTTTGTGGGTTTTTGTGGCCTTTTTTTTTTTTTTTTTTTGGTAGGTTTAAGACTTTGGGATGGCAGAAAAACAGGATTCTGGGGAAATAGTTGTTGTAATAAATACCAAGGAAAATATTTTTATTAGAATATATCTTGCTCACAGTAGCAAAATACGTTGTTACGTAATTTTACATGATGTTTAAGAATGAAGCCTTTGCCTGCACTTTTGCAGAAGCTGCAGCATCTCCAGGAAGAGAAAAACAAGGAAATTGAAATTCTCCGAAACACCATAAGAGACTTGGAGCAACGTCTTAGTAAAGGCCAAGACCTGCCCTTCAAATGGAGGAGATTCTGAGTAAATGACGTGAAGTATTTCAGTATTTCAAACTGGATCTCAAAATAAAAACAAGATATGAAGAAAGTATGTTTTATTGAAAACACTCTTGCTAAATATTCCAGAGGGATGCATTCTGTGTATATTCAGAGCTACTCTCTTGCTAATCAGCATTCACAATAAAAAGGTTCAGGTTTTGTAGGAGTAGCAATTTCCCTAGTAAACCATCATTAATTATGGTGTATGCTTTCATAGCAGTTTTCTTTTCATGAATATTCTCTTCTTCATCCAGGAATCCTTCAAACAACTGGATTTACTTCCATTCAATTAATCAAACATTAGAAATGCTAGGCTATAGACAGAGAAGTTATACAAGTTTAAGTAGTCCATTATGTTACTAATTGATACAGATTTATCAAATTCAGCACTTTTATAAACAAAGGTCAACATTACACCAAGATTAAACTTGTTTCATCTCACCCTCTTTTTGATTCTGACTCTGAGTTGTTAACACTACTTCTCACTTCAGGATGATCTTACTGATTTAGTAGGATTTTACAGTCTGTAGCAGTATGTATTAATGGACCCTCTTACTGTATCTAAGAACCAGAAAAGTTAAGCATGTCAATGTGTTACTTGGAAAGAAAGCAGTTACTGTCTGTGTATTACATTTTTGATGTGGAGTTATTCTGTCACATTGCTTAGGAGTAAGTTTTGCTTATACATGATTTGTATCCCCAGGTTAGAAAAAAAACCCAAAAACCTCAGCTTTCGAATATGTTGTCTTCTTAATAAAAAATGATTAAAATATCTGTCCTGGTTATCTTCTGTTCTTGATTGCAAAACATCAGACAGGAGCCCCTAGATCATAGTTTATGCTCCTGTCCTCACAAATGCAAGCAGAATGTTAGAAGAAAAACAAGAAAGACAAAATAATCAAGAATGCAGACACCCTCTCAGTGGAACTGGAAAACAAACTAGGGGTCAACCAAATTCCTTTAAATCAATAAGCTTTTCACTGATGGAATTTGACAGGTATTCTATTACTCTAAGAACACTGCTGTAAAAATACACTTCTTTGCAATATTTCAACTCCCCATACCTGTCAGTATAATTTTGAATTTGGGGCAATAAAAACACTTAATCTGTTCATTTTTCTGCTCTTGCAACTGTATGAACAGAGTTGGTGGGACTCCCTTGTTTCTGGAAGTTGCTTAGTTTGTTTTTCAGGATCAGTTTCTCACCTTTTCCTGTCACTGTCAGGTGTCACTAGTTTCACTTGCTCCTGCTGGTGGTGAACGTCAGGCAGCAGAGAGCAGACGTCACTGTCAAGACTCAGTGACATCCTCTGCTGCCAGCCGCCCATGTCACCTGCAAGAATTTGGTAGTGCTCCACGACACTGTCAAGTGACGGAATTCCCTAGCTCTTCAAACAAAAGGTGTCGACAATGACAGGATCAGCTACTAGAGGTTGAGTCTGATCCTGTCTGCCAATTTCAAGTTAACTCGTTTTTGCAGCTGTTTTTCCCTTTCTTTCGTAGTTTTTTATCTTGTGCAATTTCCACAATTTCTCCTGGAGGGGCAGTGTCTACGTGCTCCTGACTACCTATCTGATCATGTCTGTGACGGCCAAAAAGCCTGTGACGCCAGCTGCCATGAAGATGATGTCTCTCAGTTTCAGAAGCAGCCTGGTGGTTCTCCTGTTTGGGATCACGACTGCCCATGTGATGCTGGTGGTGGTGGTGGTGGCGGCGGTGGTGGTGTCCATGTCTGTGCAGGTTGGGATGGGAATGCTGGCCTGTCGGCTTGGGTTCTGTCTCTGACAGCTCTTCACCTGCTTTTTTAGTGATGTTTTCACATACAGCCTCAATATCAGGTTCCTGCAAAACAGGTGCTTGCATTAAATACAGGGCACTGTATTCAATTAAACTATTTGTAAAATATTAACTAATATTTTTGCAAAGCATGAAAGGCACTTTTAAGTTATTTGTGCTATTTTGCTGAAGAATGTATGAACATATCAAAAACAGCCTTGTGTTGTCATAGAACTGTCAACTAGACAGGGCTTTTTAGCAATTTTAATTTCAGTAATTGCTAACAACAAGTATTCTTATCCTAGATCCTACATCTAACCTGTCTGTGGTGATGAGATCAACAGTTATTATTCTCATTGAACTTCCATGACTATGTACGTACATTTCTTGATAATCCTTAAAACTATTTCTGATCTTGAATGATACATTAAAAAAATAGCAGTATAGCAATAATGTAGCAGTAACAGTAATTTGTCACCTTGTGTTATCACTTTTTAAAAATAACTCTTGTAGACTGTGTTTAAATGCAAACTACAATGAACAGTAACACAAGCCAGCTTGAGTTTGATTCCTGGGTTTTAGAAAACATACTGTTTTTTAATGTACTTACCCATCCCACAAAACTGCAGTAGTGAATTGCTCACTGCCTCTATATAGCTCTACAAACAGAATTACCCTCCAAGACTGCATTTACATTTCTGACAGTTATTTGCATTTCTATCAAGGACAGGAATTCAGATCATCAATCAGTCTATAAGAAATCTAAATTAATTCACTAAGAAAAATGTTTAAAAGCTATCTGTCAAGATGCATGAAATGTGTAAATTTGATATTGTATCTTTTTGGATTAATCACACTGAAATAATTTTTTTAAATACCAGTCAAATCCAGTTTTCTTTTCTACTATACACAGAATGAGACAAGAAAATACCATGTAAGAGCAGTTTCCACACTTGTGTTCGCAGTATGCAATCTTAATAGATTCTTCCACATATTGAAAGTGCAGGAAGGAGTAGGGCAGACCCAGATGATACACTAGACGGCCGCATCTAAGGAGAGAAAGAACTCTGTGGTTACAAATACCTACAATTAAATCTCTCTTCTTATGATATCTCATTTTACTTGCATCAATCAACCCACACTGTCCATGGGGAGTGTTTCTGTTCCAGTTCACAGGCAAATTCAGTATCTTCCTTACAAATGCTTGCCCACTCACCTGCATTGGCCAGTATGTGAAGCATGATTTCTGGCTGATGGCGTAACTGCACTTCCAGAAGCTTCTCCTTTAGTGGCACTTAAAACTGGCAGAGGTGCACTCATTACAGACCCATTGGGATAATGAGAACGGTTGTTTGCATAGTGATTGCTGCACCCTTACCAAGAGTTTTTATGCAACCTAAGGTATTTTGACTGGGATGGGCACTGCGGTGCCCCTGCACTACTGATTTATTGTGCATGAGGGGATTGTTATGGTGCTAGCTTGCTGCATGTTTGCACTTGAGTGTTCTGATGTGCACTTGACTACACAACTGATATGCTCAAAGGAGCTGGAGTAAGTACAGAACGTGTACACAAGGGCAGCTCATTCAGTGCCAACACACAGTCCCCTGGCCTTAGCTCCCCACGTGTGGACTGCACATATAGGACTAGCAGCATGCAAAGCTTTTGTGGCTAAGGCACAATAAGGACACAGACTCCTAGAACCATAATGGATCATGGCCAGGCTAGTGCTAAACCAATTCATAATGTACACATATCCTGTGTGTTGACAGCACAGAACTGGTCAACTTTCCAAATGCTCTGGGCAAGGTGTCTGGGCCCCCTCCCAGATGAAATGCAGCCTTGTTCTGTTTATCTGTTATATGACATCAGCCTTCCTTACTTGGGCATATTTGCTGCTGTAACATTCAAGATTATTCATTCCACTGGTAGTTTCATCCCACACAGCTAATGTAGCTAATTTGTTTAAATTCATCACATTACAGAAAAAGAGTAACTTTCTAACTCTGTATTAAGCTTATTTATGGTTTAGTATGAACTTGGAATGTTCATTACAGTAATATAAAGTAACTAGGATAGACATGTTTCAATTGCAGGATTTTTCAAGTAATTACCATGACACCAAAATTGAAAAATTGGGATTTCAATTACAGTTCCTACTGGAACAAATATACTTGTGACAGAATCCTATATCAGAAAGCAATTTTCTTCTGAAGTTTTAAATTTGACATAAAGACTAATTTTTCCTTACATCTACATGGCATTTTCAACAACTCTTATCAAAAAGTTTCCATGAGATAAAAGATTCTACTTTGACATGCATGGATGTAATGAAGTTATCTGAAAAGAAAAACACTATAAAACCATGAACATGTACCGAATTTTACACTCACTTATGTTCATCTAAACAGTAATTATAAAGAAAAAAATATTTATTCCAAAATTACTTACACAAAAGCAAACTTTGCTTTTGTAATTTTGTTTTTCCAGTAAATACTAGCAGTTTAGTTAGTTCAACTTAGAAGCTGAGCATGATGTCTTTGTTATTTGCACATCAATGAAATAATACAGAAATTAACAAATCATTACTCAAAATATATGCAAATATTTTTCCATGTTTGTCTGTAAGCACACACCTGTCATAGATGAGAAAGTCATCCTTGTTTCCATTTAAAGTAGTCCAGACATCCTCTTGCTGCTCATCTTGCTGGTAGACAGTAATGTAGTCTGAAACACGTTCTTTTAGTAGATGAAATTCCCTCCGGGACTGAGCTCCCTGATGGTTGACAACCACATACGAGATGTTGACCAATCCTTCATTCTCTAACTTTACTCGCAGGTCCTCCAAACTGGTGGGAATGTAAAGAAGCAAGACCATAAATCATTAGAGAATCACTAGATTTGACACAGGAGTTAATATTCTCCCTCTTGCTTTTATTACAGCTGTATGATGTGAAGTTTCTTCCTTTTCATTTGTATCTTTCCTATGGAGTTGCTCTAGAAATCTTTTATTTTTCAGTACAGGAAATAGTCTAGAATGTGGAAGATTCTTTAAATTTTTTCTAAAATGTAAGAACCAAACCCAACTACTTTGAAAGCCAAACACACAGCCCAATTTTAACTTTGACAGAGCCAGATTTACCACTATGTTTTTAAATTCAATTCTTAATAAACTTGCAAAGCCTATTATGATATGTAAGTTGTGCAGCCTAGAGGGGCAAACTAAAGTGTTCACACTGTGACTAAAATCCAAATCTGAAACTGGTACTATGAATTTTTAAGCCAAAATAATTTCACAACCCCTAAATGAATCAAAGGGAAAAGCTTTGTGCAATTCCTGTTTCAGTCAGCTTGAAATTATTTTATTACTGTTGTTACTGACATGATTGTTAATTATTTGCAAGGAGTAAGTTCTAGAAAATAGAGGACCAATGTCTCAGATCTTGGATGAAAACCTAACACTGATGACTTCCTTGAATGCTTCATCAATTTTTTGAAAGGACAGTATTTACCTTAACTTCTTATGTAAGTTCTTACTTCTTGCCTTAAGATCTTACGTAAGAAAACAGTGATCACAGATCTCTATTTCAGGTGATCTAATGATCTATCCATGTTAAAGAATTGTGATGTTGCTTGGCTTCACCATTTTTGGTATATTAATCATCTGTTGCTGTTTCTGTCAGGTATTCTTGTGGTTTGGGTTTCATTAATGTCAAGTTGATCATATTATTATGTTGTGAACAGAATTTGGAGAAGATGGTCTGTCAGTCAGGAGTAGGTCAAGAGATAAAGAATCTTACCCACTGGCACAGAACCCTTCTGCTGATAGTGAGCCTGGTCACTGGGTCACACTTGCCAGCTGTGATGTTCAGGGCAACTAGAGTTCATAGAATGTATCTGTGGCAGGGCACACAGAGTATTCTCAGCTGGATAACAAAAATCAGGACGAGATTCATGCTTACCTGGAAGCCTGCCGCAGGCACAATGATCAGCTAGCCTGGAGGAGAGCCACCACCGTCACCAAGCCTCTGGAGTTCCACATTGGGTCTTCCTCCCCAATACGCCATTCTGGGGGCTCCTGGCAGTTCTGGATCTCTGTCCCTCCTCCTGGGAGGAGACAGAGGGCCAGAACTAGCCCCAGACCTGCCCACATGGCTGGCCTTTACCTGAGAACAGAGAAAATTAACGAAGTAAGGCCAATGCCTAAACAAAGTTCAGACTCTGAAATTCCCATAAGAAAACACAGCAGCATATAGGCTCCACTCAGTTAAAAAAGAAGGAAGAAAGAAAAGAAAAGAAAAGAAAAGAAAAGAAAAGAAAAGAAAAGAAAAGAAAAGAAAAGAAAAGAAAAGAAAAGAAAAGAAAAGAAAAGAAAAGAAAAGAAAAGAAAAGAAAAGAAAAGAAAAGAAAAGAAAAGAAAAGAAAAGAAAAAAAAGAAAAGAAAAGAAAAGAAAAGAAAAGAAAAGAAAAGAAAAGAAAAGAAAAGAAAAGAAAAGAAAAGAAAAGAAAAGAAAAGAAAAGAAAAGAAAAGAAAGAGAAAAGAAAAGACTCTTGTACGAATAAATTTAAATTCTTTGTTTACTGCTCAGTTTCTTTGGTTTTTCAGTAGAGTTCCTCTATAATAGAGGCAGGTGTTTATTCTTTGTGGTGCTTGAAGGTTTTTGGGGGTTTTTTGTTACTGTGTTTGAACAGCCACAAAATAAACATTCAGAATAACTGGAAGTTTTTTAGTACTATTAATCAGAATAAGTTATTTCTTCCTCTTTGTTATTTCTTTTTGACCATTTTTAACACTTCAGTGGTTTTAAAGTGGCCTTGTTTCTTGTGTTTTGAAATCAATTGTGAGAAGCCCATTTATGTCAGGAAGAATCTAGACAAGTTCACTACAGATTCCAGAGTAATTCCACTGTCTTAAAAGTCCACACACACAAACAGTGGATTTCAGTACACAGTAAGTACTACAGAACATAGCATAAAATAATAAAAATTACTTCAAAATTTTTACAAGTCAGTCTGGAGTATCTGGATCCCATTGAGAAAGATCTATGAAGAAGTCAGGCTCTAGAAATAATTTTGCAAAAACCAGAAATGAAATCAAATTTCAGGATTCCTCAGATCCTACAAAATATCATATCCATACTTAGTTCAGTTAATGTTTATGAAAATCAATGCATGTAAGAAATTCTATCAATTACCTTTTCATTTTATTCCATTAACATCTCAATTTTGGCTTAAATACCCATTATCAAGAAATACTGAAAATCATATATGTATAACATTATAAAGCTGCTGCCCAGTATGTTCTAGGTTGTGGAATTGTATAACTTCACCACTTACATCAATGTCTGACAGTGATCACAGAATAGTTTGGAAACAATAGATTGTGATAAATAAGACATGTTCCATCCATCTTGTCATAGCCTATAAGGTTAATAATAATTGACCTTTTCAAACAAGAGCCATTTGTTTCTGCATTTGTGAAACCCAGCTATCGCTGATATTTCTTTCCTGATGTTCTAGGTAAAGTACTTTGAAGACTAAACTGTCGTCCAGTATATACCAAGACAGCCTTTTTCCACTCTTCCCACACATCAGGAAAGCCCCCTGCCTTTATATCCATTATAAACACATGAGACTCTCATGACATTCTGATATCCTTCCTTGCCTTTACAGCAGCCTTCTGCAGCACTGGCATGCAGCGCCCAGCAACAACTGTCTGTCCTGTAAGCTGCAGGAGAGCCATGTCCTGCCTTATACTTTCCTTCATATTTCAACTTTCCACTTGGTTTCCAATGGAAATTTCCACAGTCAGCCTTTTCAGCCAAAGAAACAAGCAAACACTCTGCCAAATCTTAAGTCATGAAGCTCTTTCACAGCAAATCCAGCACACTTACCCTGTCCTCCTCCCCCTTCTTGGCAGCTCTGCCTGGCTCCGCTGCAGAGGAAAACAGTGTGGGGAAAAGGGCTGTGGTATTTATATGGCTCTTGTTTATCTCACTTTGCAGATACGGTTCAAAGTTCAGGGAGCTTTTTCTGAACGACCCTGCAAGCAAAGGAAACCCCTTGAGCAAAAATACCCAAAATATTTCTCCATTAACTAATCGCAACTGGAAACCATTTATCGTGCATAATAGCAAAGTATTTTTACTATCATGACTTCAAATATCTTGTTATGCAGCTTGTCAGTCACCCCAGTCAGCTGGAGGTAGTGGTACAGTCAGAGGAGGGGGATGGGCCGAGGAGTCATTATTTTCTGAACACTGTGGTAACCACAGTGAGGGGGGGAAGGTACTTCTCTATTTACAAAAACGCTGAGCTAGCAGGTTTTTTCTCATATGCTTTATCTGATATTTGCCTTAGAGAATGTTGTGCTCTGTCTGAGGGCATGTACCTACTGAGGTCCTTTGGCCCAGCTACCCCTGATTATATCACTCTGCTTTCAAATTTTCTTTGTAGAACCTTCCAGTCCTTCAACTCTGTTGAAAGTTAAGAGCCCAGAACTTCAGACATTTAAATCAATGTAGGTACATGAAAGTCATTAAGCTCTACCTACCTGCAGTACGTACCTGAGCCTCTGTATTTCACTGTTATGTTTTCTTAACCCCAGGATCACTAAGGTATCTGTGGACATCCAGGTTGAACTGTTTCCCTACTCTCCTTCCTTGGTCAGAGAATTGTTTATGCATTACATGTTTTATTTCAACAGCAGTTTGCTTTGCTTTTATTTCCTTCAACGTACATGTTACATGTGTTTACATGGGGAAATAAATGTATAAAAAGTTGATGTCTCCTCACAGTTCAAGGTAGTAAGATTGATACTGCTTAAATCTATGTCCTGAGGCCATCTTCTGCACAGATAAGCATTTTGCTTTAGGCTGGATGCGAGAAAGGGGACTGCTGACGTTGACGGTTTATGCTGTAGAAGTCCTATGCACGTCTTTTCCACTAGTCAGTGAAAAGAATGAGAAAGAGCTGAACTTCTGTTTAGTAGTCTTGGAAAACACAATGCAGAAAACAGACAGACTTCATACTAGACCTGAAGTTTTCTTAAGAAGTGGAGTGTGCTTGTATTCCTTATATTGTTAGGGAAACACATATTCTTTGCTGGGTTGGTATCAAACCCTCATATCTGCAATAGTGCCCTTTACTGTTCCAATTGATAGACAATTTGCTCACCTCCTGCTTCAGGTGTGGGGTTTGATTCTCAGTGCTGATAAAATCCTGTAAGTATTTGGTGTGCACCATATTCATCAATTCTTGCATGAGCACAGAGGCAGCCAACAAAAATGAAGCAGATACAGCTCTATTAATAGGACTAAAAAAAGTAATGCAGCTCATTCGTGACTGACAGTTGTTCTCTTGCCAGTTATAGCAACACAGGTGGAGACACTCTCAAAGGAAGAGCAATACTTCCATCTCCATTTCCTTTTCCTTTCCTTTGTAGAGAGGTTATGGACAAGGTTTAATTAACAAGTGCTGAACCTATAAACTATATGAAATACCACTGAGTTCTGCTGAGACATGCAGCTCACAAGTACTGAAGCACTCAGAGTTCAGACTGAGTAAACTGAGCTGAAGTAGCTATTGTATAAAACAACTACCTTGCTGTGGAAAGCACACTGAGGATGGAAATGGACAGTGGTGTCTATGGAAAAGTGAGTATTTCCTCCCATACAATATGCAGAGACATGAGCAGACCCTCAGTTGCCTTACCAAGAGACAGGAAGCATCTGTTGCTAGCAATTATCTCTGTGACAATAAATACTACATGTAGTATTATTTATTATTATATTTATTATAACTGTTATAATATTAAGATGACTTCAACTCTGTTCACAGTGGTAAGTCATAAGCATCTTACTTTTTAATATTTACCCTACCTGAGATCATTGTTCTGCCTAAATATTTATTGAGGAAAAAAGTTCCTCTGTCTTAAAGCAAGTGGTAGGAAATATTGTAATTTTGGTTGTGGGTTGAGATAGATCTAATTAATTTGGTTTAGAAATGTATAAACTAAACTTCAGTCTGAAGCATTACTGTTTCTGAGTGGGAAAAAAATCCACTTCCACAGAATTTTTTTATGAACATAGATAAAGCTGTTAATAATTGTCAAATTAACAGTCTAGAGTCTGACCATTCAATTTGTTACATTAATCCCCTTTCTGTTCATAGGCTTCTGTAGCCCTTTGTTTGTAGCTTGTAAAGAAGCAATCATCTTAAATATTAATTTTTGCTTTCCACTGCAAGTATTTTCTTGGTTGTTGAGTTTGGTCCAATCTCACGGCAGGAGGCAAGTTATGAACTCTAATTTGGACAAGCCCTCAGTTTCAAACAATAATTTTTTTAATGATCATCCTGTTTCTATTCACTTTCTTTCTTCTTTAGGGGAGGATAATAGTTCTGGTGGAAATCACAGTCCCCTTTCTTTCTTATTGAACATAAGCTCTCCACTTTTCTGATGTGTTCCAAACTTTTCAAAGCATCAGAGCACAGAAATATCATTTGTTGTTTCTGTTATCTAGATTGGTCATGTGCATATTTCTTGGGAAAAAAACTCCCAACACAATGCCACAATACCAAAGGACAAAGAAATGGGGCTGTCAGAAATTACATTCTGGTAACGCCTGCTGAGGAGATTTGTAACGTGCAAATAATGTGAGGATGAGGCAGAACACAGATTCAGTATGGACCCTTTTGTGAGGCCTTAGGACTTCAGTGCCTGTTTTTCTC
Source organism: Nicator chloris (assembly GCA_013400495.1). Lineage (NCBI taxonomy): Eukaryota > Metazoa > Chordata > Aves > Passeriformes > Pycnonotidae > Nicator > Nicator chloris. The sequence continues at coordinate 38,172 of WAAE01015614.1, forward strand.
TCATGACTGAAGGATGTCATAAGCCCAGAATTCAAAGTCCACTTGTAAATCTTAATTCTCTACTGGTTCTTCTCTGTCTTCTCTGACAACTGTGTCAACTCAGGGTACTTACTCATACTTTGTAGTGGAAAATATTGCAACAGCAATAACAGCAGCAGGCTGTTAGAGTTACTTAATGCTATATAAAGAAATTTCCATTAGTTTATGAGGCCTTAAACTTGAATAAATGCTGTAAAAAAAAAAGGGTCATTTAAGTGAAGGGCAAAAAGATACAATGAAGTAAAGTAAATCGCAGCATAAGGTAACTACATGCTTACTTCTCAGAATTCAAAGGAAGGAACTAAAGCTGACATCCTCTGATGCAGGCCTAAAGATTGTTTCATTAAACAAAGGAATACCTGGTACATGCAATTGTCCACTTATAAACAAAATGAGACTTAAAAGAGCCCTGATCTAGTAGCAAAATGTTTGGGTTTTCTGCTTGGAAATTCCATTACAATAATGAAGTACCTTTCTTGACTTCAACCTGTCTGTAGCAAACTGTAATTAAGAAGAAAAATATTTTATCAGATGTGTCATCAGTCACAATCATTGCACAGATTACAAATGCAAACAGATCCTAGTTGCTGAATACCTACATCTATTCTGAGTTCCTTACAGGCTCTGTTTACTTTCTGCATTTATCCTGCAATAATTCTATCAGTCCACAAATTCTCCAAGTCACTGCAGTGAGCTTAAAACCAGTGGTCCTCTTATTATTTGAAGGAAGAAAAAAATTGCTGATGGTACCCAAGAGGTGGTTCAGAAGATCATAGCTGTGGGAAATCTTCCACATTTTAATATTTTTACTGGTGTATTTAGTAATACTTGGCAGTTCTATGATCCACAGAGGAAAACTGAAAAATCCTTCAGTTTGGTGTGACTCTACTGAGGCTCCTGATGCTTGGCATAGTAAACCAAGAAGCAAATGTAGTCATGCAGTGCCCAAAGCAGGGTATCTGTACAGATCTCATGTCCCACACAATGATCCTCCTTCTACAAGAATGATGCAGTTGCACCAGGCATTCAGCAGGCAGCTCTAAGCTCTCCAATACAATTAATTGAGTAAACACATAAAATGGTTATGGATCTGGACTAATGAGCACTCAGGAAGTTAAACAAACCTCTCTATTATACTGCATTCAGACATTTCTCTTTACATTAGCAGATCAGGCCTCCAAGAGAATGTAACTAATCAAAACTTCAGAAGTACCATCAGCAATACATAAAATTCCTTTTAAACTCTTTATATACAATAAAACTCCTTAGGAGATGTGGAGGAAAATGATTCATCAGCTAAATTCAGAGTAGTTCATTCTAGGTGACTAAATTTAAACGCTTCTCACCAGAAATACCTGTACAAGCAAGTTGTTAATGATTTACAACAGGTCAGGCAGGCACAGATCACTGCACTGAACCCTAGCTGCAGAATGGAAGCTAAGACAGCCCAGTACATGGGATTCAGTGACCATACACAGTGAACTGACAGGAAGTTCAAGTCTGTCCTTTGCTTATCTGTTGTGAAATACATTAAAACTAAAGTGAAAACTGGCCCCAGTTAATGCGTAAGAGATCTTTGTATATAAAAAAATTCTCTTTCCAGAATTGTTGAACTGTGATTAAAAAACAGATTATGTAGTTTTGGTTAGTTTTCTTTTTGCAGCTCTGTGTTGCTGTCTTTTCCTGAGAATACAGAAGTGGCTATGAACATTATGGTCTGCAAGAGATGTTAGGAGTGTTTATGGGCAGATTCAGATATCTGAGTGTAGGATGGAGGTTGTCTTACACGGAATGGAGTCTGACAAACTAAAACACTGATGGCTTCAAATACCTGATATTGACAGTTGATTGTTGATGATACTTCTTTTCAAATAGCGGGGTCAGGGGTAGCCACAAAGATGCTGAGAAGGCTGGAGCACCTCAGCAGCAAAGACAGGCTGAAAGAGTTGGGGTGAAGAAGAGAAGGCTTCAGGAACACCTCACTGAGGTATTTCAGTATCTAAAGGGGGCTGAAAAAAGAGAGAGGGACTTTTTACATGGGCAGGTAGTGACAGGACAAGGGGCAATGGTTGCAAACTGAAAGAGGGAAGGTTTAAATTAATGGTTGCCTGACTTGATGAAAGTGGACTAGATGATCTTTATGGTCCCTTCCAACCAAAACCCTTGTATGATTCCATGATTCTATTATATACATTAGCATTAAAGCATTTAGCACTTCCAGAAGGTTTCTAAGCTTTTCCTATCACATGAAAACTTCACATTTTTGCTGAAAATTACAATTATTAACTAACACAAAGTTATTTGTGTGTATTTTGGATGAAACATGTATAATAGAAGTTCTCAATCTTCTGATATTACAGTCCTATATTTTACTTTACACAGATGCAGTTGTTGAAAGTAACAATGAAGGCGAGGTAAAATTTTGAATACAAAGTATGACTTTTGTGTAACATTGATAATGGGCTGACAAAGACCAGAGACATTATATCTGACAAATGTATTAGCCATACCTTGACACTGGCAATCTTCCTTTTCTCCTTACAGCTTTGGACTCCCAGTCTTTGGTAAAGGTGAAATCAGAGTAGCAGAATTGCAACTGCATTCCAGAAAAAAAGGATGCAGAGTGCAATGCAGAGGAAGTAACTAAGTGTTTGAAAGAAGGAGAAGTAAGAGAAGATTTGATGACATTTTGTCTGAGGACATGTTTGGAAGTCACCTGCATAAGCCATCACACTACTACGTATCACTACAAATAACAAAGACATGGGAAAATCTGCCCTGCAAAATTCAAGCATTGAATGGTTGAAATGAATACTATTGGTTGTTTTTACAAAATCACCATGATTTCTTAAGTTCACATGTATTTGGATGGATTTCTCGGCTCATCTGGGAATTCACACTGGACAGGCTTCATATCATGTCTAATTAAAGGCAGTAACAGCAACACCCACTTTTGTGTCTCCTCATCCCATTTCAAAAGCATTGGCTAAACCTGTGGAACTTGAAAGGTAAGTCCTGGTCTCATCAAGAAACAGTCATCATAATGTCTCAGTAGCTCTCCAGTCAGTGGGGGTTTGTACAGATGCTCATTTGTAAGGACTCCTGTAGAACTATAGCAAAGATGAGTCGCAGGTTGGCATTTTACTTTGGTAAGTCCTCATCTCTACCTGACCTCTAGTTTAATTTTTTAATGTCTGCCTCCTGGCAGAATGATGTTTATAATAGTATTAATGTATGCATTATATTATCTACTAATTATTATTTACATATCAGGCACATAACAGTCTTAAGGCTTGTATTTAAGGAGGTGTAGTATCCCCCATAGGGCCCAGTCTGCATCCCACACCCATCTTTTACCATCAGCACTTTATCCAGCCCGTTAAACCACAAGCTGAAATTTTCTGACCTTTTTCATGTAACAAAAAAAAAAAAAAAAGGGAAAAAAAAAGTTGTTTCTGCTGATCCTGCATCATAATCCTTGCCAGATTTCCTGTAAAAGCTCAAAAAAAGGAAACAAAATATGACTGTGAAGTGAAAAAAAATTTGTAATGATTTAAGAATCATGGCAGTAAAGTTGCTGATCATTCTCTTCAGCTAAAAGGCATTCAGGAGGAGAGACAGACCAGAAAACCAAATGCAAAAGTGATCCCATGATTGCATTAAGTAATAATTAACAATAAATGCTCTTTAACTGTATTCCCCTTTTTGCAAAGGCTTGTTGCTTGTACATGTTGTTAACTTTTGTTAATTCTTTAATGCGTTTGCCTAGGTAAGCTACAAAATACAAAACTAAAGGACAGTGAGGAATTTCAGTTGCCCTGAAGCCAGTGTAGGACTTTAGTCTCCACTGTTCAGGCAAATCGTTATGCAGTCAGCACCTCTGGCACTGTTTGAGGCTTACAGTGTGGATCATGTGCGAGGCTGGCCTTAAGAACTGAAGTGACACAACAGACAGAAGCTAGGTGGTCTTCCAGAAGAACATGTGCTTTGGTAGCTGCTCCACCTGCGAGTCTGCAAAGTGAGTACTCGCTTTGATAGAAGATCCACTTGAAGGATGGAAGGCTTGCCAGAATGAAAAAAGTTCTTGAAAGGAAAACAATATTCCTCCAGAGAACAGGAAGAATTCTAGGTTGCCCAGCTTTCCAACTTTTTGTTGCTCTTAATCTTACCTTAATTGCATGTGGAATGACTCCCTGACTGTCTCCAGGTTCTGGAGGAAAGTTTATAGTGAGCATTTTATGCCCCTATCAGCCATACATAATTCTGCACTGCAATAGTATGATCCATTGGTCTACATATTTGTAGGAAGATTACCTGACCTGAAAGAGGAGTAATCTAAAATTATCTGTTAATGTTTCAGCATGTATAATACATGGAAGTACAGTTGTGGGCTAGATCAAAATTTTTTCTTACAATTTCACTTTAACCCCTTCCAGACTCTGGATTCATGGATTGTGAAAGAGAGTGAGAAAAGCCACCACATTTCAAGTCCTAATGCACCATATCCACTGTTGCTTATCAAAAAAACCCACAAAACAAAAATACTCTTGCAAATAAGGTTACAGACTTGGCTGTGAAACGTGGGGCATGTCTGAAGAGGTACTAACTAAATATATGAAATCTGTAATAATAATGTCTGCGTATGTTATTTCTACTTATGATGCACAATGCATACCAATACAAAAATTGCATGGTGTATTTGTATTTTAACAATAAACACAGATAACTTTTTAACAGAGGTTTTCTTTAAGAGGTTTTCCAGACAAGCGCTGACCTGGACAAGGCCTGCTGAACTTAGATATGATCTTCCAACACAACCTATTTTATATTCATATGTATGGTTCTGTATTATGGGATTAAAAGAAAAAAAAAAAGCTAAGTACTTAACATCTAATTTCTTTAGGTCTGCTTCTTGTAATCCTACAGAATCCAAATCACTATGGTTTATGAAAGTGAGGACAGTAAGTTGCTGGACTTACTTCTTCCTCCAGATATTTAAAATTATAGAAAAGAAAATATTTAGATAAGAACTAGAATTCAGCTACCATTGCCTACCGTGTTCAACAGACACTGACCTCCCTGATTTCACTAGTCATCTGATCCTTCTGGGGTCACAAAAATATGAAACTTGTAAACAATAGATAAGGCTTGGCATGGAGCTCGTACGTCAGCAGATAATACTGAATAGATAAAAGTGCACATCCTGTCCCAGCTGGACATTTCCTCTGAAAATAGAACGATAACGAAGGAACAGGCTGACACATTTGTGTCACAGGAGTAAGTTTTAAATATTTTTTACATCAAGCCATAATTCTACACATTACAGCTTTCAAGCATTGCATTTTGTACACTATCATTTTGACTTGCATGAACTCATATCTTTCCTTTGCTCTGCAAATAATAAAGAAATAAGGAGGATTAACAGAACAGGTCTCTGTCAGAAGCGCAATCCCTGTTTATTTTCCTTTAAAACTTTTTAAACAGACACTGATATTATTGCCCTCGGCATACCTATCAAAGGGGATACACAGAAATGTTTTTCTCTTGCATAACAGCACACATCTGGCTTGCTCTAGGCACAACGGCAAAGTCTTCTCATGCACAGAACAAGTCACTGTGCAAGTGAGATGTACTGACTCATCTGATACAGAGGAGATTTCTTGCAAATGATTGACAACACTACAGGAATGAGCAGTTGATTTCGTAAGAATTTTTCAAATAGAAGAGCCCAGTAAAGGCTACATTGCAGCTATCTGTATTCTGTACCAGCCTGGTGAGTAATTTGGTTTGATGTGGGAGATTCGGGTGTGCTATGAGCACACTAAGCAGCTTTCAAAACAGTTTTGGGAGCCAGTCAGGACTGTCCAGCAAGCTAGATGTAGATCAGAGGCTGCCAGGTGGATGGCCTTGCACTAGATGATCTAATGGTCCCTTTTGGCCTTCATTTATTATCTGAATCACCTGTTTTTGGACAACAGTTTTGGACAACTACACATTGCACATAAGCAGACCTTCTGAATTCTTGATTTCACATCTCCAGTTTATTAATTCCTGTATTTCCTCAGACAAAGAGGTGTTTATTAAAGAAGGGAAAGATATGATTTACAATTTTTTACTACTAGTTTAGTACTCATTTTTTATCTGCTGCTTCACAGCTCCCCCTGGGAGAAGCTCACAACGCTCAGCCTGGACAGATGGTCTCAGCCCTGTTCAATGCTGCTGTGAGAGGCTGGGGCGAGAAGAGAAGAGAACATCCACACTTCAGTAATTTTCCCAAACTCAGCTGAATGTTATGTCCAGAAAAATTACCATGTTGTTTTAATTAATACAGGGTTCTCTAGTGTAATTGAGGTGATTCTGAAAAGGAGAAAAGCACATGTAATTTTTAGGCATATAAATGGCTAATACAGGTTGAACCAAAGATATTGATACAGATCCTTTAGCTGTTTGGTTAACATATTTCTTCCTTATGCAAATAAAATGCACTATAAACCAAGTAGTTTTCAGACTTACTAAAACTAAATTTCAGTGTTTTGTAACATAGCTCTTGGAAATCTTAGAGGTGGTGCTGGGAAACGACACACCCATCTCTGAGAGAGGAAAAGGAGAACATAAGAGTTACAGCTTCGTCACTGTAATTTTATATTTGAAAATCAATTAGGACCAAGTATGAATGGTTCATTTAAAATCTTCTGCCTAACCTCACAGTAAAACTAGATGGGTGAAGCCATAGGAAAAAAGAAATACAGTGGAAAATGCCATGGGGAAAAAAGTAAATGGTCAGAACAAACCATACATTAATCAAAAGCAAGCAAGCCACCAACACTGGATAGGTAGAAGGTGCTGGAATGGAAAATTTTAATTCTTGTTTTGTACCCTGCTACAGTGATAGTTTTAGCAATATTTCTATTTGTATTATAAACTATCGGAGATACAGTTCTTCCACTAAAAATTAGATCTCCACTAGTTTTACATAAACCTTCATATAGCTTTAAATGCAGGAGGCATCAATATTGCTTATGTACTGTTGTGTACCAGAAAACAAGAACGGGTGTGGCAGGCAACTCCTAGGTTGCAAATAACTGTCTGAGCAGACCTACTGACAGTACTGTTATGTTAACAAGGCCATTAAGTAATAAGCACCATGGAGAAGGGATGGAGTTCATAAACAAGTCAATTTTCAGGAATTAACACAGGCAAGCTCATTAGAGCCACTGCATGAGGCTGTTCTCATCTTGTCAGCTTCAATGTAGAGGCTGTCAAAGGGATGATCATGCTGTCTGTTCTGACAAGTTAAATTATTATACTGGTTTATTTGAATGAGTACATTTTCATCTGGTGGCAGGACATGAAACCTGGATGACTAGGGGTCCCCTGAAGACTCCGGTGTAGAAAAGAAACCCGAGTTTCACATCGTCAGTGGTCACATAGGACAGCAGAGTGGCTGGTTGCAGCCAGTGCCATACACTTGCTGTCTCTTCCTATGGTGCCTCAGCCAAATAGCCCAGGAGCTCTCTTGGAGCTGCAAGGTGCCGTCTGGGCCTTTCCTTCCTCAGCTGTGGGGACCTGGAGCTGAAGGGGCACAGCTAGGCACTGCAGAGTGAGCCTTGCTGGGCAGTATCTCACTTTTGACTTTTCAGCTTTTGACACCACTTTCATGATACCAATTTTGGGCACAGCTCCATCTGAATTATAAAGTAACACGGTGTTACAGAACTGCATGGAAGAATGGCTGTGTAACAGAATCAAGGGGATGGAATGAAGGGAATCCTGTGGGTATGAGTCCTGTCTGTGAGGATGTATATGGCCTGTTATGAATAAGTTTGCTCTCATAGTTGCCATCCCTTATGTTGACTACTGTTCTCGTTGTGTGTTAGAATTACCTTGTTAACTATATTTGTGGGGTTCCGGGTATGTCAGGTATCTTCTGCTTAATTCACCTGTAGACCCTGCCGTCGACCTCTATACACGTCATCGAGGCCCGCCACTGACTTCTAAAATGGCAACCCGTCCTGAGGGGAGGAGCAAAGTTCCAAACATGTAAATGAGGAGAGACTTGTGGAGATCGGAACCCCTGAGGAGAGAAATCGCTCTACAGCAAACAAACCAAGGCAGACCCAGTCAACACGAGGACAAGAATGGGATGGCACAAGTAAGATAATTTCCTCCCTATGTTGAGTAATCTCGCGCTGACTTGCAGGAATGGCCACACACGGAACATCCCGAGACCAACGAGCCAAGATTGCCTTCCTGCGGTTCCTGTGAGGGTGGAAGTCCTGATCCTGCCTGCTCTGCACTCTGAGCAGACAACATTGTCGTCTCCTCCTCCCCTAGGCAGCTGAAGAACCCTGAGGCGTAGACGTACCCGACAGGCCCTCCCCGCTGCTTTTAATAAAGAGCTGTTTTCAATAAAGGCCTTGGCCCTGTTCTTTTCAGCTGGGGACTCGTCTGGGATAGTCACACCTGAAGAGGCTCCTCAGACGGGACGGCCATCTGCTCTGTGGGACCTCCAGAATTGCTGACTATCTCCGGACCAGATCAGTGAGGGAGCAGCACGTGGGTGAGCGCCGGATTGGTGAGATTCTCCACTGGTGGGAATAGGGGCATGCAAGTGGAGAGTGAGTGAGATGGGGGTGGCAGCTCGGACTCCTGAAGCAAGCGCGGACCCCCTAGTACCACGATTCCAGACTCCTGCGAGGGAGCCAGCTGGGAACAGGGGGAGGGAGTGGATAAGGAGTGATTGAGGTGTCCCTAAGGGGGATAGAGGGACGCCCCCAAGGTGTGCAGGGGAATCTAAGGTGCGAGTGGCACGCATTTGGGGTAGGCACCCAGAAAAGGGCTAGGCAGCCTAGGCCATCTCGGGCATAAGGGTGACACGCCACTTCCAGGCGCGTGGAGGGTAGGCCTGAGGGAGAGGCCAACGGAATATTGGCACGCAACCCCCAAGATAGTGGGGCAAGGTGCAGGCTTGAGGCATCAGTGGGGCACAGGTTTGGGGTGTTGGATAGTCCCGGGGAGGAGGCGAGGCACCTTAGGACGACAGATAGTCCCAGCGTGGGGCAAGGCACAGGCTTGAGGCGCCAGTGGGGCGCAGGTTTAGGGTGTCAGATAGTCCTGGGTAGGGGGCAAAGCACCAGACGCAAGTGAAAAAGAGATTTCAGTTATTAAAAGGAAAAGTTTCTGGTGTTAAAGATTCTTTTAAGTTCAAAAAGTTTAGGAGCATTATAAAGGCCAAAAGAGCCTTAGTTCTTTAAAGTTGTATTGCCCGTTATTTTGTCTCAGTTTGAGTAGGGGCCCATTGCTATTTAACTTCTGGCCTACAAGATGGGAAAGTGTCTAAGTAAAGAGGCTAAGGCCCATAAGGGTAAGAAGCCTAAGACAATTCCTCCTAACAGTCCACTAGGACTGTTATTAGACAAATGGGAGACCTGTGAAAGAACCAAGGACTTAGATAAGATTAGGATGATACATCTTTGTATTGAAGTTCGGCCGGAATTAGACCTACCAGTAAAGTGGCCCTGGGTGGGAACACATGATACCTGGGTGTGTGAGCAGTTGAACAACCACCTAAGGGCAAGAGAAGATTCAGACTTAGTGCAGATAGAGTATGCTGCCTGCTGGCTACAGAGAGCAGAAGGAGAGGGAGGAGTGAAGATTTGCAAGCTAAAGGATAAGGGAAAGAATGAGACTAGAAAGAAATAGAGGCAGAGAATGGCTCTGTCTTGGGTAGGCAGTGGCACCCGCTTGACTACTTACCTCCAGCAGTCCCTGTTTTAACCCCAGCTCCTCCTCCAATCTACCCTCCTATAATGACCCCAGCCCATTCCCCAGTCTCCATTGCTGACCATTCCCCTTTACAGCCCTCATTGTCTTCCCCACCCTTGCTTCACACCTAAGTCCTGTAATACCTGTCACTAACCCAACATCACCCCAGGTCCATCCTAAAGCCCCCCATACACTATCTCAGACCCCATCTTCAGTATCGCATAAAATAAGTTCCGTTTCTTCCCCTTTGCCCAGTGTGATACCTATGCCTCCCCGAGACTGGGAAAAGAGTGTATCTGCATCCAACCTCAGCTCGCCTTCTAACACACTCCCTGACCTTAACCAACAAACTTACGAATCCTCTGCTACTGTACGGGACATTGACCATGAAGGGGGACCTTATTGCAACACCCGATCAAAAACAACACATGTGGAAAGGCTTTTCCCGCTTAGAGAAATTTCCATGGGTGGGATGGCAGGGCGAGTTGGATTCGTGAATGCCCCTTTGATTGCCTCAGAAGTGAGAGGTTTTGAAAAGGAATTGGGGAACTTAGTTGAGGACCTGATCGGAATTTCCAATCAGGTGAATCAATTCCTCGGTCTGAACATCTATACCTGGGGCAAACTCAACTCCATTTTGAACATTTTACTTTCAGCAGAGGAAGTTAGGCTGATTCGGGCTGCAGGTGTACAAATATGGGAAAGGCAAAATCATTTGGGATCCCCGGGGGACTGTAAGATGCCTTTGGTAGATCCGAACTGGGATCCGAACCAGGAGGAGGGGAGACGGAGCATGAAGGAATACAGGTCCCTTGTAGTTAGGGGGATGAAGGAATCAGTACCAAGAGGGAGCAACACCAAGCTGGCATTTGATGGCACACAAGGGAAAGATGAGACCCCTGCCTCTTTGAATTGGTTAAAGAGGAATTTCCAACTTTATTCTAATATTGACCCTGAGAGTCCTGAGGAGCAGGTTTTCCTTAAGGTTCAGTTTGTTACTAAATCTTGGCCAGATATTAGGCGGAAAAGAGAAAAGATGGAGGATTGGCAAGAGAGGGGAATGAACAAATTACTAAAGGAGGCTCTTAAGATATATATAAAAAGGGACGAGGAAAAGACAAAGGTTAAGGCCAAAACGATGGTAGCAGTGGCAAAAGAGAGCGTAAAAACAGAGGAAGCAAAACCTGTCCCAGAATCAGATGGGAGGAGGATGGGTCCAGTGAGATATTGGTAGAGATACCCAGACAACCCTGGTGGGATGGCAGAGAAGCGTTGATTCTATTGTGGGGAACCTGGCCATCTGAAAAGACAATGTAAGAAATTAGAGATGGATGACGCCCTGGAGAGGGAAAAAAACCTTCTAGAAAGGATATTGAAAGGGGAGGATTAGGGATGTCGGGGGCTCTATATAGCCAGGGACCCCATGAAACACCAAAACGAGCCCCTGGCAAACTTTGAAGTGGGTCCACTAGGGGAGGAGGTTGAATTCTTAGCTGTCACGGGTGCTGAGAGATTGAGCTTGAAAAAGATACCAACAGGAGTTACCCTGAATAAAAGAACTTGTGATGTATTAGTGTGGTAGTTTTACTTGGTTTGGAAAGGTGGTTCTTTCCCACAGGAAGTTTTTATACGTTCGTGATCACAACACACTAGAGGGAGTTTAAAAGAGTTCTGGCAGGAAGTCTGGTCCCTTTTCGCCTTCCGGGAGAGGGAGGTAACACTGGGCTCCCTGTGGCTCAGTGCCACAGGGAGCCCAGGCCCGGAGGGCTGGGGATTCCCCCCC